>OX578147.1:51928555-52528555 GCA_951213105.1 Amaurobius ferox | reverse complement strand
CTAAATTGGGTGGCACTTAACGACCGTCCAAGAAGTTACCTTACACCTTTCTGGTAGGTCAGACGGTCTGGGTTTCAACAACAACAACACATATAGTACCCCGGCCACACAATTAGCTACCATAAGCCTTCGGACTGGTCGTGTGGTCTAGGTTTTCAACACATATAGTACCGTCCACGGTACAGAATCTAAAAGAGCCAAATTTCCGATTTTCCTCAAGAGAACCAGAGAAAATGCTTATTTTTTTAAAAAAAACACATTTTCATACTATCAAGCAGTCTCTTCGGTTATCTCATCCTTTGCAAGCCGTGACAGAAAATAAGTTTGAGGACTAATTTATATTAGAATGATTATATTTGTCGCTAAGCGCTATGCATTGGCAAACAGAATAAAACTTATTCAAACAAATGGGACATGATATCCCTAGTAACATTGAATATCCGTCTAATATTGGACCAATATTGTATATCTTGGGATTGCATTAGAAATATCTCCAATGTAATCCCAAGATATACAATAAATATACAGCAATATATACAGAAATACTAAGATATACAGAAATATTTCCACTGCAATCCCAATATTGGGCAAATATTGGAGTTACATGGCCTCCAATATTGACTAAATATTTTCAATACAATATTACGTCATTATTGATGTTACATTGAAAATATTTCCAATGAAACGCCAACATTGGAGTAATATTGTTTATATTTTAAGTCAATATTGGACAATTTCCGTCAAAATGTCCACTTTTTATATCGGTCCATTATTTTCAATATTGGCTGCCAATATTGGATTCATACTACGGATTGTAAGACTATTAGTTTCCCTGTATTTGATAGTATTAGATACTAGTGGGGAGAGATATTATATAACCTAAAACAAAATGCGTTAATAGTTTCAAATTGACAAATTATTCTCTGTCAACAAAGATTAATTTTGTCGCACCAACTGTGGAGTTAATACTTTTATATTTACTCATAAAAGGTGATTTATAAGAACGAACGTGTTCGAGTTTTCAGGCAATTTTTACAATATAGTATCCATCCGTCCGAGAGGTTGGTTGTAGGGGAAGGAGGGTACGGTCCATGTGGATGCCTGCCCCACTGGGTTCCTGTCTAAATTGGGTGGCACTTCTCGGCCGTCCAAACGGGTACTTTACACCTTTCTGGTAGGTCGGACTGTTTGGGTGGGTCTAAAAAATAACAACATAACATAGTATCTGGCTACACATTAAGCATCTATATGCTTTCGGGTTAGTCGTGTGATCTGGGTCTTCTACACAATAGTATAATCAAACATAACCCCACTCCTTTAATTTCGTAAATGCAAGAACACACACTCCCTGCAGAAGGTTCAATGCATGTATTCAGGAAGCAGCGGAAACTAGCAAATACCAAACGACTTGAGTAAACTAATTGCATTTCACAAGTCATGTAATGTGTTCTTTAAAATCCCAGGTTAGTTTTAATTAACAAAAGTGCAAATCTAATTGAGATAGTGCACGTAGGATGGACGGGTGTGCCGGATTATTTAAAATACTCCTGTACGTGTGCATTTAATACGTGAACACTCAAAGATTATTTGCTTTAGTGAAATTGAAATGTCGCTCAAATTTAATTCAAACACGTATTTGTGAGGTATATATTAATGGCAAATATGTCTTTGTCGGTAACGATTAATTTTATCGCATCAACTACTGAATCAAGTCCTTTATATTTAATCACAAAATTTGATTATTAAGAAAGGCAGTGTTCGGACTTTCAGAAAATATTTACAAGCATCATAGTATAATCCAATGAATCTAGACTCCTTTAATTTCGTAAATGCAAGAACACACACTCCCTGCAGAACGCTCAGTTTATGTGTTCAGGAAGCAGAGGAAACGATCAAATAACAAGTGATTTAAGTAAACTAATTACATTTTTGAAATCCTGTAATGTGTTCTTTAAAATTCCAGGTTATTTTTAATTAACAACACAGCGAATCTAATTGAGTTAGTGTACGAGGATGAATGGGGCGTTATTTGAAGGGTTCTGATGTGTGTGCATTTAATAAGAGAACACTCATGAGGATATTCGTTATCATGAAAATGAAATTTCGCTCAAATTTAATTCAAAGAATTATATGTGAGGTATATATTATTAATAAAAATTTTATAAGAACGAGAAAAGCCCGACTGTAAATTTCTATATACAACACAGAAAAATGCAATTTATCTTGTGGTAGAATCCTTTGTACACAGCTGCTCGTCAGTAGCCAGTGGCCCTACCGTGTTGATAACACTGGTTCTCGTTAGATCACCAAAGTCAATCAGCATCAAGTACTTGGGTGGGTGACCAGTTGGGAACACCGCGTGCTGTTGGCAAATTTCGGGCGCGGTAGCCCGGTGGCTTGCGCGCTGGATTTACATGCTGCCACAACTTCCGCCGTGTTCATGCGGAGTACGATCACGTTAAACATGTGGGTCGGTAAGTCCTTCAGAGCGGTTGGTAGTAGGAGAAGGAGGTCACGGTCCCTGTGGATGCCTCCCCCTTTCTGGGTTCCGGTCTAAATTGGGTGGCAATTCCCGGCCGTCCAAACAGTTACCTTACGCCTTTCTGGTAGGTCGGACGGTATGGGTCTCAACAGCAATAACAGAAGCTCGTCAGGTGGCGCAGGTGAAGCTCTGCTTCACTTAAAATTAGTTCAATGAGTTATTATTATTATTATTATTATTATCAGGTAAATTTTTAAGCCTCATTTGGATATTTTCAGATAATATTTGATAACGCTTGTGGCAGTAGCGTGATGCGTTTTGTTTATGTTCGTCGTCGAGGAGCATGGAAAAACCCGCCACTAAATCTGCTGAAGTCTAGAGCCGCAAGTGGCATAAAACCCTGTACATGTAATAATTGTATAGCTTTATTTATCTTTTCAATCCCTCCAGAAGCCTCTCCCCCACCAAAAAAACTGAATTTTTGCGCAATTATTTTATAGTTCAAGAGACAGGAAGTGAAATAGCTAGATTTCCAATTTTTTTCCAGGGAGCCTAAGGAAAAGTTTTGTTGTTTTTAAAAACAATTTTCCATACTCTCCAAAAGCCTTCGTAGTTACCTAAAATGCTGAACCTTTGCACGCCATGACATAAACTTAATAATGGATATATATCTTAACTAACATGACTAGTCGCTAAGCACCATGCATTGGTAAGCAACATAAAACACATTATAAAAAATCTGATGCATCCAGCACATCACTTCCCTTATATAATGCAATGAATTTAATACTTTTACAGCACAAAAAAAGTTATTCTTATAGCAAATACTTATATACTTTTCAAGATAATTCATTTTCATCAATTAGTCGTCATTTTCATTGATTTAGCATCATTTTTATCCATTTGGCGAGATGTTCGTTAATTTGGAAACATTTAAAATGTCGCCAAGTTGGTAACATTTCGCCAAATTCGTCGCCAAATTCTCGCCAAGCGTTGTGAATGGAGAAATAAGTTATACTTATAGCAGATAAATGACTATTGGCGTTCAAATACAAAAGTATTATTCAAAGTATCTTTTCTCATGAATGGAACGAGCTAAATCCACGAGAATATTGCAACCCAATTTATCGCATGATATTATGTATGAAAAGTGAACATGTTTCTCAACAGTTAACATATTTTTAATTTATTGGATTTTTTAATAAATATATTTTAAAAATGTGCAATATATAGAGAACGGTTCATGTTAGAGTTCTAAAGTTTATGTCAATCGTTTTCTAAAGACAAATTACATGAGAAATGTCTATTTGCGTAACTTTATTAAAAGTTTTGATTTTTTGATGATTTTTTCAAAATCTCACTCGAAAATTTAGGGTGTTCTGAACATTCGATTACGTTTAAAAACAATAGGTTTCCAGTATACACAGATTGTGATTTTTCTACCAAATTTCATTCGAATCGCTTCATTCGTTCGCGAGATATCGTCTACACAGGCTCAATGACACACACACACACAGAAACTTTATCTCAAAAATGTTTGATTCGTGATCTATGCTTGAAAAGTGATCGCCCTTTCGAAAATTCGCATTCGAATTTCTGACCCCGTCACTCTAATTTTCTTAAACATTATGTATATAAAGTAATAATGCGATTTAATTTTATTAAGACTATTAATTTCCCCGTCTTTGATAGACCTAAATACTAGTGAAGAAGTAATAGTCGAGAGTAAAATACGTTAAACCTTTGAAATTGACAAATTTGTCTCTGTCAGCAACGATTAATTTTGTCGCACAAACTAAAGATTTAATCTCTTTATATTTACTCGTAAAATATGATTAAGAACCAAAGTGTTCCGATTTTCAGGAAATCTTAACACACAGCATAATATAATCCAATAAATCTGGACTTCTTTAATTTCTCAGAATGCAAGAACACACACTCCTTGCAGACAGTCCAAATCATGCATTCAGGAAGGGGAAACAATCAAATAACAAGTGATTTAAGTAAACTAATTACATTTTACAATGTCCTGTAATGAGTTCTTTAAAACTGAAGGCTATTTTAATTAACAAGAGTGCAAATCTAATTGATTTAGTGGTGATGAACGGGTCTATCTGTGTATTTGAAGATGTTTCGTACGTGTGCAATTTATACGTAGATAGTCACAAAATTATTCGTATTAATGAAAATAAAATTTTGCATATATTTAAAGGTTTATTTGTGAGGTAGATATTAATATTTAAGAATGTATAAGAATGAGAAATTTGCATTAATACCTGTATGTGTCTCTTGGCAAACTTTGAGATATAGATTTTTTTTCCTTTGTTGTCGGCTATTCTGCATGCTTCATACAGGGTTAGAAGGGCAATTCTTAAACTCCCCAATAACTTTGAAAGGGGGAAATCCGTGAGTGCATAAGTCCGGTCTGTCTACAGTAATGTGACTATGCATGACCGAATAAAAGTGATTGTAGCGCCTCCAAGCGGATAAATAAAAAGGTAGGATCACAAACTCCGTTGCAAAGTAAGATTGGCCAAAAATATTCAAATAATTTACAAAGCTGCAGAGTATTTCCTAATCGTCAATAGAAATGGACAATAAAACTACTAAAGATTTTATTCGACACAATATGGTTATTAGCAAATTGTTGTTATTTTCAAAAATACTAAAACAAATAGCACTCACATGACCAGCAATGTTATGTGGAACCTGTTTAAAATATTCTATGCCAGTCATAATGCATGTTTATATACAATAAAAGTATATTACTGCATATTCTGATAAGCGTTTAGACGTCCCCGTGTTGCAAGCCATGGTGATAGAACTTTATAATAGATACATATTGTCTTCCACATACACGTTTTGTTTGTTCTGATGTCGCTTTTCGTTAATCAGACATTGATTTGCAACATTGTAATTGGTTTTCATTCGTCTATATTGTTTTGTTCCCGATTTCATCATCCAAACTTTTATGTGTGCTCGGCCACGTAATCCTTTTAAAAATAGAAGATCTACAGTAATGGGAATTGTGTTACAAAATAATATGTAATAGGGACTTTTCTATAAACCACGTATATAAAAATTTATATATAGAATGATCATATACATACAGCTGAATTAGATTTACTGAAGAAGGGACAATTCCACAGCACAAACTATTTAAGGTAAACATTTCAAACTTTGCGCACATGGCAGAAGCAACCTCTAAAAATTAGAATAATCTTTAGAAGAATAATTTTGCTTTGAAGATTCCTTGAATTTTATCCAAAAATTCAGAAATCGGGGAAATTTGTGTTCTAAT
The DNA here is from genome assembly GCA_951213105.1 of Amaurobius ferox. Lineage (NCBI taxonomy): Eukaryota > Metazoa > Arthropoda > Arachnida > Araneae > Amaurobiidae > Amaurobius > Amaurobius ferox. The sequence goes on along the minus strand of OX578147.1, from coordinate 52,522,772 downwards.
ATTCTTTCAACAACTCGCGCAAGGCTAGACATAAATTGGTTTTTCATACCATGCTGTGCAAAAATAATATCCCTAATTACCTTAATTAATTTTGGGGTAGTTAGGCAGATATGTTTTTCTATAATTTATCAATTAATTTATTTATAGTTTTTGATTCCATCGTGATAACTGTGGTAGGCGAGTTACGCTTAAAACAATGAAATAGTTTGTTGATATCTGTTAAAGCCAAAGAATCGAAAAGAATATTATAATTAAATAATTTATCCGAATACGTTGAAAAATTAACTGAGATGTAGCTTAACTTGACTTTCCCATACTAGAATCCATTTTTAGTAACTTTTCGTTTTCCCAGATCTCGTTTATTATTTTACCAGATTTCGTTTTACCAGATTTCGTTTCACCAGAATTCGTTGTACCAGAATTCGTTTAATTTTTCAAGTTTCACAAGAAAATTTTTGAAAAATCGTTATTGTCGTTTCAAAGGCTTTCAATTATAGAGTAATACGCTCCACTTTAAAAAGCTGGACAGAATATTTCGATTGATACCATAGACAGAGTACAACTAGGCAGTAGGAGACTTGCCCCTAGAGGAGTTAGTGACACCACGAACAAAATAATTGTCTCGCGGCTATTTTTCACAACAATGACTGAAACTATTAAATCTCATGATCATTAAGCCATAAATAACCCATTTTGTGCATGGATATGCTAAACTCTGTTTTATGCTGCCACGTTAAAAAATATAACATTTCGAATATTTCGAATTAAAAAAATATTCTATATATTTCTAGTTTTTTTTTTTTATAACAAAGTCGGTTGTAAAATTTTGTGACAATCCATTCATATTTGTGGCTGCGATTGTGTACACAAGAAACAGACCACCGGCAAACAGACAGAAGACAGACAAACATCTATCACTCCATGAGGCCTTTAAACATATCCAGGAGACCTTCCAGGACCTTTAAACATATCCAGGAGACTGGCATCAAAATCCCGAATTTGACAAAAATTCGCGAAAATTATACTTTTCTGTACTGTTACATAGTATGAGGAAGTATAAAACAATATACTGGGATCGGAAGTTTCAGATAATTTTACATACCACAATTTACATGTCCGATATTTACATGAGCAAGCTATAAAATAAGTTCTATTTTCATACTTAAAGTTGAAATGAGTTTGATATTCTGAACTTTTATTAAGTATGCAAGTGTCCCACTCCCATTTAGTGCCCACAAGACATGGTCGGTGTAAAGCAGGAGTAGAAATGTGATAGTCTATTATATAAAGTTGAAGTTCTTTTAATTTTGTCATACTTTAAGAGGATATATATTCACCGAAATAAATGTTTTGGAATCATTGCATTTTAATTCATGGGATAATGTTATTTTATGTTCTTTCATGGAAGAAATGTTATAGTCTCTTTTTTAATTATCATCTTTTATGTAAGTGTGGTGATTAATTATTTAAGGAGATGCAACTTCCTTTAACTTTTGAATAATCATTCTTCTATATATTCGTTGACTTTTCTCCTTGTGGCCCCATCATTTGGCCTGGTGTTCAGACACGCCCTCCTTGCTCTCATTGGATGTTCTTTAAGGCGATGCCGCATCATCGCATTATTAACTCATTCACTTTCCAATGAAGCTTGGTTTAAGTCTTGGCCCTAAGATATTTTGCCCCAACCACATCTGCAATTTGCGTGACATGTATTTATTGGGGTCATGACTTCCCGGGCCAAGGCTGTCATAAAACGGTGACTAAAAATTTGCGCTTTGTTTCGTTTTAAACATCAAAAACTGATTATGATGGCTCGTGGTTTGACACAAATATGGATTTTATGAGAAAAATTATGAAATGATTATTAAATGTGATTGTTACTTCTTATAGATTGATGTGACACATTGCATATTTTGCATATATCGAATGGGAAAAGGCTGATGTGTTTGCTGTAGGTGGTGATGGTATCTAGGGAAGCTATATAGGAAAAGTTTTTATATCTTTAAATTAAATATTTTTTTACGCTTTACTACATAAATTGTTTAATAACATAGCTTAAAAATATACGGAATCAGAAGATATAATATATATTAGGTTCTGTATTGAGGTCAACAAATACTTTCATAGACACTTTGGAAAAAGCTGGTACAAAATGAGATTATTAATCAATGAACAACATTCAGGGAGTTTCCAGAACTTGACAAAATTAAGCAAGTAGGCGAAAGTCTGCCAAATTCGTCAACAATGTCACTTATTGTGTCGCTAAGGTCAGGACCCAGACCTTTAAATTTCATCAATGTTTAACTGTTACGCATCCGTAATAATATGATGGCACTTCCGTTATATAGCTCCACTTATGTTTTATCTAAATCACATTTCTTTCGGGAATTACTTTATAACGAACCCTAAGATGTTTCACATCAAAAATCAAAATCACTCTTTCTGTAGCGTATAATGAAACTGGAAATATTTCTATATTTATTTACAGTCGAAATGTGCTATTTCGGACGTTCTTAAAACGAATTGCTTTTACAAAGATATTGTTTCATATTATTTTTCGAACTTGATATAAAATATAATACGTTTTGTGTTTAATCCGACGAAAGAAATTACTTTTAATGAAAAACGAATTTTCTATAACCTGTTTGTTTATACACGGTTATAGAAAACATTGTATTTCAAGATCGCCAGATATTTTGTGTTAAAAATAGTTTTAAAACAATAAAACTATTACACGATATAGAAAATTCAATATTATGATAGATAATGGATATGAATTGAAACATTCAGCCCTTTAAATTACTTTCAAATCAGTAAAATATTTAGAAAAACATTGTGAAATATGTGTAATACCATTAAGTATTTTTAAGTAATTTTAAGTCTTTGAACCATTTAAGTAATTTTAGGTCTGCGAAAAAAAACTCAGACGAGTTTCGCCACGGTTGACAGTTTTGCTCGGAGAAGTTTACCATCCATAAATCCATGACATCAGCAGCTGAAAAATCCTGATGGCGACATTGGGCGTAAGCAATGCTTCAGGGATGTACTAGCACAAGCTACACATGAATGAATCGGGATGCCCCTAACATTGCACAAGGGCTGGTCCAATGAGAGTCGCGTAAAAGAAAGGTCAATGGATGCCGGTAAAGTCGTGTTTCCCCGGAGCATGGGAGAGATGTCATTGCCTAGCAAAAGTGATACTATATCAGAAAAAGAACAAAGTAAGAGGTGAGATGGTTACTAGAGTTCGAGTGATGAGGTCGCAACAAAAATATTGGCGACAGCAGTATTGAAATGTTGGTGATATTATACATTTGTTGCCGATATTGCAACGTGAGAGTTGCGTCAGATCCCGCACCAAGCCACCCATCGATGCAGGGCAGCTGTACAGAAGGTATGTGCCAACCATTTATTACTTTCCTTATATACATAATGTATAAGGAAAGTATTGTGACGGGGTCGAAAATTCGAATTCGAGTTTTCGACGGGAGAGCACGTTTCAAGCATCCCTGATCACGAATCAAACATTTTTGAAGTGATGTCTGTGTGTGTGTGTGTGTCAGTGAGTCCGTGGAGACGATAACTGACGAACGAATGGACCGATTCGAACCAAATTTGGAACAAAAATCACAATCCGTAAACACTGGAAGTCTAATGTTTTTACGCGCAATCGAATGTTCAGAACCCCCCTAAATTTTCGAATGAGATTTTGAAAAAATCGTCAAAAAATCAAAACCACTAGTAATGTTACACAAATAGACATTTCTTATGTAATTTTTCATTAGTAAACGATTAACATAAATTTTAGAACGCTAACATGAACCGCTCTCGAGATATTGCACATTATTACAAAAAAATTATCAAAAAATCATATAAAATAAAAAAAAAATTATTTCCTATTGAGAAACATGTTCACTTTTCATATGTAATACCATGCGATAAATTGGGTGGCATCATTCTCGTGGATCTAGATCGTTTCATTCATGAAAAAAGAAACTTTGAGTAATACTTTTGTATTTGAATGCCAATAGTCATTTATCTGCTGTAAGAATAACTTATTTCTTAGTGCATAACGCTTGGCGAGATTTTGGCGACGAATTTGGCGAAATGTCGCCAACTTGGCGACTTTTTAAAATGTTGCCAAATTAACGAAAATTTCGCCAAATGGAGAAAAATGACGCTAAATCAATGAAAATGACGACTAATTGTCGAAAATTCAATATCATGGAACGAATATTAGTATCTACTATAAGAAAAACCTATTTTTTTACTGTAAAAGTAGTAAATTCAATACATTATATAAGGAAAGTCATGTGTTGCCCACATCAGATTTTTTTTAAATGGCAGAATGTAATTCCTCGCAATGTTTCCATCACAGTTCAGGTTTCGCAGTCACTCCTCCTGGGTCACTTCTATAAATAATTCAATAAAATAGTATATTGGAAGATTAATTAGTGCTCTCGTAAATATATGTAATAGTAAGTGACTGTTAATAAATATTAGTTAAAAAAATTTTTGTGTAATTACATATCAATGCATTGTTTTTAGCTAAGATAAGTGAGCTCAACTTGGGTAAATTTGATAGGTTCTTGGGATTACTACGTATATACATTTTTTAAATATACCCCTATTTGTAAATTTGCATCACCACGAAGGAATAATCAGAATTGAATGAAAGTTATTCCACGAATGACCTTTCTTGATACATATAAACGATTAAAGTTACAAAGTAAAAAAATAATATTACATGTCGATACTCAGTAACTGGTGAAACCATCATGCGCTGTAATGCGACTTCTATACGATTTTTCATCAAATCAAACGGATTTTGAATTTGTACCTGCGGAAGAGCACTATAGATTGTTTCCGAACCCAAAGTTCAGTTGTAGTAGTTACGGGACGAGTGTCATGAGCGACACGCCGACCAACGAAATCCCAGACATGTTCAATAAGCGACATATTCGGTGAAAAGCCAGCCCAAAGAAAAAGCCGCATCTGTTGCGTTGAAAAGAAGTCCTAAACACACCTAGCAATAAGCGGACGAGCATTGTCCTGTTGAAATACAGAACCAGGTATGAGTTGAAGGAAGGGTACAACTTCGGGGTTCAGAACTTCTCCGTACCTGTTGCTGCTGAGATTACTCACAGTTCTTAGCAACTGAGATCGTCCAAGTTACCCAATGGTGCCCGTCTTCTTTGCGTTCGTCCAGTATGACGTTGGATAACGCAATCTGGAAGGTGGCGTTCAGTGCTGTAGCGTCTAACGTGAATGCGGTCATCACTGTATCCCAGATTAAAGCGGGATTCATCTGAAAAGACAACTTGATGCCAATCGGCACGCCAGTGTCAATATTATGTAGCCTCAACCGTCGATGGTTTTGCGTCAGGGGAATTCTTTACAAATAAATTTTTGTAAGGAGTTCACGGTGCAGCAGATGTCGACGAATTGCTGGATCAGACCATGACACACCCGCAGCAGTACTGCAAGGTCTTTCCCACTGTCGAAATGTAGCTGTACGGTCCATCACTACCATGCGAATGCGGTGTCTATCATCCTGTGCTGATGTAACATTTTGTCGTCTACTGCCGGATTTACCACTCGTCCGGATTTCTTCTGTCCACTGCGTCCACACTCGCATCACTGTCGTGGCATTGCGCTCCATACGAGCTCATATTGCACGATAAGAAAACCCCGTCTTCGAGCATCGTTAAAGTTCAAATTTCGTAAGTTGATCATATGTCGTCACAGAGGCATAGTGACTTCTAATAAAACGTCCACCGCTGGCAGACAACCATAGGATATTTTAAACGTACAGTTGCAGCTCCCTATTTGTATGGATAAACTGCAGTTTAGAGGGCTCAACTCAGCCCATGATTACGCGGTGATTCTGAAATTCTAATCATTTACATAGCACTCCCTAATTTGCATTTTTCTGTAAATTTCAGCTCAATCGCATGATTCCTTCATGGTGTTGCAACTTTTACAAACATAAGTTTATTATTTGCCAGACATTTTGGTGCATGAACATATTCTCTTAAGGATATATTTATGCCACATGTATATATTCATTTTTGTAACTTTATACATCCTTATGTACAAATTTATTGAAGAGGAAAAATACACATATTGAGAAATTCGATAAAAAAACACATGCATTAAAGTTGCATCAAGTCAAATCTCTTTGAACAAAATGGTTTTTGTCAAATCTCTCTGCTTTTCTGCAAAGATTCACTATTTTTGCACATTTCAGCGAATTCCACATGAGTCTGAATTACAGATTAAATTACTCGTAAAACACCCAAAACGTGTTTTCATATGCGGAAGTAAATGAAAAATAATATTGGTTATAAATGTTACAAATGTTAAATAATTAATATTTAAACAAATATATTAAATATTAGACATTATGATGAACATTTAAAAAATATAATAAATATTTAAATATCGTAATAAATATGTAAGCATTTACAATAAATATTTAAATACTGTAACAACTAAAATTACAATGAGTTCGTAAGAAGAAACATATCATAAGCAGCATATTATATGCTGCTTTTAAAGAAGTTATTTTAATTTTATTCTTTAGCAGCAGTTTGAGCTAGCTGTAAGTATTCTAAAAAGTAGTTAAACAATTATAACATAATATTTAAACATTTTTAGCCCTATTTCATCATTTAAAATAAATATTTAAACATTTATAATGAATAATTAAACATTTAAAACAACTATTTAAACATTCAAAATAAATATTTGAACATTTATAATGCATATTTAAACATTTGAAATAAATAGATAAAATAACGTGACATTCTGAAATACTTATAGAAAAATAATTTAATCGAATAAATCTTAAATCTCTTATATTCGTCAATCTAAGATAAAACCGCAACTTCTGGCATATTTCATCTCTCAAGATAGATGCAAGTAATAAACTCATAAGTTCTCAAGTAATAAACGTTTCAAATAAACTAATTACATTTTACATGCTACGTAATGAGCTCTTAAAATTCCCTGCCAAATTTAATTAACTGTGTGCGCAAGGAGCAGAGGGGTTCTTGTTGAACTAACAGTTCGAAAATTTATTACGTTTATTTTCTATTATGAAATATACACTTAATCACATGAAACTTCATTTGGCACTCAGGCAAGTTTCGGGCACAAATTACTATTATATTTGCTGCAATATTCTGCCCAATATTGCAATAATATTTGCTGCAATATTCGCAATGTATCAAAATCGGAGCAAAAGCAGATAAGATATATAAGATAAGATAAACGCAAATTAAAAAATCTGATGTGGGCAACACATGACTTTCCTTATATAATGTACTGAATTTACTACTTTTACAGTACAAAATATAGGTTTTTCTTATAGTAGATATTTATATTCTTTCCAAGATATTGAATTTTCGAGTATTAGTCGTTATTTCCATTGATTTAGCGTCATTTTCATTCATTTGGAGAGATTTCCGTTAATTTGGCAACATTTCAAAAAGTCGCCAAGTTGGCGACATTCCGCCAAATTCGTCGCCAAAATCTCGCCAAGAATTATGGACGAAGAAATAAGTTATTCTTACAACAGACAAATGACTATTGGCGTTCAAATACAAACGTATTACTCAAAGTATCTTTTTTCATGAATAGAACGAGCTAGATCCACGAGAATGATGTCACTCAATTTATCGTATGGTATTACATATGAAAAGTGAACATGTTTCTCAATAGGAAATATTTTTTTTTTTATTTTATGACTTTTTGATAATTTTTTTTAAAAATGTGCAATATCTCGAGAACGGTTGATGTTAGCGTTCTAAAATTTATGCCAATCGTTTTCTAATGAAAAATTACATAAGACATGTCTATTTGCGTAACTTTTTTTAGTGTTTTTGATTTTTTGACGATTTTTTCAAAATTTCATTCGAAAATTTAGGGGGGTTAGGAACATTCGATTACGTATAAAAACAATAGGCTTCCAGTGTTTACGGATTGTGATTTTTGTACCAAATTTGGTTCGAATCGGTCCATTCGTTCGTCAGTTATCGTCTCCACAGGCTCACTGACACAGACACACACACACACACACACACACACACTCACACGCGCGCACACACACACACACATCACTTCAAAAATGTTTGATTGAAGCGTTCTCTCCCGTGGAAAACTCGATTTCGAATTTTCGACCCCGTCACAATACTTTCCTTATACATTATAAATATAAGGAAAGTAAAAAGGAGAACCGATTCATTCCCCAAGTGTGAAAACAAGAGTAAATATTGCTCCAAGCACCCGAAAAGATAGAACATCCCCCCCCACACACACACACACTGTGAAATGAGTAACACGCCAAGATCTCATTTCCGGCACTCATTCCTTAAAAACTCAACATTTTAATATTTTCGACCGACTAAACACAAAATTCAGCCATAAGAGAACTTCTCCCTCCTTCGAAAATCAGGCAGAGCTAAATACAGCGAGTCGAAACTGTAAAAGCGAAATCTGAAACCTTGCTACGACGTTTTGAGATAATAGTTCTTGAATCCTTAACTTAATTGCAAAAAATTGCCAAAAAATGTGGCAAAGAAAGTAAGTTCATTGCACTTTTTGAGAGCTCAGGAATGAGAGTTCAGGATGACAAATTTTAAGGACCGTATATCAAAAAGTGTTTGCTTGGCGATGGCTTTAAAATGATCAATACAGAAAACTCTTAAACATGTTTGAAATGTTCGTTTTTACAAATTGAAAATTTGGATTTCTAGATACGTTTGGAAATATATCTGCCTTCCGTTAAGAGAAAAGATTACCCCCTTTTTTCTACCCTTATTTCAGAGGGATTTTTATTGTCCTTATATACATAATGTATAAGGAAAGTATTGAGATGGGGTCGAAAATTCGAATTCGAATTTTCGACATTAGAGCACGTTTCAAGCATTCTGGATCACGATTCGAACATTTTTGAGGTGATGTTTGTGTGTGCGTGTGTGTGTTTCTGTGAGCCTGGGGAGACAATATCTCACGAACGAATGGAGCGATTCGAATGAAATTTGGTACAAAAATCACCATCCGTGAATACTGGAAGCCTATTGTTTTAAAACACAATCGAATGTTCAGAACCTCCTAAATTTTCGAGTGATATTTTAAAAAATCATCAAAAAATCAAACCTTTAATAACGTTACGCAAATAGACATTTCTTATTTAATTTGTCCTTTGAAAACTATTGACATAAACTTTAGAACGCTACCATGAACCGTTCTTGAGATATTGCACCGTTTTCTAATAAATTTATAAAAAAAATTCATAAATTAAAAAAAATATTTACTGTTGATAATCATATTTATTTTTCATATGTAATATCATGCTATAAATATGGTGGCATCATTCTCATGGATCTAACTGGCTCCATTCACGAGAAAATATACTTTGAGTAATACTTTTGTATTTGAACGCCAATAGTCATTAATCTGCTGTAAGAATAACGTATTTTTCCGTCCATAACGCTTGGCGAGATTTTGTCGACGAATTTAGCGGAATGTCGATATCTTGGAAAGAATATAAGTTTCTACTATAAGAATAACATTTTCTTAACAGTAAATGAAGTAAATTTGTTGCATTACATAATGAAAGTCGTGTGTTGTCCACATCTGATTTTTTTACAAATATTTGAAAGTCGGAATTTTTCGAAATCTCAAATGTTTCAAATGGTTCCGTGGATCCAAAAATACATTAAGAAATATCGCCTGGTTCGAGACCAATTATATGCTTTACGATTACAAGGAACACGCATGCTTGCTGTCTTAGAGACGTATGATTTTCACTTTTAATAGAGCACAGTATTATGTGAGAATCTGCAGACTCTGCATGAATACATACATCTTCTTTTATTTTTAACTAGTAATGGGAGGGAGAGAAATGCTATCATAAATGGCTGCTAAATACGATAACATTCCAATAACATTTCAAAAAAATTACACCAATTTCTTTTGTATGCCTGTAGTGCTGTAATCGAATTTGTTTCAAAAATTTCCATTGCATGGATGTTAAATTTATTTCAATATTGAAAATGATTTTTAAAAAATCTGATGTGGGCAACACATGACTTTTCTTATATAATGCAATGAATTTACAACTTTTACAGTAAAAAAATAGGTTTTTCTTATAGTAGATACTTATATTCTTTCCAAGATATTGAATTTTCGACAATTAGTCGTCATTTTCATTGATTTAGCGTCACTTTAAGCCATTTGGAGAGATTTTCGTTAATTTGACAACATTTCAAAAAGTCGCCAAGTTGGCGACATTCCGCCAAATTCGTCGCCAAACATTACTGACGGAGAAATAAGTTTTTCTTATAACAGATAAATGACTATTGGCGTTCAAATGCAAAAGCATTACTCGAAGTATCTTTTCTCATGAATGGAACGAGCTAGATCCACGAGAATGATGTCACCCAATTTATCGCATGGCATTACATATGAAAAGTCGACATGTTTCTCAATACGAAATTTATTTTTTTTATTTTGAATGACTTTTTGATATTTTTTTAAATGTGAAATATCTCAAGAACAGTTCATGTTAGCGTTCTAAATTTTATGTTAATCGTTTTCTAATGAAAAATTACATAAGAAATGTCTATTTGCGTAACTTTATTAGCGGGTTTGAATTTTTGACAATTTTTTCAAAATTTCCCTCGAAAATTCAGTGGGGGTTCTGAACATTCGAATACGTTTAAAAACAATAGGCTTCCAGTGTTTACGGATTGTGATTTTTGTACCAAATTTCGTTTGAATCGGTCCATTCGTTCGTAAGTTATCGTCTCCACAGACCCACTAACACACACACACACACACACACACACACACACACACACACACACACATACTTTCACACACACACACACACACACATACAGACATCACTTCAAAAATGCTTGATTCGTGATCAGGTATGCTTGAAACGTGCTCTCCCGTCGAAAACTCGAATTCGAATTTTCGACCCCGTCACAATACTTTCCTCGTACATTATGCATATAAAGAAAGTAAATATCTGAACGGTTACACACTCGTTAAATTCGATAGTCAATTCACATTGAATGGTTAATGCACCATTTCTCTGATTTAGGTTTTACTACAACCGGTAAATTAAAATTTGAGGAACTGCAAATAATTAAAATTATATGTAGACCAAGGCACAAATAGAGTATGAATATATTCAAAATAAATATTTTTATTTACGTTCATTTACATTATTTAAGTACATTTACAAATTACGGCATTCCTATAAATTTTTGCTCTAACATCGTCGTTCTTTGCGTTAAAATATTTATTACTAATCAACAAAAATATTTTGTCAATCATCAACCATTAGCTACAATCGATATACAAAGTTTACCAAACCAACATTCATAAGCTGGGACACATTATATGAGTTCTAAAGTTAAGGTATTGGCTTATACAGATAGTTATCTTATTGAGGTAAGATAAATTCTATTTCATCAAATAATTGATCATCCTCATTCCACTCTTGAATAGTTTGGTGTGTTTTTCCCATACCATGATAATTCGGCCTTGACTATGTAGGTAAAACAAAAAGGTCGCTTAGATTATGTATTAATGACTCAAGGACTCAAGGATGGGGTCAGTGGAGTACCCAGGAGAGGAAGACTCCTCCCTTTAAACTCCAGGCGAAGAGAAAAATAGACATAAAGAGGAGGTAATAAAAAGCTTTTAAACAACTGATAGAAGTTAATATCTAAGATATGCCTGGCGCGACCTAGGTCGTGCCCTTCCCCAGGTCTTCAGAAAACTGAAAAAGTTGGGGCCCAAGCGGGTTCCCAACAGAGAGAGAAAAGAGGGGGATAGACTGGGGCGCCCCGAGGGGCGCAGGGCCTTGAGCTTGAGCAGTGCCTAGTAGCAACGACATATGAGGTAGCTTGCCAACGAAAAACGCGAATTCCCAAAAGCAAGGGAGGGGTACAGCATACTAGAGTCAGCATCTAAATTGAGAGCACAAGGCTAGGTTGGACGCAACTGCTTTTTAGGGCGGAAGAAAACATCTCTCACCGATCTAGTAGGTAACGACCGGGGGCGCTTGTGCGATCCCGGGTGCCCTATTCGATAGTGAGGGATGCTGTCCAACGTAGGATTGTTCACGCTTCTCAGACCTCCGTGGAATTTGAGCGAGAGCTTTTTGACGTGTTCCAAAAAAGGCCTAATATTGAGGTCTCTGTGCAGGACTTCTAGCTGGACGTAGACCGACATATCAGCAAACATACGCAGTGCGTTATTCTGGAAGACTTGAAGCGTCTTAATTTTAGACTCAGCTGCGGTGCCCCACACTGGGACTCCGTACGTCATAATGGGACGTATACAGGACTTGTATAGCAATAACTTAGTTCGAACGGACAGGCGGCTATTCCTAGCCAAAAGTGGACGAAGCAGGGCGAGTGCAGCCTTCACTTTCTTACAAGTTTCAGAAATGTGAAGGCTCCACGATAATTTGGAATCCAAGTACACTCCTAGGTACTTGTAACTATCTTGCCAGGGAATAGGCTGATTGTTTTAGATGAGGTTAGCGTGATGGGTATGCCGAGGGGGGGGGAAGGTGACAGCAGCACACTTTCCAACGTTTACCTTGATGCGCCATTTGGTTAACCACTGTGTCAGGTCGTTCAGATAAGTTTGCAGATTTTCGTGCACGACTTGTGTCTGTTTGTGATGTGCGAACAGGGCAGTGTCGTCGGCATAGAGGCCAAGGGTGACAACGGGGGAGCGAGGCAGATCATTAATGTAAAGGTTGAACAGTTTGGGCCCAACAAGAGAACCTTGCGGGACCTCGCTGAGGATATTCCTGGGAGAGGATAGCTGGTCGGAAACACGGACGGCAAAACTTCGACCTGTCAGATAGGAATATAAGATATGGATGAGATTTGGAGGGAAGGATTGTCTGATAAGTTTAAATATGAGTCCCTGGACCCATACCTTATCAAACGCCTTCTGGAGGTCCAGAAAGACCAAAGTCGAGCGCTCGCGTCTGCTACGCGCCTCATAGACGAGCTCTACAACCCGCAGCAACTGGTGCTGAGTGGAATGCTTCTTCCTGAACCCATATTGTTCAGGAATAACTATTTTCCTCAGGTCGCAGAACTCGTCCAGTCGGCGCAGTATAACAAACTCGAAGAGCTTCGATAAACTAGAGAGGAGAGAGATTGGACGGTAGTTGACCGGAAGCGAAAGGTCAAGACCTGGCTTGGGGAGGGGAGCAACAGTGGCTACCTTCCAAGCCCCAGGAAAATAACTATGTCGGAGGAGGAGATTGAAGAGCTTGACCATGTAGCTATAAAGCAAAGCAGGCAAGTTCTTCAACATGGAAGAAGTGATGCCATCCTTCCCAGGAGCTTTGTTCCGTCTAAGATTTTGAATACGGGGCTGCAGTTCTTCAAAGGTGACATCTGTCAGTGTATAAGGTACAGCTGTTGTGATGAACTGTTCAACCTTGGCATCCACGATCGCAACCGTCCTAGGATCGATTACGTCGTGGTGTGGTTCAAACTGACTTCTAAGACTGTCTGCGAGCAGTTCAGCCTTTTGTGTGTTAGAAGTGGCCCTGAAGTTGGGACCTTCAAGGGTCGGAATGTATGTTTTGTGCCTACGATAACGTGAGGTTGCCCTCCAAATGGTGTTGTCACTAGTCGTTAGGGACTCAACATAAGTGTTCCATCGTGCACTGGCATGGGCCTTGATCTTGGCCTTCACCTGAGCTCTGACATAATTCAGCTCGGTCATTAACGCAGGGTCCCTACTGACCTGCCAGTCCCTACGGAGCCTGTTTCTGTCCCTAATCATCTCCCTGATGTCCTGTGGCAGCCTGTGATGATCCACCCTGTTGCTTTTGGGCCTAGAGGATGCAGAGAAGGCATCCCGAATCATATTCTCGAGTTTGCCCACCTCTGCATCCAATTGGTCTTTGGTACAGGCAACGGGGGGGGGAGCTCTTCCGCAAGGAGCTCCTTAAACTTGAACCAGTTGGTATATAACTTAGCCGGCTGGCTGAGGTTGTAACTATTCAGTTCCAGGGTGAAGATAACTGGGAGATGATCGGACGGAAGCTCGTTGAAGGCCTCCATGCAATAGGTATAAGGCATGTTGCTGGTGATCGCAAAGTCAAGCACGTTGTCCAAATGAGTGGGATCTCTTGGCGCTATTATGTCAAAGTTCTTCTCGTCGGCCCAGCGTTTAAGCCTGAGACCGCGAGAATTTGCATGTGGGCAGTTCCAGGCAGGGTGCTTGGCATTGAAATCACCAGCGACTATTGCATGGGGCGAGATCTTGAACAGCGACTGCAGGTCAGAGATGACAGAATCAGGTGATGAAGCAGGTCTGAAATAACCTGACACAATGGCAAACGCCGGATTGTTTGACAGCGAAATCTGTACGACAGTTGCCTCCCCCTCCCGCATGGGGGGGGGAGGCGGGAGTGCTGGATACCGCACCGAACATAAACTGCTGTGCCACCCTAGGGGAGATTGCTAACTAGAGGCCTGTCGTCATGGTATAAGTCGTAGTTAGCAATCTTGCAAGATTTCCCTGGACTAAAGCGGGTCTCTTGGACCAAGAACACGTCTAAGTTATATGCTATACAAAAGTCCCTAGCTTCATTGATTTTACCCTTAAGTCCATTGGCATTCCAGATGCCAATGGTAAGATCCTTCAAGTTTCGAGCGCGAAAACCCATGGCCGGGAGGGGGGGGGCTAAGGTTGGCTTACGAGAGCGAAGATGCTCTCATACAAAATATTAACTTTATCTATTTCGGTAGGAGCTGACCGAAGGGAAGGTAGGGCATTCTTAAATGCCCTGTTAGCCACTTCCATTCCGTATCTATCCTCGAAACGGAAGAGGTAATTTAAGAAATCATCTTTGTCAGCATAATTAGTGTGCGCTCCTTTGGGTGCTGGAATTTTGGAGTTGACTTCAGAAGTCTTTTTGGGGGCCTCGCTGCATCCGGCTGTAGCATTCGCATAGGAGCGAAGCGGGTTGGCAAGCTTGTTGGCGAAGGTAGAATTTAAGGGGGGGGGATTTAAATTTTGGGAACTTAGGACAGTTCCGGTAAGAAGCAGGGTGCTCTCCACCACAGTTGTAGCATTTACAGGGAGCCTCGAAGGGCTTAGGACAGTCCTTCGTCAGATGGGGCTGCGCACATTTGACGCAGTTGGGGGGAGATGGCACCCGTTGCTCGTATGATAAAAGGACTGGCAACGGAAGCACTGGACGACCTGCCTGGGACCACGATATTTCTCAACGCTTATCATGGTGTTGAAGAGGTTTGTCAACGAGTAAATTTTCTCGTTGACAGGGTTTTTAGCGATTTGAACGTAGTAGAGCGGCATCCTGACTATATTGCTCTTGGGGCCCCTGGCCAACTGCGTGACGCTAATTGGCCTGAACCCCAAGCACTCCAGCTCACAAGAAATGTCGCTCTCCTCCGTACAAATCGGGAGGCCGCGAATGACGATTTTCAGTGGCTTTTGGTCGTCCAGCAGATAACTCTTAAATTCTACCTTTCTATCGATTAAGAACCTTTGGACTGCTATATACTCCTCTCTGGAGTTCACGTGGACTTTTAGGAAGTCACCAGCATTTGTTAATTTACTACTAAGATTTTTGGATATTTTACTCAAATCATTTAAGAGCTGTGACCAATTGGTTGTCACAGCAATGAAGAAGGGGGGGGGGCGACTTTCCTTTTTAGGAGCGTCAGTATCCTCATTACAGTTTACAACATCAGGCGCCGGCACATCCGGGTCTGGAAGAACATTAGCTTGCGGGGGGGGGGGGGGGTTATTAACGAGCAGAGCAGATTGCCTGCTGGCAGTGTGCCGCTTAGGCGGCGCCTGGAATCCCTCGTCATCAATAGCACGTGGGTGCTTTCTGTTGCTACTAGGCACAAGATAATTTACACTTTTAGCAGTATTAACATTACAACTTTTAACATTAGATGCACTCTGAGTGCTCTTAATAAAATTTTTAGACTGTACATTATCAATATCAACATTTAACTCATTAGTCGAAAGAGGCTGGGTGACAACAGAGGAATTGGCATTAAGGAAGGAATAACTGCCGGAGGAAGGCCTCCGACAGGTCTCACCATAAGCAGGGATGTTGTGGTTCTTTATAAGTCCGTCCAAGAGTCCTTCAGAGTGGGCCAGGCTGCCCAGAATTTCGTCTTTCTCGGTCTTGTCAGTCAGCATCCGTAGGCTGTAGTTTAGTTTCTTTATAAGTCTCCTCAGATCATCAGCAGCAGATTTAGGGTCCGTGAGGAATCCGGCCAGGGAGTCATCCATTTGGCTGTTTGCAGTCTCCATGTTGGTCTCTGAGTCCAAAGTTAAAGCTGAGTCCATATTCAGGGCACGTGGTTCGCCGTCCACGTGGAGAATAGCTGGGTCCGGGCAAGCAGCACCGGCTTCTTTCATCGCCGAAGTCCTATCAGCACAATGCCGTGAAGGTCGCAGGTTGAGCGGGAAGGTCAGGTAGGCTACGGTACGTTGAAGCACAAAGGTCGCGTTCCGCAGGAGCACAATTAAGTCCGTCCACACTCTTCGAAGGCAGAGCTCCGAATGAATGTATGTATTAATGAGCACATGAGTTACGTTAGTAAACAAGAAGTATTCAAACCTCCAGTTTCTGGACATTATTGGGATTCTAATCATGCTTTCAAATTTTGTAAGATTAGTTATGTCTTTTAATTTTATTTTTCAATTTTACATTTTAGTTTTTCCATTGTTTCTCCAATGTGTCTCACTCCCATTCCCTTGTTAACGATCATTGGCCCTGCATTCCAGCTGCTTAAATATCTTTGGTATACCTGTTTTCTATTCTGCCCATCCTCCTTTTTTTCGCTTTTTATGCCTACCTTTTTCTGAGATGAATCCAACTCATATGATCTCCGAAACCAGTTGGCTCCTTCATATTTGAATAAGCTTTCTTTTTGCTCTAATTGGTTTACTCTCTTTTTTTTACTTATTTTTATATGTGGTTTGAATGTCTTAGGTCACTTTGTATTTTTGTAAATTTTTCTCTTTACTCAGATATTTCTATTCATTCTGATATCTATTCTCTTATCGCTTTATTATTTTGTCTCTGTAGGATTTTGTGTGTTCGTTGTTTTCTGTCAGTCGGTTTAGTTTCCAGGTTTTTTTTTTTCAAATATATGTGCCATTCGTAGTTGCCAAATTTATTTTAGTAAGTGAGGTTGCGCTTAAAAATAGCAGCAATTCAATTGTTTTTTGTTCATGACTCCTCCGGGAAGAAGTTACTAACTCCCAGTGGGGTACACTGTCAAGTATGGTATCTGTGGCACAGTTAAACTTAAAGTTAGGTCTTTATCTTAATTTATCATTAACATATCAATATATATCCTAACATGGCCGTAAAATCGTGCATAGTGGAACTGATTATTATTGTACTACATTGCAATATGTGCCGCTATTAACCCACCAATTGTTTATCTTTCACGTGAGTTCTGTAAAGGAATATTAATTAATATAATACTAAATAGATCACACCATTTTAACTTTAACAATAAAACATTTATTAAAAACATAAATACTTAATTATTCAATTACAACAATTAATCATATTATTTCGGTGGTGGAACTATGTGAGACCACTTAAATTGCCTAAAATATGTTTATACTTAGATATCTTTTTGAGGAACACATGCCTTCAAGTCTGTTTTGGAATTTGTTAGCAGCACGTGCTTGATTTCGTCCTTATTACTAGCATTAACTCGTAGTGCAATGCATCGCCCAATAACTTCGTCGATCATATTGTACTGCTGACTCTAACACTTATGTCATTCTTGTAGTCATTTCTGTATTCGCCAAGTCATATCGTTCTAGTCATAATGTGGAACTCCTATTCTAGTATTGTCTCTATATCATGATGTCGCACAAGTATTCTATATACCGGGTGGTCAGAATTAAAACACCCCTACTCTGAGCTCTCTATACATCGAACTACTAAGAGTAAAGGCTCCAAAATTGTTGAACCTACTACTCAAGATATGGGGAAAGGGATTACGCGAAAAAAAATTAGTTCCAGAAACACCGATAGGTGACGCTGTACAACAGAAAATATGCTGAAAAGACACAAAATAATCACAGAAAAAACAAACACCTGCGATATGGAATTTTTCCTTTTTAATTTCTTTTGCTGATACGAAAAAAAAGAAGACTGAAATGTGAAGAAACTTAAACTGTCATTGTAACTGCAATTTCACACTGTAAGCAAAAAAATGTGCATAAACCCTTGGTTTGCAGCTACTATGTTCTGGGCATAAAAGGGGATAAAACTGGGAAATTTTCATTCTTGCCAGAACGTGCTATGCTTGTGAAGCTGGTTTATGAAAACGGAGGACATGCTGCAGCTGCACTTCGAGAGTGTCGTCGACTTAAGCATTTGCGCAAAGAACCATTACTTCCACAAGCTCTCAGAAGAATGATCGCTCGATTCGTGAAAACTGAACATCTTGGAGTTCAGTCGAGTCGAGGACGCAAATCGACTCGTTCAGATGTCGTTGACGATGTTGCCACCGCTATTGTTGAACAAACAATGGATAACGTTACAGGCTGTAGTAGTGCGTGTGGTGTGTCACGACACTTGGGTGTTCCTTACAGCACAGTGCGGAAAGTACTGAGAAATATAGTGCATTTTTCCCCGTACAAAATTAGTCACAATCACCACTTGCTGACCATCGACAGGGAGAAACGCCTGACCAATGCATTGACATTTCTGGCTAAAGTTGAAGTGGATGCATCGTGGCCATGGCAGTTTCTATGGAGCGATGAAGCGCATTTCCATCTAAGTGGAACAGTCAACACCCATAACTGTCGCATTTCGGACACGGAAATACCTCGTACCTTCCAAGGGATTCCACTTCACTCACAGAAAGTTACATTCTGGTGTAGATTCACAGCCACATTCATTCTTGGACCTTTCTTTTTCGAAGAGGCTACTCCCAATGGCCCTGTGGCATGCACCGTGACGGCCAGGAGATAGTACAAAAACATGCTCGAAGATGTTGTTGTACCCCAACTGCAACAGCACCAATGTCTTGATTCAATTACCTTTATGCAAGATGGAGCGCCTCCACACATTGGACTCTGTGTACAGCAGTTTCTAGGGCAACATTTTACTAATAGTAGAGTAATTAGTCGTGCGTTTCCGACAGCCTGGCCATCTCGTTCTCCAGATCTTAATCCCTGTGATTTTTGGCTGTGGGGATATATAAAAAGTCTTGTTTATGGAGCACGTCTGGTAACCTTGGCAGATTTAAAAGACAGTATCACTCTGCATGTGCGAGGCATCTCAATCGACCAATTACGATCTACAGTTGAACAAGCTGTCCACAGACTGCAGAATTCACATCTTGAAGACGGGAACCACATTGAGCAGCATTCCCGTAATCGATAAGGTCCTTGTGATATGAATGTTTGGTACGTTCGAATAAACAATTTTAGAGCCTTTACTCTGAGTAGTTCGATCTATAGAGAGCTCAGAGTAGGGGTGTTTTAATTCTGACCACCCGGTATGAGAACAAATGTCGTTCTTAAGTCACAGTTGTGGCTTTGTAATTTGTGGATTTTTTCCTCGAGGGTGTTACTCTCCCTTTTCTATGATTTGTAGCATTTAGGTGACGCAACAGGCAACTTCACTATTGGTTAACCTTTTATCCATTGTCGTTAGTTTCATTTTCGTAAGGGTCCGCTCGGCCCCCTCTGTCTTGACACTCCTGGTTTATGGTTTTATATGACCTCTGAGTTCACATGCTGTAAAACCTGGCGTCATCCAGACTGGAAGTATTGTTGAGACACAATAAAATATTGTACATGAAACTGTCTCACCAAAGTGTGAGATCTATTTCTGGTCTCACAGTATCAATCAAAACATTTTTCAATCCCTTTAAAGTGAAGGATAACACGGTATAGTTGTAATCATTTGACACTTGATACCGATTTTTCAAAAATGTTCTTGTAAAATTTGAAGTAAAAAAAGCTATTAAAAATGAATTCTGGTATAAGAAAGTCGAGTTGAGCTATATATCAGTTAATTTTATGCGATTTCGATGTATGATATATCGGTTGAGCCACAATATCTGCTACAGTGTTGAAAGTTTGACATAAGGTAGGATTACCGTTAGCATGTTTGGACACAAAAATTCGTTACGCTTAGGTAAAAATAAATCCTCTCAAACAAATGTATATGTATTAGTGTTAGAAAGGTGTCCAATTATTTTAGGCTTGTTTCCAGTCTGTTTTAAGTCCATTTTGTAATCATCTGTTTGAGATAGCATCATTTGGGGCAACTTATTGCATCACTTGCAAGCTAAATGCAGAGTTTGCCTATTTTTAATGTTGCGCAAATGTTATTAGTTTTTACACTATTTCTGTAATAACGCGTTAAAATTCATGTTTTAATTCAAACGCGTTTTGTAGTTATAATATATCTTACAATTTTTAATGCCGTCCAGGCGGTGAAGTGGATAGCGCCTTCGGCTGCTGTCTTGTGGGCTCGGGTTCGAATGCCGAATAAGGCATGGATGTTTCTTGAAGATAAAGTCAGTCTTCCGCCTTCTGGGTTCTCGTCAAATGTGAATCTGCTTCCCCTTCGACCTTCGTCAGTGATGCTTTCTTGTAATAAACTTTGTTCTCTCGTCTTGTGTCTTTCCTCGTTCTTTCCTGCATCACTGCTCCTGATTGGCTCCGCCGAAACAGGAGGTCATTTAATCAACAACAACAATTTTTCATATAAATGTTTCAACATATGAGAGTTTCGAAGTTATGTTCTCATTTCTGAAAATCAATGAGATTTATCTGACGTCATTAGTTTCGTGTATCTGACGTTATTGGTTATCTTTATATGACGTCATTGGTTACGTTTATCCTGCGTTTTGGGTGCGTATGCTTACCGAATTTTCTTGCATTTGCTCATTTTGTTTACAATATATATCATTCAAAATAACATACTCTAAGACGTTGTTGAAAAAGTGCAGATTGGTATTCAGTGAGGTTTAAAACATACCCACTAAAATCTTCTGTTGAATGTTTCACTTACATACAATGATTTTCAATGTAAATACTATCTCTATACATTTTAACATATTTAATTGTTTTTTTAATGTTAAACATCTATGTCACCTAAACATCAGCACAATATGTGTATCTAATTTTGAATATTTGAGCTATTTTGTTCTATGCAAATCTTGGCACTAATGTTTCATTTATGTAAATAACACGCCTTGTTGTAATATATTTATTACAAAATTTGTCAGTCTATCTGAATATTTAGTTAAATTATATCCACTCTGAATTACTTGTGGAATTCAACTAAGCCCTGCAGGGTCAGAATTCAAAATATCACAATCGCAGCTCTTCAAAAATAAACGAAGCCCAGATATGATAAAAATATTTATTTGACTATTGTGTTCTACCTTCAGCTGGAAGGGACAATATTTTATTTCTTAAACTGAAATAAAATTTAGTAACATTTCGAAACTGTTCTATTCGCAGATAGCTTATCATACCTGAAATAATCATATCAAACCGCAAATATATGGAATGCAGGTTTCCTTGGAGCAATTTTATAAATAAACCCATGAATTATGTTTTTGCCATTCGAAAATTCCATGATATGGAGAGTAATGGTTGCGCTTTCTGTCATTTTACCTGAAGGTAAAAATATTTTCAGGGCATTATTTTGGGAAAGATAACTATAAATATATAAGCAAACACAATAGATTTTTCTCGGTGGCTTTTTTAGATACCAAATTGTGAAGGCATTTTTATTACCTCCTGAGAAAGAGAAAAAGTGAAATAATTTACTTCAAGTTCTTTTGTTAATTCAAATATATCTTATTGTATAAAATATACATATGTAGTTATAGTTTACATGTAGAAGTATTTCCTCACTCTCGTTTAAGCCTGACAAAACATGGAAACTAACACTTTTAAAGAATTGAATTGTAACATTTTAATATGTTTCATTTTGTTTGAATAATCTATGGCAATTTGCCTGAGAAATATTAAAAAATTACATGATAATCAAAAGCATGCTAGTCAAAAATT
Source organism: Amaurobius ferox (assembly GCA_951213105.1). Taxonomy (NCBI): domain Eukaryota; kingdom Metazoa; phylum Arthropoda; class Arachnida; order Araneae; family Amaurobiidae; genus Amaurobius; species Amaurobius ferox. Next base: position 52,500,653 of record OX578147.1, on the reverse strand, counting down.
GACTTTGTTCCGTTGCGTACTGTAGCCAATACTACTATACATTTGCAAAAAGTTCAACCTTGTGGATCGCCATAGGGCTTCTAGAAGGTTTAGAAATACATTTTTTCATTTTTAACTGCCTTTGAATAGGAATAAAAAAACATGATTCCGTTAATTTCTGTTCAGTGAAAGATACTACAAGTGTGCAAAGTTTCCACCTGCATGACAACTGGTAGGCTTTTGAAGCATTTGAAAAGAAAAAAATATGCTTATACCCCTTCCATTATTGGACTTATAAAAACCGCCATAGAAGAGGTAGACAGCTTCTTAATCAATTTAGATTTTATCAGTTGACGTGATGGAAATTTTTAGCAAACTTATTGCAAAGAACTCTTGTAATAACGGGGAATAAAACCAAGATTCTCTGGAAATCGAGTCTACTTCAATTCCTTTGATCTACTTGAGACGACATTACTTTCTTCTGCAGTTGGGGCGGATCTTATGCTCACCTCGCTTAGATATCACGTTGTGAAGAACATTTGGATTTCAGGGTTCAACATATTCCTTTGACCAATATTTTGTAGGATAACAACATGTTTAGCATAGCACTAGGGTGTTCAATATCGTTATCATAGATCGTATTGACTTGATAAAAACGTAGGTTTTATTTCTTATAGATATCGATTATCTACAATATTTTTCCTGCAGTGATAAAATGAAAGGTTGCTTTTAGTAATGGCATATGTCTACTCTAGGATATAAACCATGTGTTTACGTCATCCATTCAATATTTTCTATCCATTGAGCTAGTACAATGTTTGTATTAATTTATCTATAATCAAAGTAAACTATATGTCTAATAAAAATCTCGTAATTTCAATCAGGTTTATGTGGAAACCCCTGTTTGCTATTCTACAAAACACAGCTGGATAACCAAAGTTTGTAATGCCCAAACGTCCATCAAATGTTTAATTAAGAATTAATAATATTATCCATGGCGATTTTGAGACATTACCGAGGTATTCCATCAATTAGATAATCAATTTTACCACCATATACCACCGACAATAAGTAGTGTACCACTGACAATAAGTAGTATACCACCAACGTTTAATCCAAATCTCCCCCTGAATTAATCTGATTCGTCAACATTTATTCTGGTTTTAACAAAATTTCGTTGCATAGCTGTACTATAATCCTTTTTAGATCATTTTTGTACTCTTACATCCAAAAATTATACAGTATGCCATCCAAATTTAGTCGAAATAGATTCAGTGGTTTTCAAGATTACGAAGGGCCAACAATTTTGACAAAACCCTGTGTTATAGCTAGCTAAGCTATATACCATTTAGTTTTTGAATTTATTTTACTGATTTCACATTTATATCTCTATAATATGCACTGAACTGATTGGGTGAGTTTGTAAATTAAGAGGTGATGCATCAGGATTATCGAGCACTTCCACTATGTCTAGTATCTTGGTATTATGTAGGCTAGAATGCAGGCGTCACGAAGAGCGGTTGAAATGGTTAGTAAACTATGCAACTGTGTGATGTCTAAATAATCTTTTGATTGTTATTACCCTCAGTTTGCATTATAATTTATGTTTTCTTTAAACTAACCATCCTAAATGGTTCGTTTGTTAGACGAATCACCGAACTAATCAGCATTTTCTACGTTCCTAAGGTAGTATAGGAATATGTTTCGAATTGTGAGAGTTTCATTGGCTTCTTGAGTAGTGGCTGTGTGAGTAGAGCGAGTTCATGAGTAGGCGATGGTTTCGAGTAGTGAGTGGGAGGAAACCCCATTCGATACAACGATGACTAGGAAGAGTCTCGTATTCGTGGTGTGGATGCAATACGGGGCGAAGTAACATAATGCCGGAGTAAGCATATACGCTTATAAATGCGTATCCATGTAAGCAGTATCATCAGCCTAGTATATTGTAGTAGGTTGAGTGTTTGTCATTTATTCTGGGCGTGTGCACTAACAATTATTATATATGATGTCCGTTGCTCTAAACAGAAAGCTGCTGTAAATTCTGTAAAGTCTCTAATAAACTGAGCTATTTATTAAACAGTACCATCCTGTGTTATTGTCTTTGGACCAAAAGCTCGAAATATAAAGTACTCTAAGTTTGAGTTAAGTCATTTTTAACAGATTAAAAAATCATCTACACAGACATCTAAAGAGGAAAAAGAGATATTTAAACTTTTCAACTGGTCACCCCAAATTTAGCCAAAATCAACGGTTTTCGAGATTACGAATGACAAACAATTTAACACACATCCACCCACTCACCCACAGATTTACAAAATTATTTTCTGGTGTCATGGGACCTCACTGAAGTATATAAGGAAAATAGTCTATTTCTGATTAAATCACAATCATTGTGCTTTTCTTATAATACATCGAATAAAGTTATACTTTCTTTGTCTACTGCTAAAATCATATCTATAAAAATGAGCATATTCACTCTCACCAAACTTTTATAGTTCATCGTAAGAAAAGTAAAACATTTAGTAGACTAATTTCATCGCTCAACTGTCCTATTTCTTCAATAGTGATTATAGAATGTAAATTTTACCAATAATCTATTTTAGCAATTATCGTATTCAGCATTAATTTTTTTTTTAAATATTGGCGTATATCTTCTCGAAATTTCCTTTCACTCGATGCCCATTAGCGGTAATCTGTAATGAAATGCCAGCTGTTGCATAATGACGGCAATCATAACAAATGGAATTACTTGCGAAGTACGAACACATATTAAAATTGAAAGTTATATTTAAAACTCTCAAAACTTACATGTTACTTGCGTTTTATCAAAGTTAAATTAGTGTGCAGTGGAAGGTTGCGTGTCTGAGAATATGTGTTTTTAATGGCACATAATAATTCAATTATTACAATGGCATTGACTAATCTATTAAAATATAAAAAGTTTATGAAATTATCAAATTATCTCATATACAGTGCAATTTGAAACTCTGTGTACACACTTTGTCGTTAGATAAGGGGCACTGAAAAAAACATTTTTTGTTAATGGATGTATGTTTGTAGATAGAGGGAGCTTTTGGGCGAAACAGAAATTGACTATTTTTAGCCGCCGTTATTCGAACTGTCGACTTAGTACTTGTAGAACAAGATATTTTACATATATTGAAATAGCTGACATACAATCTCGAAGTCGCATAAAAATATCACTGTTTCAACGTGCAGTATGGTCACGATAAATATGTATGTTCGAAAGTTCATCCGAGATGGGATGGGTTAGGGGAAGAATGGTACTGCCCCTGTGGTTACCACCCCATTGTGTTCCGGGAATAATTGGGTGGCTCTCTCCTGGCCATCCAAACAGTTATCATGTACCTTCGAGTCGGTAGGACGGTCTGCGCAGTACGGCTGATATGCATCTAGCGTATGGGGCTGCTAATCGAAACGGAAGAGCTGCTAAAAGATTTACTGATAATTTCGAAACGGTTTTACTTTTAGCAGCTCTATCCGCTAGATGCATGTAAGTCACTTAAGATGTCGCACAATGATCCAAATTACACACATGAAGCCCACCTTACAAATGATAAAGGAGAAAAAATAACCAATTGCAACGTCCATTAGCGGCAAATGGTGTTGTTTGCACATATACATCCGGAAGAAATGTGTGCTCCATTGTTCCCTATAACCGATTGATGTTTGTACAGAAAGTTTCAAATCACCCTGTATTATATTTTTTAGTAAATTAAATGCTTAAATTGTTAACAACTTGAGAAATGAGTTTCAATCCTCTGCTCTCCAGCCAATGTATGAACAATTTTATGCATCACAAAACTGGAATTCCAAGTACATTTCCTTCTATAAATACCCTTGTATATATCATTGTAAATGATGTTGTTTGTATCGTCATTATATGTTATTTAAAAAATTGTAATTGCGTTTTTTTTTTAATAAAAGAGTAGAAAATATGAATCCCTGGGAGTTTTAAAAATAATAGTATGAATTCAAAATAAGGATTTCCCAAATTGTGTCTGCACATAACAATGGTCTCTAGGAGTGCTTCTCACCAAACCTGCAGAACTGTAACAAAACAACTATTCTGTAGATTTTGACTACAAATCCACTCAAATTTAAAAAAACAGCAATAACGCGGAGGTTTTGATTCACTGCCGACGCTTATTGGCAACAAGCTGGAGTCTGAATCTCTTGGCAAAAATAACAAAATATTTCTATTCTTGTTTGTCCTTCTGACGAACTGAGTTTGCTTGGGTGGAATTAGGTGGAGACATTTGCGGTTTTGTTTGCATCAAAAATAAGTATTTTTTATTTTGATGTACCCTTTTATACTAGTCATACAAAGTACTTGTTTTTGCATCAAAAAAATGTTTAATTTCTTTCCATTTAGGAATCTTAAAATTTTTGCAGGACAATCCTTCATCGAAATTGTATCTGTAATTTGTATTTTGCCTAAGTTTTCTTTCTCAGTAGCCGTACCGAAGTTTCGAAATCTTTGCTAAACGTTCTCACAAAAGTATGAAAATAAGGAATCAAATCCCCATTTATTCCTATTTCCTATTTTTTCAAGTTTGCCATCACTTCATATTCTCTCATCCGTTTTACAGGCGATGCTTTCCCAGTTTTTTGACTTTTTTTCGTGCTTTCCCTTGGTTTTATAGAAACTTAATAACGAAAATCCACAACCGAGAATTAGTAAATCATCGTTATCGTCCATGATGTTGATGATTTTCTGATTGTTGGAAAACCGTGAAAACAGTGAAAAAAATTTTACCTGGTCTCAGTCGATTAGATTACAACATAGTTTCTGTTTTATTTTCAACACAAGAACTTTTTTGAGTTTCTATTTTGGAAGCAAAATTTTGAAACAGCATTTTGAAGAATCCCACCCTACCATCACACGATTGTGAAATAAATTAGCATATTTAAAGTGATCAAAGTTGTTTCTATTCTATTTGAACCTATATGGATATTATTTAATATATATAACATTATTTTTAGCTTGTTTACATTTACACTTGAATAAACAGGGATCTAAAAAGCTTTCCCGCGGATTCGAAATCAAGCAAAGGTACGTGTACTTATGTTCATAGTAGATGTCAAAGAATTAATGGCACACCACCACTTAACTGCAAAAAACAATAAAAGTCTAACAAGTAATTCTAACAAAGGAGGAATTACTAGAGTTTTTCTTTTATATTAATAATAAATTTTATTCAGTGAAAATGACACTTTGATTAACCTAATTTAAAATATTTATGTAAATTTGCACTTCATAAATTATAAATTATAAAATTCTCACACACCTGTTATATACTGTTCCAATTGCATAAAATGTCTTCATATTCGATAAACATTTTGATATCATTTTTTACATAAAACCGTTCATGATATGTCCTTTCTACATAAGTTGGGTTTGGAGGAGTTTTATATATATATATATATATATATAATCTGGTCCTGCAAATAAATAGGAACTAATTTTTTGAATTAAAAACTCCTGAAACGTGTGATAAACTAAATACCCTTCCACAAACAGAAAATATTCTCCGTATGAAAAATAATGGATAAATAAACATGTTGGCGTTTTTAAGGAATTAAGTTAATTAATATTTTCTTTTATTAAGAAAGTAATTCGAAAATGAACATAGCAATTAAGTCTTTGCCATTAATCTATATATCAATTACCGTTATGCAATCTAAATATTTTAAAAACATTGAGCGAATCTTTACAACATTTCCACTTATTGGGCTGGGAGCCTATTAGCGGATCCATAATGAATAGCCAGCTGTTGCATAATGATGGTAATCACATCAAATGGATTACTTGGGATGTTCGAAAAAGTATTAAAATGAGTGTTATTTTTGAAAATCAATTGTATGATGTGAAAGTTCTAATTTTATTTACCTTGGATTAATAAATAGTATAGATTTTAAGAATATGAGGCTATTTCTTGCCAAGATATATTTCTGAAAATAGATAGTTACAATGGCGTAACAACCCGGTACAATGTGACTGCTATTCAGGGAATAAGGCGAATTATGACTTACCTGCAAAATGGAACGGGGAATTATTATTAAGATCATAGAAAATGTGAGAAAGATATTAACTATTTTGAAAGGACCCGCTCCTATTATTTTTTATCACGGGATAATTGCAAAATCTGAATAAAAATACAGTGATCGCTGCTTATATATATTATGGGCTTACCTATTTTCCTGTTTTACGTGGGGCTAATTTTATAGTATGTATGTGGTTCTAACGCAATACATATAGAACAAGTTGAAAATGTTGCAACAGCTGTCAAGTTTGATAGAAATAAATGTGTAAAATGAGCAAATTATCAGAGGTACCGTCTCCGACAGACAGTCACAAAGATGCTCTTGTGTAAACTTTGCATCGGATAATGAGAAATTGGTCCAACCTTTGTACATTAAGATGCGTACTTGAGCTGGACCTGTGCAAATGGTAGTACAGAATTGACTGATCTTTTGTAGCACAGATACTTTCTAACTGAGAATATTTGAAAATACTCCAGTCTAAATGTCTAGACAACTCGCACGTACTTACCACGACAGTAGAGTGGTGTTCAAAAACACAAAATGAAAAAAACTCTGAATAATGTGCCCCCATCCAATTGAGAACCACACCGTTTTGTATATCATGGAAAGCAGAATGTGAAGTAACAAGGATTTCACAGTAGAAATAAATGTCTTATGTGCCAGTTTATGCTCTGAAAGAGTAACTATTTATTCAAAATAAACCCACCCTCATGGACAGCAAATCTCATCATGTAATATGAAATTATTTTATTAATGTGGAACTTTATTAAGTAACATTAGGAATTTTTATGGTTTTACAGTCAGAAGTGTAAATCAAAATAGTTGTAAATATTAAGATTTTCAGGACGGAAATAATTAAAAATTATACAATTTACAGGTAGTCTTGCATGTTTGATACATCTTGGCTTTGATATAGGTTTATCTTTTAGATTCGGCAAGAGGCAGTCAAAATATATTGTGAAGGTGGGTATTTTTCTGGTGAGTTCTACCAATATATGATCATCCAAACAGGACTATTTAGTACTCATAAGAAACCTAACATTTACAAAATTTAAAAACACTTTCTAAGACTTATTATTTTTAAACCGTAAATGAAGTGTTAAGTAATTTAACTCATATATAATACAAGCTAGTGACGTTAGTACGAAGACTGCACATTGAATTATAGTACTTTAGAAATATATACACTTCTAAAAAGTTATCAGATACATTTTCCTCTTTTTTTTCAAAAAAGAAAATGATATATATATAGGCAACTGAACCGTTTTAGAAAACAAATAAATACATTGAAGGTATAATTGGTGTTAAAGAAAAGGTTTAGATTTTGGCGAATTTTGTGGGCCATTACTTAAAAAAGTCAGGGTTTTTTTTTCCGAGTTATACTAAAATCTAATCAGCACCATGGTATTCCACAAGTGACGACTTATCTGCCGAATTCTGTGAAATTCGGTCCATTGGTTTTTCAGCTAGAGTGGATAAAAGCTGTTGCGGGCCATTTCACAAAAAAAAGCTGGTTCCTTTACCCCGAATAGCACCCGAAATTAATCAGCACCAGATTCGCCCACAAGTGACTTAACTGTCAAATTTTATGAAATTCAGTCCATTAGTTTTTTAGTTAGAGTGGATACAAAATCTGCACTGACAGACAGACAGACAGGCACACATACACACAGACTCACAGCCACACAGACTGACACACACACACAGACGTCACACTAAGAATAGATGTTTCGTATTCTAGAGGTCTCAAAACGTGTAGATCCGTCGAAAACTCGACTTGCGAATTTCGGAATGATTCCAATACATTCCCTATACATTACCATGTATTACAGGAAAAGTAAAAATCTGATATGAGCAGCACACGACTTTCCCTGCAAACTTATATCCAAGTTCCCATTACTTTAATTAAATTTAATTCATTTTATTTCAATTTTCGTTCTCATTTGGTAACTGGACTTATTTTGAAAGGTGGCGTAGAGAAAATACGAAAAAACTAAAATATCTCGAGAACGGCTAGCTAAATTATGTATTAAACAAACATTTAATGGATATATTTGAGCATAAGTAGAGTTTTTTATTTTAGATTTTGGCGATTTTTGCAGGCCATTTTGCAAAGAAAAGCAGGTTATATTTTTCCGAATCATACCAAAATATCTTCAACACCAGGGTGTCCCATAAGTGATTTACCTACCAAACTTTGTGGAATTCGGCCCATTAGTTTTTCAGCTAGAGTGGATACAAGGTTTTGAGGGTCATTTCGCACAAAAAGGCAGGTTCTTTTATACCGAATCGTACCCAAAACTAATCAGCAGCAGATTCGCCCACAAGTGATCTACCTACCAAATTTTATGAAATTCTATCAATTAATTTTTTAGTTAGAGTGGATACAAAATCTGCACAGACAGACACACAGACACAAAGACAGACACACAGACACACACACAGACGTCACGCTAAAAATATTTCTTGTATTCTAGAGGTTTCGAAACGTGTAGATCCGTCGAAAACTCGAGTTGCGATTTTCGGCATGATTCCAACACTTTCCCTATACATTACAATGTATTGCAGGGAAAGTAAAAAAATGAATTTGAGTTTACAGGGAAAGTCATATGCTTCCCACATCAGATTTTTAAAGTCTTCCTTGGTGACTTTAGCACCTGCGGAAATAGGATTTTAAATGAAAATATCTGATTTAAAATTTACACTGATATTTGTCACATTTATTATAATTAAAAATTGAACCGGACTCTTAAATTTTAACACCCAATTTATGTCCGGCGACTATATGGGGAGTTCACAGCTCGTAGCCCACTACTGGTAGAATAGATTTAATTTGAAAAAAGCGAAAGTATGGTTTTTCTCATTTTCATAATTTTTAAACTAATTCAAATTAAAATATATTGACGATTTATCTCGGAGTCTGGACTAAGCTATCACTGTACCATTTTACTTAGCCTGCAATACATGGCAATGTATAGGGAAAATATTGGAATCACGCCGAAAATCGCAAGTCGAGTTTTCGACGGATCTACAAGTTTAGAGACCTCTGGAATACGAAAAAACTATTTTTAGCGTGACGTATGTGTGTGTATCTGTCTGTCTGTGCAGACTTTGTATCCACTCTAACTAAAAATCTGATTGACTGAATTTCGGGAAATTGGGTAGGTAAGTCAGTTATGGGCGAATCTGGTGCTGATTAGTATTGGATACGATTCGGGATAAAAGAAACCGCCTTTTTTTGCAAAAACGTCCACAAAAGATTTTATCCACTCTAGCTGAAAAACTAAAGAACCGAATCTCACAAAATTCAGTAGATATGTCTTTTGTGGGTTCCCCTGGTACTGATTAGAATTTGGTGCGATTCGAAAAAAATTAACTTGCCTTTTTTCGTAAAAAGGCCCGCAAAAATCGTCCAAATCTAAAATAAAATCTACGTATGCTCAAATGCATCCATTAAATGCTTGTTTTAAACGTAATTTTTAACGATGAAAGGAATAAGACCAACCCCATTGAACAGGGACAAGCCGTTCTAGAGATATTTTAGTTTTTTCGTATTTTCTTTACGCCACCTTTGAAAATAAGCCCAGTTACCAAATGAGAACGAAAATTGAATTAAAAGTGAATTAAATTTGATTAAAATAAAGAGAACGTGGATATAAGTCTGCAGGGTAATTCATGTGCTGCCCACATCATATTACTTTCCTTATATACATAATGTATAAGGAAAGTATTGTGACGGGGTCGAAAATTCGAATTCGAGTTTTCGACGGGTGAGCACGTTTCAAGCATCCCTGATTACGAATCAAACATTTTTGAAGTGATGTGTGTGTGTGTGTGTGTGTGTGTGTGTGTGTGTGTGTGTGTGTGTGCGTGTGTGTGTGTGTGTGTGAGTGTGTGTGTGTGTGTGTCTGTGTCAGTGGGTCTGTGGAGACGATAACTGACGAACGAATGAACCGATTCGAACCAAATTTGGTACAAAAATCACAATCTGTAAACACTGGAAGCCTATTGTTTTTATACGTAATCGAATGTTCAGAACCCCTCCTAAATTTTCAAATGAAATTTTGAAAAAATCGTCAAAAAATCAAAACCAATAATAAAGTTACGTAAATAGACATTTCTTATGTAATTTTTCATTAGAAAACGATTGACATAAATTTTAGAACGCTACCATGAACCGTTCTCGAGATATTGCACATTTTTCAAAAACATTATCAAAAAGTCATATAAAATAGAAAAAAAAATATTTCCTATTGAGAAACATGTTCATTTTTCATATATAATATCATGCGATAAATTGGGTGACATCATTCTCTTGGATCTAGCTCGTTTCATTCATGAAAAAAGATACTTTGAGTAATACTTTTGCATTTGAACGCCAATTTATCTGCTGTAAGAATAACTTGTTTCTTTGTCCATAACGCTTGGCGAGATTTTGGCGACGAAATTGGCGGAATGTCGCCAACTTGGCGATTTTATGAAATGTTGCCAAATTAACGAAAATCTCGCCAAATGGATAAAAATGACGATAAATCAATGAAAATGACGACTAATTGTTGAAAATTCAATATCTAATAAGTTATATAATATATAAATATATAATAATAGTTATATAATATATGTCGAAAATTCAATATCTAATAAGTTATATATATATATATATATATATAACTTATTTCTTCGTCCATAACGCTTGGCGAGATTTTGGCGACGAAATTGTCGAAATGTCGCCAACTTGGCGATTTTTTGAAATGTTGCCAAATTAACGAAAATCTCGCCAAATGGATAAAAATGACGATAAATCAATGAAAATGGCGACTAATTGTCGAAAATTCAATATCTTGGAAAGGATATTAGTATCTACTAGAAGAATAACCTATTTATTTTACTGTAAAAGTAGTAAATTCATTTCATTATATAAGGAAAGTCATGTGTTGCCCACATCAGATTTTTTTTTATATATATTTTAGTTAGCTTTTCGGCTATGTCACTAACACACAGATAAAGTATGAGAATGAGACATATTACTTTCCCTTCAATACATGGTAATGTATAGTGAAAGTATTGGAATATTTCCAAAAATCGCAACTCGAGTTTTCAACGGATCTATAAGTTTTTGAGACCTCTAGAGCACGAAAAACTGATTTTAGCGTGATATCTGTATGTGTCTCTCTCTGTGCAATGCATGTATCTATCGACTCTAACTGAATAACTGATTGACAAAAGTCCATTAAATTTGGCAAATCACTTGTGGGTGACCCTGGTGCTGATTAGATTTTGGTTCGATTCATGAAAAAACAACCGGCTTTTTTACTTTCCCCTGCAATACATGGTAATGTATAGGGAAAGTATTGGAATCATGCCGAAAATCACAACTCGAGTTTTCGACTGATCTACACGTTTCGTGACCTCTAGAATACGAAAACATCATTTTAACGTGACGTCTGTGTGTGTGTCTGTCTGTCTGTCTGTCTGTGCAATGTATGTGTCCACTCTAACTCAAAAACTAATGGACCGAATTTCATAATATTTAGTACGTAAGTCACTTGGGTATGACCCTGGTGCTCATTAGTTTTTGGTATAATTCGTAAAAACAGAACCCGCCTTTTTTTGCGAAATGGCCCGTAAAAATTTCATGTATCCACTCTAGCTAAAATACTAATTGACCAAATTTCACAAAATTTGGTAGATAAGTTTCTTGTACAATACTCTGATGCTGATTAGATTTTGGTATTAATCGGAAAAGAACAACCTGCATTTTTTTACGAAATGGCCCACAAAAATTTCATGTATCCTCTCTAACTAAAATATGAAATGACCAAATTTCACAAAATTTGATAGATGAGTGACTTGGGGGATACTCTGGTGCTGATTAGATTTTGGTATTATTCGAAAAAGAATAATCTGCCTTTTTTACGAAATGGCCCTCAAAAATTGCAAAATCTTAAAAAAGCTATGTTCAAATATATAAATTAAATGCTTGTTTTATACTTAATTTTTGATGGGTAAAATAATAAGAACAACTCTATTACTCTAGGACTAACCATTCTCGATATATTTGAGATTTTTCGCATTTAGTTATGCCACTTTTAGAAAAATGTCTAATTACCAAATAAAAACAGAAATTGAATTAAAAATGCCAATTTAGTGTTATTTTGTGCAATTAAACTCAATTTAATGAATTATTAAAGAAAAAAAATATGAATTTGCATCTGCAGGGAAAGTCATGTGCTGCTCACATCAGATCTTTTTTTCTCAAAATGGTCCGCAAAAATCGCACATATCCACTTTAGCTAAAGGATTTACTGGCCAAATTTAACAAAATAAGATAGATAATTCTCTTGTGGGATACCCTGGTGCTGATTAGATTATGGTAGGATTCTAAAAAGAAGAACTTGCCTTATTTTAATAAATGGCCCTCAAAACTCGCCAAAATCTTATAAAATACTACCTATGCTGAAATGTATCAATTAAATGGCTGTGCTATACTTAATTTTTGACGAGGAAAACAATAAGATCAATCCCATTATTCTAGTATTAACCGTTCTCAAGTTGTTTTAGTTTTTTCGCATATTTGTTACACTGCCATTGAAAATACTTCCAGTTATTAAATGAAAACGAAACGAGAGCAAATTCAGTGCTATTTTAAATAATCATGCGTGTTACTTTGTGCAATTAAACTCAATTTAATGAATTATTAATTAAATAAAGGTGAATATGAATCTCCAGGGAAAGTCACGTATTGGTCACATCAGATTTCTTTTCTTATTACAGATAGGATATAGGATAGAATTGACGAATAATTATCGGGTCAATAGGAGAAAAACTGCTTAACTTCGTTATATTATCTATAACGGGTATAGGTGTAAAAGGTGTAGGCCTAGCACGTGTGTCATTTATGTGTTTAAACTAAATGTAAAAATTAATTGAACTTTACAGTTAGAAACTACATAGTTTATCTGAAAAGTAAAGTATAGGTCATTAACTATGCTATTTACTTTTTTTAATTATAATATTTATTTTAGTAGCACCCCGAGGTTACAAAAAGTACCGCTTACTAACAACACATTTTACAAAATACTAATTGAAGTTTTCTATAAGGATATACTGCCATACCAGATCACTTAATTTCGATTAGGTAATAATTGGTTCCTCGACCCAATTCTTTTAAATACATATAACTGGTATATACCTTGAGTACAGCTTACCTGCATCAGAAATCCCCGCTCTCTGGCTGTTCACTTAGACACTTGAAAATTGTGAGAGTGTCTGTTTGATTTTGCATTTTACCTCATCTTTATTATTTAAAAATTTAGTTTTTCCATTAAATGTCATTCCCCTGTGTGTCCCAACAGCCAAATAATAAAACCACATCTTCATTTATAAGCCTTAATTTTCTAGTCTTTTTTTTTTTAATTTGTGATGTTTCATATTAAATTAGACAATATAAAATACAACCAGTAGTAAAAAATCCACTATCCATTAGAGCAATATTTTAAATTAAATTATTTATTACAACTGTATCCTAGATTTTTACTATTATTTTACTCACGCAGATTTACACGTCGTCTGCACACTTCAAGTACTTTCGTAAGTCTTGCATCTCGAAGATTTTTACATGTCTATTTACTTTTAAAAATCTGCTACTTTCTCAGGTGTGCTTGTCCTCTTTTCCTTTATGTAACATTAATTTTTCCCCTTTCCTTTGGGGAAACACGTCTTCCTTGCATCCCCCCGTAACTTGATTGACCTCGCTTTGCCCCTATGTCGATTTAGGATCGGTCTTGATTAGCTTTCCCATTGTTGACGTCAATTCTTCGGGACAGTCCCACAAAACGGGTTCCTTTCAACCAGACTACGTCGATTTCATGGCAAATTTGTGAGTTTATAAGTCATATATCCTGTTTATGTATAATGTCATATATGATGCCAATTTATCTAAACGATTATTCATCTTGTTAAACACCATAGAGTAAGTTTTAAAAACTTTGTTTTCTCTGGAATCAGAGTATTTATACACCCACACGATAGAACAAATGTTAAAAATAAATTAAAATTATTTTTTCGATGAAAAACACTCTTTTCGAATCTACAATAAAAAATAAATCTCTTTTCGAATCTACAATAAAAAATACAGACTTAGTAAAGGCATAACAATTAAATAATCTTCGTTTCAGACATATATTTTCTTTCAGCTTATGAATTATTTATAGCACCATATGAAACACGTTAAAGAAAATTTAATAAATAAATTATAACTTTAATATAATTTATAGCTATAATGCAAAATTTATACTTGAAATAAGAACACCCTGCTTATTAATCGGAAGAAAAATATTTGAGGAAAGTATGAAACTTTTATAGATTTTCTTAATAATATTTATAACAGTAAATATCGTTAAAATATATTGATTTCCAATATATCTTACGAAATTTTTCAATAGTTATATTTCCTTCGTCTCATAGTATTGCATTAAAAATATCTAATAGAAAGCCTTATTTGTGCAAAACACAATTTGTGTTTACTTACCCCCAAAAAGGGTATAATGGGGAATTTTCAAATGTACTGAAGTAGTATAATCTGTAGAAAACGTGATTTATTTGGTTTTAATCAATGCATGAATTATCATAATAAAATGAAATATATGAATTATCATAATAAAATTATTATTATTTTATTATGAATTATCATAATAAAATTATTATTATTTTATTATGAATTATCATAATAAATTGTTTATGTTAAGAGATTTTAGAAAAAGTGGCAAGCTGATATTGATCTAAAAAGTTTTCTAAGAAATTATTCCAAGAACATTCTATTTCTTGAGGTAGTGTTCAACTCATTCTTATTGTTAATTTCTAATGGAAAAGAACATCATTTAAACATTAAGGAAACAACTTGTTATTTCCTTAATAATTAACTGCTCCAATTTCCCCTTATGAAGTTAATTAAATTAATTTCCAAATACGTATTTTTCATTTATGTGTTACTTTTATATAATAAACCTCTTTGTGGTTAATAATAATCCATTTTTTTACTGGTTTTTTCCACTATTTTTATTTTTATCTATTATTTTCTTACACAATGATTTATTTTAATTTTCGAAATCTGTAACTTTTCCATTAATTTGTTAGGTGGCACTAAATTTCGCATTTTTATATATCCATAATACATTGTGGTGTATCGATTAAGTGTCTTACAATCTTTAACTACACTTTAGTGTTGCCAGATTTAGCTTCGGTGATGACTTTATAGGCTTACTGGTCCAATGAGCCTGTCATTAAAAATTCCGCACCAAATATAAATCGACCAGCGTTGTTTACGTCGAACTTCGACGGCATATCTCGGATTTTCCAGCGATCAGGTATGAACTTTCTGGCTATTAAACATTCCGTTACTCAAAAAACATGCCTCATCCGTCCATATTACGTCTGCCAGGAATGTTGGGTGGACCTCTAAGTTATTCATCATAAAGTTGCACCACGTGTAACGTCTCTCAGAATCTCTTGGCAGCAATCCCTGCACAGGTGTGGAACGGTATGGATGAGCACATGATTCATTCAGGATTTTCCAGACGCGGCTTTTTGAGAGGCCACAATTTTCACTGATCATTCTTGTGCTACTCTGAGGATGGGCGAGAGCGTATGCTAGCACATCTTCAGGTTGCACTTTGCGTTCTACATTACGAGGTGTACGAATTCAAGGTCGGGTGGTCACTCAGCCCGTCTCCCTTAAACGTTTTACAACTTTTAAGATGGTCTGCCATGTGGTGACGGGATTCTTAATGCCGCGTCTTTCATGTATAAATTATGTAAATCTACTTCAGTTTCAAACTTCTGTATTTTTATATTTATATTAATTTTGCTCCTGAACCCCCTCGTCATGTGTATATATTTTTATCAATATTTTAAATGCATTTTGTATTCTGTTCAGAATTGTAGCTATTTTCATTTATGAAATAATATCTTTCACACACTCGAGGAATAGCGACCGTTAGTTCCAGGTCACCGGATTTCAGAGACCTGCAGAGGCAGAAGTCTTTATTTTTTCTGCTTGTTCGGGTGACGCAACGTTGTGCAAGTTTTCACTTTTCTGATGCACGTGCCTGGCGAAGATGCGTCGGTGGGAAAACGACCCGGAGAAGAAATTTGAATGAGATGGATTGGATGATTGGATTGAATGGATCGCTCATACATCGCTCATCCAATTTGGATTGGATGAGCGATGAAAGTATGGACCTTTTAATGTACGAGAGTAGCTGGGCTCAGAATCCGCCCGGAATGCATAAAAGTGAATGAAATGTGATTTCGACGAGCACACTCCCTTCAGAACATCTAGAACGAACGCACGTGGAGCTCAGAATCCAACTCCCAATGTTGGACTACCGTAGCTGTGGGTTGGAGAGTGTAGTCATGGCTGGAACCTGCCGACTGCCGATGCTGAGACTCACGCCGACTGATTCGGACCGATGTTGACTGATCGAGGAACCTCCTGTTCCTGATGCCTGGAGACCGGGACCTGGCGAAACTAGTTATGATACCTGGCCCTTGGCGGTCCAAATCCGGAACTTTGCCGGAACCTTGTACGTGCCGCCATTCCGTTCGGAACGGGGAAATGTTTCGCCCGAGGGTATTTCTGGTGGAAGTTGAGTTTCGACAACCCTGAGTCCTTCACGGTATTGAGGTAAGAACTTGCTCAGTTAATTGTTGCCGTTTGAGCCTTCAGCTGTGCCTGAGTCATCCGACTGTAATCTCTGACTCATCTATAATTATATCGTAATTATTACTGATCTTCTAAATGGTCCTTAAATCTGAATTAATCTTGACATAATTTAAATGTAAATAGATTCTTCTAGTGGTGTGTTCCCTGTTGACCATACCACTTTTGATATAATAGAGTATTGATATTTATGAGATTATAATGATATGAATGTTATATATATTTAATGAATAAGAGTTCCGGCTAAGAGCCGAGTGAAATTGGAAATTGTTTGGTCCAGAGGAAAGGAAGAGCTGATTGAGATTCAGCTGTATTTATAATTGTGATATCTCCATATTTTTGGCATTTAATAAATAGAAATTTAAACTAAATTTAAGAAGTATTTATTTGAGTATACTGTGTTTTCTTGAAATTGTTAATAAGTATTTTCAGTTGCTGATGAAGTCGTCCTTGCAAGGTAGGGATTTGTATTGTACTTTCAGTTTTTGTTGAAATTTGCTCGTACAGGTCATCGGTGAGTTTTACTCACCGACGAGAGGTGTGTTTCGAACCTGAGTTAAGAAAATTTGAGAAAATTTGTTCTTCACTGTCGTCCGTGTCGAGCGGAATCCTGCTGCAACAGCCGTGTGGGATGCTGGCCTTGAGGGAAACTTTCACAATACAGCCTTGCAGCTGATTTTGCCTTACGCCCACATTCACCGTAAATTAACAACATCTCTCAATACTCGTTACTGCCAAATTTTGCCACAACTCTACCCTTTAACGCACAACCCAGTAGAAACATCCTTTTTATAGTAGTAGTCTCTGATGAACAGGTATGACGTTCCATCATCATTTGTATAATACATGAGATCCATGTGATTTTTATACCAGGCATGGTTGAGTTAAGCTGAGTGTTTGGAGAGATGATTTTGCGAGATCAGCAGAAAGTTTTCATGGTTTGTAGAGGCATTCAGTTAAACACGCAACCGGTGGGGACAGAACCATGGTCTTCATGAATGCGAATCACGTGCGTTTCCCCTGCACCACAACACAGGCTCGTATTTAGTCCATAAAGTGGTATTTTCTCGCTTCGCTTCACAATCAAACAAATGTTCATTTTTTGCATTCTGTTTTGAGTATTAAAGTGCTCAAGGTATCTTTTCGTACTAAATCGAGAGTGCTCTACAACTTTCTAATTGGCTTTTTTCACGTATCTTTCACCTTTTACGAGATAGAACCGCTAATTCCAAAATTTGCCAATAGATGGCGTTGTAAGTTGTATCGTCGAGTAGCGCATAGCCTTTTTACTATACATAGACACCAACTTTTTGTACTATATATATATATATATATATATATATATATATATATATATATATATATATATTAGGATAAAAAAATTCGGAGACTGGCTTACTTAATGGATACGATTTATTGATATCATGTATTGCAAACAACCACCTTCAAATTACTCCCCATCTGCTGAAATGCACTTCGCTCGCGTACAGTTGCTGAAAACAGTCTTTGGAGGAGATGGTCTTCAGTGCGGCCGTCTTAGCTTCCTCAACCTCAGATGCACTCTTGAAACGACGTCCTTTGAATTCGTTTTTGAGACGGGGAAACAGGTAAAAGTGGCATGGGGCGAGATCAGGTGAGTAGGGAGGGTGTGGAAGGCTTGACGTTCCATGTTTGGCCAGTGAGGACTTCACCATGAAAGACCGATGAGCGGAGGCATTGTTATGATGCAGCACCCAGCCCTTGCGTTTCCAGCGTCCTGGGCATTTTCGGCGGACAACATCACGCAGACGAACTAGGATCTGTGTGTACCTCTCCGTGTTCACTGTTGCCCCTTCCGGTATGAACACTTAATGCACCACTCTTAATGCACCACTTGCCGAAAAAAAAAAAACTCCAGCATTACCTTCCCCTTTGAACGGTTTAAATGGAACTTTTTTAACTTCGGTGACGACTGTGACTTCCACTGTGAGGACTGCAGTTTCGTTCATGGATCGTACAAGAAACACCACGTCTCATCACTGGTGGTAATTTTCGAAAGGGATGTCGTATTTTTGTCAGCAACGTCAATCAGTTCTCCACACATCCACATGGGCTCATAACACTGATATTCGCTTGGCATTTATGGTACAATGTCTTAACCCGCACAATGCGTGTTCAGTTTGTTCGTCAGGGTAGCTTGGCAGCTGCCATATGAAATTACTGCTTTTTAAGAGCATTGGCGTTGATGGTTTGACGTCGGTCGGCAAGCACAATTTCCACCAACTTTCAAATGTTGTTCTCCGTAATTGAGGTTGAGGGTCGCCCAGTCCGCGGTGTATTTTACGGACTTACGACCGTCCCTGAATCAGGAGTACCATGAAAACACCTTCGCACGACACATTGCTCTCTCACCGCAAACCTGCTGCAACACGTTTAATATTTCTGTCGGCGATTTCCCCAAACGCTGGCAAAATTCGATATTTGCACGTTGTTCTTCAAACGCCATTTCCGTTATCGAAAAACGCGAACGACTACAGTTCACTGACACGCATTGTCCAGAAAAAACCTGCACTATATAAACATTTATATATATAAACACACACACAGACACACATATATATAATTGCAAATCTGTCTGTCTGTCCTACCATCACAGGAGAACGGCTGAACCGAATTTGATGAAAGTTTGTGGGTAGCCTGAAAATAGCCCAACTCAAAATTTAGTCCATGTTTGGAGTTCCTACTACCAGAGGTTTTCGAGATATAAGTAAAAAACAAAATTTTCGTTTCTCTCATCATCACGGGAGAACGGCAGAACCGAAGGTATTGAAATTTTGCTGATGGCCTTGAAATAGCCCTCCATAAATTTAGTCCAAGTTTTGAGTTTCTATGTCCAGGGGTTGTCGAGATATTGATGAAAAACAATACTTTTTCTTAGGAGTTCTACTCTCTAACTCCTTGGTTTATCCAAAGGAAAAGGTTAAAAATCGTTTGAAAATGAAAACTTTTTCTGTGAGTTTGGTGGGAGATTTTTTACGCTAATTAGTCACTTTCGGATCACATGAATTGTTTGAAACATGAATTTAAATGGAAAATCTATCCATGGTTTATTTTTCACAAGCTTTTACTCAACAATGAAATGTATAAAGAAATCAAAATGCTTATTAAATTTCTCAGTTAATGAGGAAGATTCAATCTTATATCATGTTGGTCAGAAACGCATATAAATTAAATCTGTCTGCTAATTTTAGTTATTTTTTTTCGATTTGAATAATTTATGTATTTATTTATTTGAGAAAGACTGAAAGCTACAGGACGTAGTCCCAGATACAGCATGCAGGAATAAAAATACATTAAAAACAATACAGATTAAAATACCATAAAAAACATTAAAATGTTAAAATACATTAAAAAGTAAAGCAAACCCTCAACAACCAATGATCTTCATAAACAGATGCACATTAACAAATACAATAAAATACAAGATGTTTACAACAAATGCTTTTTAAAATCCATCTCCGATGAGTAAAAAATATCCGGATTCTCGGGGAAATTTTTGGATAATTTAGAGAAACTAGTAATTGCATAATTGCATCCAATATTTGAATTAAAATTCTTTACAGCGAATAAGTTAATGCTTCTGGTTGAATACTGAGGCTAATAAATAAATGGATATAAAAATATATTTTAGAAAAGAACGGTTTGAGTTTTCTTTTAATTATAATAATTGCGGACTGCGTACATCACTTTCATTTATTTTGAAGGGTTTTGAAGCTTTTGTATTGTGTTTAGCTAATAAACTCATATATTGTGTTTACCTGTTTACCCAATAAATTCATTTATCCGATTGTTGAAACAGAAAAATAGTAGAACGGATATATGTTCTAATGCAATTTTAGTCTTTTCATTTACTAAATAGAAACGGGATCAGGATGTTTTAGTCTTCGGATTTGCAAATTCAGAGCCACGAATTTGTTGGAATATCTATCTCTAACTAGACAACTTTTCTTAAACTATAACAAATTGACAAAAATGTAGCCAAATTGATAAAAACGACGCAAATCAATGAACTTAAATTTGTTTTTTTTTAGAAAAGAATACTGAAATGATGTTTCGGTAGCATTTATCGGTCAGTCCATCCATCCTACTTAGTTGTTGTTGTTGAAACCCAGACCGTCCGACCTACCATAAAGGTGTAAGGTAACTGTTTGGACGGTCGGGAAGTGCCACCCAATTTAGACCGGAACCCAGTGGGGGAGGCATCCACAGGGACCGTACCCTCCTTCCCCTACCACCAACCTCTCGGAAGGACTTTCGGACCCACATGTTTAACGTAATCGTACTCCGCATGAACACGGCGGCAGTTTTGGCAGTGGCTGGAATCGAACTCGGGCCTACCGAGTGCAACTCCAGCGCCAATGGGCTACCGCGCCCCTCCATCCTACTTAGTAACACATTTAGCGAAAATATCACTAAATTGATAAAAATATTTGTAAATCCATAAAAATATCACAAAAATTGAAAAAAATTGCGCTAATAAGTGAAATTAATTACGTTTTTTTAGGGGATAGTATTGTGATAATGTTTCGTCAGTTTGTCTCAATATGGAACTATCAGTTCTACAGTCCCACTTGACGATAAATTTGGCGATTTTTTAAATTATCGCTAAGTTAACGACAAAAATAAAAAATGACAAAAATCAGACAAAAATAGAAAATGTAAATATTGATTTATGTCCAGACAAGATCCCAAATGGTTCAAATGATTTTATTAACAATCATAATTATCACCACCATCATATATGAAGAATCTTAAATTTCAAAAATGCCAATCTAAACGATGCAAACTGTGTCCCGTGGCTTATCCACAACAAATTACAACAGACAACGAAAGCAGTCGAATTTTTTGCAAGTGCTATAATGTGGTTTATTGTATTGAATGTCTAAAATGTCAAGCTATATATATAGGACAGACGCAGAATCCTTTAAACATTCGAATAAATATACACCGAAGCCAAGTGGGAAAAGTACAGCAAGAAATCCACACTACTAATTTAGAATTGAGACATTTTCAAGCCCATGAGTTCACCAACATCATGGTATCTATAATTGATATAGTACCAAATAAGTCGGAAAGATTGTGGTGGGAGAGAAACCATATTAAACAATTCAATACTGCTTACCCATATGGCCTTAATTCATTAATATTCAACGAAAACTGTAATAAAGAAAGATGCAGAGATAGTTCATCATACCCTCTATCAGAAAACCTTATAAATAAAAAATCTCACAGATGGCAAAGAGGAAGTAAAATACAGCATAATAATTATATTAAAACAGAAGAAAAATATTGAAATTTTTAAAAACTGAAAACACGATGAAAATTGGATGGATTAAAAACATAGCCAATGGTATCAAGCTTAAATATCTACAGAAAATATGGAATCATATAATACATTTCGACTTAAAAGAAAGCAATTGCAAAATTGAAGAAGCAAGTACTGATATTGATATCCTATTGGACTTAATCAAACTCAGAGCCAGAATATTTAACTTAAAATTTTCAAAAAGTGAACAAATAAAATAATCTAAAGAATTTTTTATTACAACTTTCAAGAGCAAAATGTATGAGAACATTCCATTCCATTCTATTTTAAATCATATTAAAGTATATCTTCCTTTGTCTAATATAAAAATCATGATCAATTACAGATTCGTCAAAACCAACGGAAGGACATTTTTCAACTATAACCAAATCTGTCAAGATGTTGCATCAAATAATGTAGATTCTTGTAATTGTCATGAGAATATTCATAGTGACACTCATCATAAGCATATAATTTCCGGAAATTTGGATTTTGTTAAAGACAAAAGACTTAACAACCTTTTTCAACCTGGTGCAAAGTACCGGATACAAGAATTTAAAAATGTATATGAAGAATTTTATAATGATCTCGACAGCTTCATTTATAGATTGGCGGTAAAACATAGTTTACCAGTACAAGCATTTAATGAGTGGAAATATAATTTTTACAGAGCTTTTTGTCACTACTGCCCGCAGCATAGCAAAAACAAAAGAGGAATTAAAGTTCCATCATCTATCAAGCAATTTAAAGAGGAATATGTTTTAACATATACCGATAAAATTGTATCAAATTATGCCTTCACATGTAAGAAGTTCTGTGTGGATACACTAAACAAAAGTTACAGGGACAGTGAAATGTATGCTTTAATACCCAGTAACGCATTGATACTGACAAATAAAATAAAGGCACTTTACAAAAGAATAGGAATATATATTAAAACTATAAAATATCCATATTTGGTACTCATCCCCAAATTACACAAAATACCTGTCAAGTTTCGAACTGTGACGGTGGGATGTGGTTCATATTTGGAAAAAGCAAACAAAAAACTTCTGGATTTACTCAAAATAGTTATGCATGATATTAAAAGACATAACTCTATCATGATAAAAAACGGACAGGAACTGATAGGCCGACTGAAACTTTGTCATAACGATATCAACTTTAAAAGTTACGACTTTCGTGATCATTTTAACAATATTGATTTAACTAATTTACAATTAATTCTGAAAGATCTACATGAAGAATACGATTTAAAATAATATATAACCTATAGAAGATACATGGACTTGGTGGAATTGGTATTAAAGGAAAACATACTTCACGACGGAAGCAATTTTTACAAGCAAATCAAGGGCATACCTATGGGAGGGAGTTGCTCGTCAATAGTAGCAGATATATATCTATCTAAATACGAAAGAGGCACTCATATCCTATCGGAAATGCCTTACTTCCGTTACGTCGATAATGTGTTAATTGGGGGATATGAAAACACCCCTTGCTTTGACTTTTCATTCTACATAAGCAAATTGGACCTTATTGAAAATCCAGAGTGTGAAGACGGATCGGTAAAATTCTTGGATTCAGCAATCAAAAAACACCAGAAATATGGAATATATACAGAGTTACACGGCAAAAGAGAATTATACGGGATCAAGGTAAATCATTTAATCGATTGGAATTCAAACCTTACAAAGTATGTCTTCAGAAATATAATAATTGGTCACTTTAGAAGAAATCAAAATTACAATATTTTTAGGAAAGACTGCATTTACAAATGTAAAAAATTTGCAGAGGAAGCTATAAAAAGAAATTATCTAATCAATTTTATACAACATTATTACAATTCATTTTTTAAAGAAAAGTTGTAATCTAAATATTGATAATTGAGGTTTAATATTCATGACTGCGAAACTGTTATCCTGATATATCTCTGCGCATGAGCAACTTTACTTTTATAAGGAGATGTTCCATTGGGTTAGACTGACGGATGTTTCTCTTTCAAAATTCGTTTGTTTCTTCTTTGGTTCTGAGTCTGTTCTAGTGCTTTTGTTTTCGCACATTTGGGAGACTGACCATGGAATTATGTTGGTGCCGTGAACGAAAAAGCTGCTTTAAGAGGGAAAGTTGTGTCGCAATCCACCCCTGCTATTTTTATGTAATTCATATGGTCACTTCTTCTTTATCTGCTTACGTTCATGTATTCTACTAGGGAAATTGAGCAGCATTTGCGCCTCCTCCTCTGTAGTGAATCGTTCTTTTAATTTCAGACTTCTACAGGATATATCCTATTTTTGTTTCAATGTATTGTAATATATATATATATAAATATATATAGCCATGTCCAAAAGTTAAGTATAATTCGTAAAACGCGAAAAATTCGGAGTTAATATATATACAATGGTTCACGATCAGTTGTGGAGAATTGTGGGACGAAGGTAAATCATTTTGCATATGCAATTCAGTCGACGACGACATTCGCAAAGCACAGACGCACGTCAGAACGGACATAAAACGGCCTTTACCGGAAGGCCAGTGGAGGCAGAATTTCGCAATTGCTGTTTTAAAGAGCTTTGTTAACAGTAAAAATGACGAAAGATGTTACAATGATGCCAACTGGACAAGCTTTTGAAGGGACGAATTAGTGGAATGCTGGAATGCGGTCGATCCCCAACCGAAGCGTCTCGAATTCTGAATGTGCCTCAGTGTGTGATCTCCAGACTATGGCAGAGGTTCTAAACCACTTTAAATGACAATTACCAGGTCAGACAAGAGGAAAAACCGCTCGGTAAGACCGATATCTGGTGATAAATGCCCGACGTCGTCAGAGGAACTTTTCTGCCAGACAGCTGGGTTCAGCCCTGTCAGCAGCCACAGGGGTTACTGTTTCGAAATAAACTGTTTATAGGAGACTTAGATGCGTTTCTCTCAATGCCAAAAGACCAGCAGTCTGCATCTGCCTGACGTCTGCACAGGAACGCGCGCATTTACAGTGGCGTTTGGAACATACGCAGTGGTGTGGACAATAGTAGGCCAATGTCATGTTCAGCGACGATTCCAGGTTTAGCCTGCAAATCGATTCTCTTCGTACCACGATATATAGAGAATGTGGTGCGTTTTGTCCCGGGAAACATCACGTAAAGATATCGTTTTCCGTTTGGAGGAGTAATGGTCTGGGCAGGCATCATGATAGACGGCCGCACAGACTTCCACATATTTGACACGGTGTCGGTTGCGAGTCAAAGATGCAGAGACGAACTCCGTGAGACTACTGATCGATTATTTCGAGGTGCTGTTGGTCCTGATTTCATATTCATGGATAATAACTCGTCTCCTCATCATGAGGCCTTGGTCGATAACTTCCTTCAATCCGAAGATATCCAGTACATGCAAATCCCTGCCAACTATCCTGATCTGAATCGAATAGATCATGTGAAGGATATGCTCGGGAGACAGCTGGCAGCCCTCCGCTATCCACTAAGCTCCTTTCCGGGATTGAAAACTCTTCACCGTGAGGCTTGGAACACTTTCAGCACACAATTCATCCTAATCCTCATCGAAAGTATGGGAAATCGTTGTGCAGCATGCATGGCTACCCGAGATTCCCCCACACTTTATTAAACTGCAGCATCACATTGTTTTAATCATTCTGTTTCACTGAGGTTGACACTCGTATTGTGACCCTTTTTCATTCAATCCTTTACTTTGGATAATAAAAGTCGTTATTATCCATGTTTTGCATAGCTTTCTTCTTCTTCAACCATGTTACACCCGCATACTGCGTTTCCTTCCATTCCGATGTAGATTTTCTGAAATTTTCACATAAACAGCAACTACAGAAAGTCAGTCATTCGCACTTTATGGAAACGATTATGTATTTATGTTTCTAATTAACATTTTGAGATAAAGATTTGGCATTTTCAATATAATCGTCTGCTATGGTTTAGTTTTGATTGGAATGTAGAATAAAAAGTTTATTTTGAAAATTGCTCTTGAAATTGATAGATGGCTCGAAAATAACGTAAATGCGCTTTCCGAGGAGAAATATTCGTATCAACAAATTGTAAAGCGGTGTAAAAATCAAAGTTATTCAATTTCAAAGAAAAGTATCTTTAATATATTAAATTTGAAAGGAAAAAAGCGTCTGGCTGAAGGTAAAATTTAAAACATGGCCCAAAAGCGCATCCTAAGAATGTTCGAATGAAAGTAAATATCAAGAAAGTGAAATTTCTGATCCTGAAAGAAAATCCATCGACTCAAATATCCATTGCATCGAAACTGGGAATGTCTTCTGGCACTGTAAGTAAAATCATTCATAAAGATTTGAAGTTAAGCTGTTTACATCTAAAGTTAATCTGCTTTTTTCAAAGCATATTGCGGAAAGAAAAACATATTGTAGAAAATTATTGACACCTAGCGTTATTAAACACCTAGCTTTTGACAAATGGACATTTCTGGTAACACTCGATGAGGCATGGGTGTATTTAAGTGACTGCAATAACAAGAGCAATTTTCCATTGCTCAACTGGCGAAAATGACCGTACGGAATGGCTTCGTCAATGTACAAATCAACAAAAATCAAACGTATCAATTACTTCATACGTTATTGTGAGACCAGAAATAGATCTCACATTTGATGAGACACTTCTATGTATAAATTTATTGTGGCCAAAACGGCGAACAATAATTGTTGTCTAGCTGGCACCGAGTTTTATCACTCCGTGAACCTAAAGGTCAGAAGACCATAAATTTAGGGGGCATGACAGAGGGGCTGAGCTGGACCTTATTAAATGTAGAATGGTTGGTTCCATTGGTTAAAGGAGTAACCAATAAAAAAGGAAGATTGTTGCGTCAAACTCAATGCGGCAAATGGAAGAAAAGGGGGAGTTACCCCCCCCCCCAACGAGGGAACCACAGCCTGTGACCCGAGAATCAAGAAGAAATTATACAGATTTGACTTAAAAAAGAGACTAGAGAAGAAAGGGATACTACCATGACTTGGAACAGATAACTTCGACATTATGACTTGTCCAGATACTACAGCGATGAATTGATATACTAAGAGAATGAAATAAGTGCGAGTGCAGAGTTACAGCAGACAATATGTTCAACGAATTTACGCGTGGGAGTATTACACCAAGAGTTAATGCTGCAAATGAACGACATTAAATACAGATGCTGACAAAGTCCAAAACAGACTTGAAGGTATGTGCCCATTGAAAATGATATCTGGTCATAATCACTATTTAGGATTTTCCATTTTGGTCACATATGTCCCCTCCGCTGAAAAAATATAATTAAATAGTATAATTGAATTTAATTAAGATTTGTGTTCTTAATAAATGTTTTACTGTTAAAGTTTAAATGGTGCAGTTAATGAATATTATAATAATTAATAATTGCTTTACAGGACTCACACGAAAGTTAAATAATTGGAGGGTTTTATATATAGCGGCACAACTAGAAATGTACGATTAAATAATAATTCCACTATATATGAATTAACGGCCATATCAATCTTAATGAACTTTAAAATTAAAAGTTTAACTTTAAGTTTTATTTTATATGTGTCCCACAGTTATGTTTGATGACGAAATAAATAAGTTCAACCTCCATAACTGTTGTCGAGATATTTTAATTGTTTCGTATTTTTACCACATCACCTTCGAAAATACGTCCAGTTGTACAATAAGCTTTAACTGCAAATTCAGTGTAATTTCATTTAATTATCCGTATTATTTTGTGCCATGAAACTCAATGTAATGAATTATGAATGGAATAAAGATAGATTCGAGTTTGGAGGTAGAGTCGTATGCTGTCTACATCAGATTTTTTTGTAATTTTGTAATTTTAAGTATGTATTTACTACTAGATGTTCAGGGCATAAAGGTAGTGATACCTGAGGAAAGGGAGCACAGTATAAAAGGGAAGCTTGTTTGACATATATCCACAGTTTTAAATGAATTGCAAATGCTTGTTTACGAGTGCAATTTCTAACTAATTTGCTGCATATATTATACGTTCAGATGTTATACGTAAAAGCACAACTTATAAGTATCAAAGTTATGTAAGTGCCCAAAATTATCGCAACGCACTCATATCCCAGTATAAAATCAATCCAGGAAAGGAGCTCAATGTTTCACATCTCCAAAATAATAAATTATCCTGATTTGATTTCAAGAACTGGACGTTAAAGTACAGTTACAACTCTGATGAATAATTTATAAACAATCATAAATAATTTAACCTGAAACGAGACTGGAAACACCAGAAAAGTGAATGTTCCTCATAAATAATTTAATATGGTTTACATGCAAAAAAATAAAGCAGTATAGGAAGTAATTGATAGAATATATTTTAAGACGGTTTGATTCATGGTTGTCACTTAAAGTCTTGTAAAATGTAAGCGCCTATTGAAACCCAAAAAAATAATTACATATAGTTTTATTTTCTGTAATGTTATTTTCATTAAATGTAAAATTAAGTTGTAAATCACTTTATGGAAATAATCATATCCTTGTTAATATTTTAATCGGGATTATATATTTTCATGAAGAGTAAAACGTGTAGAGATACATTTGCACATGTCTACATTATTTTATAAAACGTTATTTTTATATTATTTAATTTGTCACATAAAAGATGGGTTTAAATTATTTTATAAATGCACTAGCAGCGATTACCCAGCGTTGTTCGGGATTTACCATGCAAAACTGTGATAAAAATTACACCGGAACACATAGGGCCGATTGTGATATATTACCGCTGAATGTATCGCATTTTAGAGATATTTAAATGAAATTAATGTTGGAAAGTGTTTCATAATCAATGATTTATGCATGATTGATCGTTCTTGTAAGTTCTTAATACTTTTCGTTGTTGAGTAAGCCTGTGAGAAATAAACCATGGTGATAACTTCCATTTAAATTCATATCTCAAACCTGCAATTTTCAAAAGTGTCTAATACGTCCAATAAACTCCCACAAAATTCAGAGATTTAATTGACTTTGGCGTTTTAAACCAACAATGCCCAAACTTTTTCATTGTGAATCATGGAGTTAGAGAGTAGAACTCATATCTAAAACATGCAATTTTCAAAAGTATCTAATACGTCCAATAAACTTCCGCAAAACTCAAAAGATTTAATTGATTTTCACGTTTTAAACCAGAAATGTCCAACCTTTTTCGTTGTGAATCATGGAGTTAGAGAGTAGAGCTCCTAGGAAAAAGTGCAGTTTTTCACTAATATCCAGAGAACCACTGATCGTGGAAACTCGAAACATGGCATATGTTTTAAGTGGGGCTATTTCAAAACTACCAAGATAAATTTCATGAAATTCGGTTCAGCCGTTCTCCACTTATGGTGGATCATACATACATACATACTTTTCTTCTTTATATATATAGATTTAATAGTGATTTAAGTCACCTTCAATTGCTGTTCCATACGAATTTATTTCAAAATATTTCATCTTTTATATCATTGTGATATACTCTGAAAAATCACTGCATTACATGTATAAAAATGAGGAATTTAAGGAATATATTTTTGAAGAAGTTATCAACAGGAACTAGGCAATAAAGCGAGCTAATAACTAAAATATACATTAAAAGTTATAGTGCATTTTCTACTAGGAATAGTTACTAGGAATTCACATAAGAATAGTACAAAATACGAAATGAAATAAATCTTCATCATGCCTATGCGATTGTTACATTCTGTGACCTCAATGTTTCTTAAAGTATGGAAGAATATTCTGTCTTAAATTTAAATGTATATTACCATTGGCGAAGATCATTTTGAACAGTTCTACAATAGTTTCATGTTCATAGAAGTGTTATTTATCGTATCATTCCCGATTATGATTACAAATCACCTAAAACCATATTGTGCATAAATACCTTCTATAACATATTAAGCGTCGATTTATACTAATTAGACAATGCTCTAATAATTTGTAATTACCTTCCTCTATTGCCACATTCCCGTTCATAGTTTCTGTAATTATCCGCTAAAGGCGCTGCAATCAACTTTATTTGATCAGTCACGGCCCATTCTGCTAAATATAGACCCAAAGCGCACACTCTCGGTCTTTTCATATACGAAGATTTTTGAAAAATTTAAGACTTTTCTAGGAACTCTCTATACGAATATATGGTGAGTGTTTGACATAGATACAATGTTACAAATGTATGTTAACTCATCCTTTTTGTGTTAATTTATCCCCGTGCTATACAATGAAATACATCAAACGCACAATTAAAATATAATAATATTTGTAAAGACCCGTGCTGCCCCAATCGGAAATCGAAACCTGTAGCTTCGAACTGGACAGTCGACTCTCTACCGTTGAGCTACTGGGCCGAAATTACGAGCTCTTCTCGTCGAAGTGAACTTTACATTCTAAACTCTCTAGTGCCAGATTAGCATACAACTGATATTGTGACTGACAATCTCCTGCTATTTTTACCTTGAGTTGTCCACTTGATGCTTTTCTATCCTCCAGGTTAGCTTCTCATGTATTCTTTATCCTTTCAATTTGATTTCAGAGTTCCATATCCTAGAGTCTACTGAAGAGTCTACTATTCCACAGTCATTTTCAGACCTCCATCTTTGCACTAACCTCAGGGTTTGTTTGTTCGGGCGCATTGTATATAGCCTTGTAGTTCCAACCGGGAATCGAACACTGGATCTTCGAACTGGCCAACCGACTCTCTACCTTTGATCTGCTGGGATAAAATTACAAGCTCTTATTATCGAAGTGGACTTTGCATTCTCTAGTTTGTGATGTCAGATTGGCATGCAACTGACAAGCTGACTGTCCACTTACTGCTATTTTTACCTCAGGCTAGCCTTTTGATGCTATTTTTATCCTCCAGGTTAGCTTCTTGCGTAGTCTTTATCCTCTCGATTTGAAATCAGCGATATATATCCCATAGTCCAATGAATTCTTGCTACGGTCACTTTCAGGCCTCCAACATCTTTGCACTAACCTACAGGGTTTGTTTGTTCGGACGCCATTGTAAATAGAATTGCTGTTCCAACCGGAAATCGAACACTGGATGTTCAAACTGGCCCACCAACGCTCTACCGTTGATCTACTGGGATTCAATTGCAAGTTCTTATTATTGAAGTGGACTTTGCATTCTCCAGTTTCTAATGTCAGATTGGCATGTAACATACAATCTGACTGACCACTTCCTGCTATTTTTGCCTCAGGCTAACCTTCTGATGCTATTTTTACCTCAGACTAGCCTTCTGATGCTATTTTCATTCTCCAGGTGAGCTTCGTGTGTATTCTTTATCCTCTCGATTTGAAATCGGTGCCCCATACCCGATAGTCCAATGAATTCGTGCCAGGGACACTTTCATACTTGCTCTTTGAACTAACCTATAAGGTTGATTTGTTCTGACTCCACTGTAAAGAATAATGCTGATATAACTGGGAATCGAACACTCTATCTTCAAACTGGCCAGCCAACGCTCTACCGTTGAACTACTGGTACGAAATTGCTAACTCTTATTGCCGAAGTGGATTTCAAAAATACGCGAAATTATGATATTGCTATCCCTAGTCAAAACTTTCTCCATGAAATATACAAAGAAACACAGTATTCCACATCACCAAAAAAGCTGCTAAATTATCATGATTTTATTTTAAGAAATAAGCATTAAATTGCAGTTGGTGAATACTTTATAAATAAATCATAAATAATTAAACCTGAAACGTGACTGGAAGTAATAGAAATAGATTGTTTCTCATAAATTATTTAATATATTGTGATTCCATAAAAACAAAATTAAAGCAGGACAGAAAGTAATTGATACAATATATTTTAAGTCGACTTGATTCATAGGTTTTTCTTTAAAACTTTATAAATTAATTATAGTGTGGCTCAACTCGACATTCTCATGCCAGAATCCATTTTTAGAAGTTTTGTTTTCAAATTTTAATAGAAAAAATTTGAAAATTCGGTATCATACGTCCAAATGATGATAATTGCAATGTGTTACTCTGCACTTTAAAGGGATTTCAACAATCAATCGTTTGATACTAAATTAACTGTATATACTTAATAATGTACCCCCGAGAGTGAGTAACTAACCCCCAAGGGGACTAATGACGTAAAGAACAAAAATTATGTCCCGGCTATTTCTCACAACAATGATTACATTTATAAAGTATCGTAATCATTAAGTGATAAATAAACACTTTTATGCCTGATTATGCCAATTTTGGCCTATGCTGTCATGTTAAATGAATATAGTATTTCAAATGCATTTCGAACTTTTCATTCGAATTTTAAAACACTCTATCAAGTTCTAGAATTTTTATTAACAAAGCCGAATATAAAGTTTCGTGAAAATCCATTAATATTTATGGCCGCTAACATGAACATAAGAAATCAACCAGGCATCCAGACAGAGAGACTGGCGAACATTACTACAAAAATAGTCAAAAAGTGTACAGGGGGTCGCAAAACATATATTGGCATCAAAATCTCGAAGTCAAAAATTTTCGTGAAAACAATACTTACTCAACTTTATGTATGATGAAGTAAAAATTAAATTTTTCGAAATAAATTTACTTATATTTGCTCGAAAAAAGATTGGATGTAAATGTATTTCTGCGATGCAGTTTTTAATCAATTTAAAATTATGTCATAAAAATGTTTGAGCTAGTAATAATATTTGTACTAATATTTTAATAATCGGGTTAATATTTTCATATATGGTAAATTGTTTAGGTTTACATTATGCATATGACTACATTATTTAGTAAAATATTATTTTATTACACATGAGTTTGTTCACCAAAAATGAGCTAAAATATTTTATAATTACATTTAATAATTACTTGGTTATGCTTAAATGTTGTTTTCTTGGGACCATATCCATTTCCAAATAAATTTAAACAAATTCCAGTTTTAACTATGTTTTATAAATTTTGGAAAAAGACATTCAGGACGTTCAGCTGTCCACAATAGACAGCTGAAAAAGCTCTAATATAAGCCTCAACATACTTCAGCTCATACAGTAAATGAGCAAGGGCAGGAATTATACAACATCTTGTTTGAAATTAGCATTATTTTTACAAAAATATAAAAATTGCGGAATTATCTAAACCAGTAAAGACATTAAAACAATAATAAGAAATATTGGCAAGTATTTGAATTCTAATACTGAGCCAATATTAGTGTTTCATTGGAGACATTTAAAAAATAACTCTAGTATCTGTACCATATTGGTACGTCACCATTCATCAAATATTCAGAGTGAATATATCCATTATATTCGAGTGCCAAAGTATAATCCATTTGCCAGCAAAGATATCAACAGTATTGGTGGTATATTTTCAATATACCACCAATACTTTTGATGTAGATATACAGTATGCCGATATACAGTATTGCCCCAATAATGGCATATTTGTAGAGAAGGACTGTTACAAGCTGGCTTTTGTCGGAACCCCCAATGATGTAGAAAAAATGAATAGTGGTGCGTGTATCCCGGCAGAGGATAAATTAATCTAAAATGATTTGAATGTATAAAGTGCAGCGTTTCACAAAATGAACACTAACATGGTGATCTTTATCATATTTTGTAAAATCAGTATAGAGTAAAGTTGCAGACTTTAAAGCAGCACTGGTGTCACACATTAGGATATGTTCAGAAGTTATGGTTCAATTGTTCCTGTAGCGATGACTCCTGATCTGTTATTGTTGCATCAATTTAACCCATGCATTTGAAGTTAGATGCTGCAATTGTCCACTTGAATAAGAAATCAGTATGGCGAATTGCATTGCATAGTGTTTACTGACGATTGACGGATGAATTTCGTGCAACTTGATAGATCGACGGTTTTAGGGATACATTATGATAAGCCGTATCTGTAAATGCGTATTCAACAGAGTCATTCTGATTTGACACAGGACGTTATAATGTAAAAATCGTATATATCGTGCATTGTTCATTCTCATGTGCATTCCCCATGCATCAACAATCAGCTGTACATGGAAGACATATTGAAAGGTTAATCTGTACTGCAGCACCTCATCTGGCCTATCCAGACCACTCTTTTTTTTCAAGAATACAAAGCTCGAAGATGTTGGATCTGTTAAATTGCAATCATGAGCCATTTTCCTGTGGCCTGCGTGATAGCCAGATTTATCAATTAATGACAATGCGTCATGTATTATTAGTTGACGATGAACCTGTTAAGACACATTGAAATCATTCGAGTTATATACTGCGGGACAAACAGAGCCAAATTAGCAAGATATGTCATAATTTGAATAATATTTCTATTTACACTCACTCGAATGTTTTCTCCTATTGGTGGGTACAATAAGTACTAATTAGTTTAATAGAAGTACTAAATAGCTGAATAGCTTAGGATATATATATAATTCTTTACATGCACGATACTGCCCTCACAGCAAAGATCTCACATGTATGACAGTGACGTTGCAGTCACGTGACATCTGGATCACAATGTGACAACATATTTGTGACTTTAATGCGACGTTACTTATTAGTAATTTTGTAACTTCAGTGTGACCCTATTCTGTGACGTTTACACAATTTAATTAACACGTAACAATGTGACGACATTTCAATGGCAATTACAATGTGACGTCACAATCAAGCAATATGCGACGTCACAAACGACCATGAAAATGACCAACATGACTTCTCTGGGTCCTCAATATGACATTACCGAGACGTATTGCGACGTGCGGTTAGGGTGCTGTTAGGGTGAATTTCTATTAGGTCCATGTATCGTAGTCAGCCATACAAATTTAGCTTTCATATATCATAATTCGCTTTGTGTTTAAATTTCTCTGAGTAACAGTAGAAGAGCATTGGGATTAAGTTCAGATGCAGACAAACAGCCAGAGATGGAATTGAAAATGGATCTTCCTGGTTTCACTCAGACGTGATACATACTACACCGCAATGGCCATGTACGAAATTACTAGAAATGACAGTGTATATGAACACGTCTGAATCTTAAAGAAATCTCATCAATATTATAACTAAAAATTTTTATCATTGATATTTATGACCCGTATCTAAGTGAAATCTTTGATGTGCTGTATAAAACTTTATCGTTACCAATCAGAGATGTGGTGAAGCGCAACGTACCGCGATACATTTCTCAGTAACGTATTTATGATCCAAAAATATATCATTTATAAAAGAAATATGAAATGGCATTGCTGTCATAACACGATTCATCAATCATTGGGAGAAATGAATGGAACTGCTGTATAGGATTTTTAGTAATGCTCTTAAATTCCGAAAACTAATATAACCAAGAGAGATCATACCAGATAAAAGCAGTTTTCGACATTACATAAATATACAATATACATATATATATATATATATATATATATATATATATATATA
Source organism: Amaurobius ferox (assembly GCA_951213105.1). Taxonomy (NCBI): domain Eukaryota; kingdom Metazoa; phylum Arthropoda; class Arachnida; order Araneae; family Amaurobiidae; genus Amaurobius; species Amaurobius ferox. The sequence continues at coordinate 52,465,124 of OX578147.1, read as the reverse complement.
TATATATATATATATATATATATGTATATATATATATATATATATATATATGTATATATATATATATATATATATATATATATATATATATGTATATATATATATATATATATACATATATATATATGTATATATGTATGTATATATATATATATATGTATATATATATATATATATATATATATATATGTGTATATATATATATATATATATATATATATATGTATATATATATATATATATATATATATATATATAATATATATATATATATATATATATATATATATATATATATATATATATATATATATATATACCTCACTATTTGACAAACTATAGCAACTACACTATGAGTTTCAGAGATGTATCAGAAAATATGTCAAAAGAAAAGAATTTTCGAAGCCAAAGTATATCTGTCTTCCTTCGCAGATAAAGGGTTTTCTGGAAGTCTGAAAAACTTGTTATGGGAAATAAGAATAGGGGTGAGAGATAACAGCTGATGAACATAGTAGGTACAAGATATATCCCCGTATCAATTGAAATCTTACGTTCCAAAATTGCTTTGGACGGTGAACAAAATTATAGCTATATATTATACTAGCAGCATACCCGTTCTTCGTACGGAATATATAATTTAAAGAAACGTATAATTCGCAATCATGTGCAAATTCCGTTAAAATATTAAATTTATTGCTCCTAAAGAGAAGTTTAAGAATATCTGTTCTCACTATGCAAAATTATATTCACGGGCAGATCTGAAGAATAAAACATCTTGGCCCCTTTTGTAAGCAAATTTACAAAAAAAAAAAGGAATTGAATCAATATATGTAACCTCGTACTACTTATATTGTCGCAGATTAGAAAATATGCCAGTGTGTTGGTAGAAGATTACCCGTATTACAATATGAGTCTCAAAAATATTTGCCAAAATAAAAGAGATGACGAAAAAGAATAAATTGAATATATCACTAATCCTCGTAATCTTTATACCAGAAGGCCGTAATTGATTCCAATATATGCCAATATATATCAAAATATATGCCAATATAACTGTACTACTTATATTTTCGTAGATTAGAAGATATATCCGTGCATTTGTAGATTACTCGTACAACGTACTATATATGAGTTTCATCAATTTTCGTCATAAATAAACAATGGCATAATAACTTGACAATATCAATAATCCCTGAATCAACAGTCCCTGAAAATATCAATGATAATAATGTTTAAACCTGAAGACCGTAATTGATATTATCCAGTCAAAAATGCCATGTCAATGAAATTTATCTTATATACATATCTTTATTATTCAAATCGGTAAAGATTTAATAAAAATCGTATAGCACATAACGCATTGGATCCGTTGCTAAGCGACATGATATCAGTTGCTTAAAATAAATTGATGGAAATCATTTCGTCTGAATAATGCTATCTCCATGGAAGGTTTGGCGACATTTTTGTCAATTTAGCGATAACTTAAAAAATCGCCAGATTTATCGCCAAGTGGGACTGTGGAACTGATAATCCCATTTTGCGACAAATTGACGGAACATCATCACAATACTATCCCCTAATAGTTGCTCTTAGTCCTCTGGACGAGTCGGACGGTCTGGGTCTTCAACAATACTATCCCCTAACAAAACATAATTAATTTCATTTATTAAGCGCAATTTTATCAATTCCATGATATTTTTATGGATTTACAAATATTTTTATCAATTTGGTGATATTAAAAAAATTCGTTAAATGTGTTACTAAGTAGGATGGATGAACTGACCGACAAATGCTACCGAAACACCATTTCAATACTCTATTCTAAAAAAACAAATCATTGATTTGCGTCATTTTTATTAATTTGGAAACATTCCCGCTAATTTGGTAAAGTTTAAGAAAAGTTACCAAGTTATTTAGAGATATTCCGCTAAACTCAAAGCTCTAAATTTGCAGATCTGAAGAATAAAATATCCTAATCCCGTTTGTATATACTAAATGAAAACACTAAAATTGTATTATAAGATACAGCCGTTCTACTCTTTTTCTGCTTCAACAATCGGCTAAATGAATTTATTGGGTAAACACAATATATGAGTTTATTAGCTAAACACAATATATGAGTTTATTAGCTAAACACAATATATGAGTTTATTAGCTAAACACAATATATGAGCAGCAAACCTCTTTGCTAAAATAAATGAAAGTGATGTACGCAATTCGCAATTTATATAATTAAAAGAACAACCAAACCTTTCATTTAAAAAATATATTTTTTCATCCATTTATTTATTATTCAAATAGAAAAAATAATAATAAATATTAACAACACATTTAATTTCATTCCGTTGCCGAGCAACATGATATAAGATAGAATCTTCCTCATAAAATGCGAAATTAAATAGCCATTTTAATTTCTTTATACTTTTCATCGTTGAGTAATAGCTTGTGAAAGATAACCATGGAGGTAGATTTTTCCATTTAAATTCATGTTTCAAACAATTCGTGTTTTCCGATAGTGACTATTTAATGCAAAAATCCTGCACCAAACTCGGAAATAAAGTTTTATTTCCTTTCGACGTTTTAAACAAACGATTTTGATCCTTTCCGTTTGAATAAACCACGGAGTTGGAGAGTATAACTAATAGGAAAAAGTTCCGTTTTTCATTAATATCTCGACAACCCCTGTTCTTAGAAACTCGAAACTTGGACAAAATTTATGGGGGGCTGTTTTAAGGCTATCCACAAAATTTCATTATATTCTGTCCAGCCGTTTTTCTGTGATGATGAGACAAACGAAAATTTCGTTTTTTACTAATATCTCGAGAACCACTGGTTGTAGAAACTCCAAATATGGACTAAATTTTAAGTGGGGCTATTTCTAGGCTACCCACCAAATTTTATCTAATTCGGTTCAGCCGTTCTCTTGTGATGATGGGACAAACAGACAGACAGACAGACTGACAGACAGACAGACAGACAGATTTTCAATTTTATTTATATAGATATATAAGCGTTTACAACTCGCGCAATAATTCAAAAATTTTTGTTAGTTTTTAATATATTTGCATCCCATGGCATTTTAACACATTACAACACAGTTGAAAAGTGTTTATGACTTAGCTCATTCTGTCTGTCCGTCTGTTCGCATGATAACTCCCGTAAAAATGACTTTATCAAAGTAAATTTTAGCATGTTGTTCAGATGGTCTGTGGGATCTTTGTGAATATAAATAAATAATATCACCCAATTAGTTTTGGACTGAACCCGGGTTGAAACAATGAAATACATTGAAAACTACGGGACATAATTTTTCAAACATTTTTTAAACGCATTTAAAATTCACGAATTGCTTCGAAAGTTTTAGGAAATATACAAATTATCCCATGCCAGATATAAAAACAAATTCAGTAAAATATATTCGGTAGTTGTTTTAACGAAAATAAAAATAAATTTACGCCCATATCATATGAAGAGATCACGTAACCCACTTCAAAATAAAATATGGCATCCATCTTGTGTCAAAATTTTGATTTTTTAATTTTCTTTTTAATTTATATTTAGTGTTCTATCAGTCCTAAAATCGCATTATTTTTCCTTAATTTCTGTGCATCTGTATTTTGAAGCATCGCAATTAGAATATATTTGAGTTTAAATGATCATCAAACTTTGATTATTTCTACAATGAAGCTTAATTTTCACTTATGGATAATGTAAACACATGAAGCTGTAGGATGATTTGTATAAGAATGCTGAATTTCTTTAACGCAAAATTATTTAGCTCTGAAGTCTGCACTATAGTTGATATGAATGAAACATTCATTTATTTTACATAGAGACGCAGCCGATTTTGCAGCAGACTTTTTTGATGAAATTTTAGGCATCGAGTTAAATTACTTTTACCTCCATGGTTTTAAGTTTTTAAGTAAAATAAATCATTGTATTATTGTGATGAATGAAAGGAATGGAAAAAAGTAAATGAATGAAATATTTATTGCTTTTCTATAGAGAGTCAGGAGATTTATATTTCAATGACGTTATTTGAATAACTTTTAATTTTTTTCGATGAAGTTTTAAGTTTTAAAATATAATACATTATTGTAGTATTGTGATAATATTAAAAATATTACTGCTGAATAAAACGCATTTTAGAGATGTTTAAATAAAATTGCATTGTAGTTGGAAAGTGTTTCATAATCAATGCTTTATGCATGATTGATTGGGCACTGTTTTTTTTTACATAAACTTTTGCTACATTTAATCATTTTATAATGTATTAACCAAGTATTTTGATTTTCAGTATATTTAATGTGTTATAGGTATCTAATAAATTTTATTAAATATTTAATAGTTTTGGCATGGGATTTGACAAAATTATTAATAAATGTGTGTCTTTGAAGTGTAATTTTGTCACAGAGAATTATGGAATTTTATCATCTTAGTCTCATCTAAAAATTTTCATTTTAACATGCTCACAAAGTTTGTTTAAAGCTGAAGATTTAAGGTCTAGAAAGATGTATACATGGACTAAAACAAGTAAGCTATAAGTATCAGAAATGTATCAGAAATCAGCTTTCCTCTAAAAGAATGTAAGACAGAAATTTCGCAGCCTATCTAAAAAAGAAAATAAATTGAAAGCTTGAGAATAAAAATTGTGATGGAAGATAACAGTTCTACATTTAAAATACTCTTTAATCGAAGCTAAAAATATTTCCTATATAAACTGTAAAATTATGATACACAATTTATTTGACAGCAAATTACATTTAATATATTTGTCTACCCTTTTTATTGAAATAAGTAAACTAAAAAATTAATCATATGATATATGTATCATACTATACCGAACTGTCAGCGCCAAAGGGTACGACACATAGTGCTGCATTTAAAACGATCGCTGTTCTCACTCACCAGCAATCGAAACTGAATTTTTAGCTTTAATACTGAAAGTTGAGCTCTGAGATACAAATATGCCTTTGTCTCTACAAATAATTTTCGGTTTAGAGTGAAGTCGTATCATATTCCCAAGGGAAGCTGATTTGTCCAATATACGTACTAAACGCCATTTTGTTGGGATTGATATGGTAGTTGTTCGGTGTTGGTAATAGTATGTCAGAAAAAGCTAAGGTAACTGTCTCAGAGGCTCAAGATGCCTCAGAAAAACGACTTCTAGAGAAGATTGTGCAGTAAGGAAAGGAACTTCGTTCACACAAATGTCGTTGCTATCAGCAATTCCATGGTATTTGTCATCCTCCATGCATCCTGTATCAAGGGATACTATTCTGAGACGACTAGATGAAGGTTTGATTAGGTGTCAACGTCTATTAAAGCGCTAACAATGACCCCTCAATATAGGCAGATATGTCTGTACTAGTGCCGAGCTCGGTTAGCCTTGACAATGTATATCAGGAGGCACGTTGTCTTTAGCTACTAATCCTGCTTCTCTCTCATTGCTGATGATCGCCTCATATGTGCATGGCGGAGAACTGACCAACTTTCCTATCTAGCATTTGTTGTCGAAAAGATATCGCATTTGTTGTATATCCAATTGGCATTTGTTAACATTTTCCAAAATCAATATATGCTCAGAGAATTAAAAATCACAAGTAGTGGAACTAATAATGTTGGGCTCATAATTTCATTCTATGGGCATCCCAAATGTAAATATTTTACGAGAGAATTTTTAGAATATTCTAGCAAAATATTCCATAGAAGCTACCTTTTTTGCAACGAAGGCAGGTTATTATCCCTCGTCTAACAAAATAAATGCCCAATGCTCAGAGTGGAGCATCCTAGTCCTTGTGAAAGTCGCGCTGATGCGTTGGTAATTCAAACCCGAAACTAAAGTTGCAATGACTCCACAGGAGTTCCAATATTTATTTCTCTGCGTAAAAATAATTCACCAACATTTTATATCTTCTCTGTGCATAGCCAACTGGACAATGACATATTTTAACATAAGCTTAAAATTGTCCTTACTAGACTATAAGCCCCAAGTTAATATTTGAGTATTTTTGAAGTCTATAAAAACTACACGTTTTTGTTATATGGAATGCTAAGAACATAAGCATGTAGTGAAAAATGAACGAAACTGTTTTAGCTGTACTCACAGTATCCACTGTGTCTTATAAAGTGGCATATTTCTCCAGTTTTCAGCTACTTTCATTTTCAGGGAGTCAATAGACGAAGATCCGCAGATCTTTCGGTAAATCTTGTGGAATAAACTTCTTACTTTCACGACAGTACCGTGTCTTAATTTCAATTGAAATATAAAAGTTGCAATATTCGCATACATTTGAAAAATCTCTGGGAGGGGTGATGCGTAGCACCCTCTAAGATCCCCGTAGCTCTATAAATAGCTAAATAGTGTAAGCTGGGGAATTAGGGATAGCGTGTCCCTCACCGAAGAACGAAATATGGAAACCATTTCAATCAAAAGAATTATGGGCAAATCAAATTACTTAAATGACCGAAAAATATTATGATGTGATGAATTCTGTTATTTATGTACCACTCAGATTAGTTAATACGTATGTGAATTTCAGTCGTTTGTGTTTACAGTGTAAATATATTTATCTGGTGCCATTTGTAGAACATCCGGCTTCGTGTCTTTTATTCACAATCTGCCGGCTCGGGACTTGAATCCGAGTTTGTTAATTATATCTTAAGCATATAACTTTGACACCATCTTGGCCATATCAATATGCTTTCCGACCCTTACTCATCTGAAGAGTTAAAAGTTGAACTGATCTACATCCCAATTATTGCGACTCATTCGTAAATAATAAAAGGCAATGTCTGTCTTTCGAAATAAATGGACAAAGCATTTTAAAATCCACCATTGAAGAAACACACGTGTACACCAGTGTAGACGCAGACTAAGGTCCGTAGCTAGGAACTACTTATATTAGCTTATTATGTCAGTTATTACATTAGTTAATGATATTAGTTATTATATTAGTTAACTATATTAGTTATTATATTAATATTTCATTAACCTAGGACGCTAAATTCAGTCATTGACTTGTATAGCCTCTATGCGTTTTGACAGGAAAATGCCACATACGTCTGATAAAATAGCTTAAACCTTGTTTCGCTTTAGTGAATAAAGATGAGATTTAAATTAATAATTAATATTTGACGTGTTCCACTGATTTAAAATCCTATCGGGTAAATATGCATTATCATACAAGAATATATATGGGTTTTCTCACACACAAATGACACATTAATAAAATTTATTTTAATTTAAATAATACTGAGAAAAGGGGCATACTGCTAAAAGTCCGCATGACATATGAATTAAAATTTTGCATTAATACTCCACATTCGCCCATGATAAATATATTTTCAACCTCTGTGAATGACTAGAAATGGATTTCGAATGGGTTTCTTTGGGAGTTGCCGTGAAAAAGCCGCATTTAAAATTTAGTCCATGTTTCGAGATTTTAGGACCAGGGGTTGTCCGGGTAATAATTAATAAACACTTTTCAACTTTGTTGTAAAGTGTTAAAAATGCACAGTTATTACACTTTCCATAGACATAGCATTATGTAGATGTTATATTATTGGCAAATTTACTTGTAAAAAGTTATTCTACCATGTCGCTTAGCAACGGATTTAAATCCAATGTGTTTATGCAACAGACGATTTTCGTTAAATATTTTCCGTTTTAGATAATAAAGACATGTATATAAAATAAATTTTATCGGAATTGTATGTTTGAAATTAGGTTTAAAATTTACTGGGGTAATATTGATATCTTCAGTTTATTACGTCATTTGTTTCATTTTAAAAAAAATGTTGAAACACATATATTGTAGTACGTGTAGTCTTCTACAAATACGCGGGTATATATATCTTCCAAGATACGCGAATATAAATATATTTTCCCCATACAATTTTAGCGCTTTCATTTTGGAAAATACTGGAAATAAATAAATTACGGCCTTCAAATTTAAAACTTACGGAGTTTATTGATGTTTTTAATTTATTATGTCATCTTCTTTATTTTGGAAAATATTTTTGAAACTCATATATTTTAGTACGGGCAATCTTCTATTTATACAGGGTAGACCTTCTAATATTTGAGAATACAAATAGTACGGGTATATCTTTCCATACAGATTTAGTGCTTTGGTTTTGGCATATATTAAATTAATTTCATATTTATTGTAAACTAGCAGCATACCCGTTCTTCGTACGGAGTATATAATATAAAGAAACTTGAAATTCATAATCATGCCCAAATTCTTATAGTATACTAAATGACATGTTTAATCAAAATATTCTGTTAAAATATTTAATATAATGCTCCTAAAAAGAAGTTTAAGAATCTCTGTTCTCGCTATATAAAATTATCTTCATGGATATATCTGAAGAATAAAACATCTTGGACCCGTTATGTAAGCAAATATAAAAAAAAATATGGAATTGAATCAATATATGCAAAATAAAAGCGTTAAAATTGTATGGGACCCGTACTAATTATATACGCGAATATTAGAAATATAACCTGTATTAGTAGATTGCATGTATAAATTGAAAATACCAATAAACCCGTAATCTTTAAATCTGAAGACAGTCATTTATTCCAATATATGTCAAAATTAAAGTGCTAAAATTATATGGGAAGATATATATACACGTACTACTTATAATGTCCGATTATTAGAAGAAGATTACCCGTTTTGCAATATGAGTCACAAATGTTTTTTTGGTTAAATACAACAGACGACGTAATAAATTGAATATATAATTAATCCCCTTAATCTTCATACCAGAAGACTGTACTTGATTCCAATATATATGCCAATATATGTCAAAATATATGCCAATATACCTGTACTACTTATATTCTCGTAGGTTAGAAGATATACCCGTGCATTCCTAGAAGATTACTCGTACAACGTACAATATGCGTGTGTCAGCAATTTTTGCCGCAATAAAACAATGGCGTAATAACTTAAAAATATCAATAATCCCTGAATCAATAATTCCGGAAAATATCAATAATAATAAAGTTTAAACCTGAAGAGTATAATTGATATTATACAGTCCAAAATGAAATGGCAATGAAATTTATTTTATATACATATCTTCATTATTCAAATCGGAAAGGATTTAATAAAAATCGTCTGTCGCATAAACACATTGGATTTAAATCCGTTGCTAAGCGACATGATATCATTTGCTTCAAACAAATTGGTAGAAAAAATATCGTCTAAATAGTTATATTTCTATGGAACATTTGGCGACAGTTTCATCAAATTAGCGACATTTTAAAAAATCGCCAAATTTATCGCCAAGTGGGACTGTAGAACTGACAGTTCCACTTTGCGACAAATTGACGAAATATCATCACAATACTATCCCCTAACAAAAAAACAATTAATATCATTTATGTAGCGCCATTTTATCAATTTTAAGATATTTTTATAGATTTGAAAACATTTTTATCAATGTGGTGACATTTTAAAAATTCGCTAAATGTATTCCTAAGTAGGATGATTGGTCTGACAGATAAATGCTAACCAAACATCATTTCAGTGCTCTCTTCTAACAAAACAAAAAAAAATTTCATTGATATGTCGAAGACCCAAGCCACAGGACCAACCCGAAGGTTTATGGCAGCTGTTTGTGTGTCGTTTATATCAATTTGGCGACATTTCCGTCAATTTGGCAAAGTTTAAGAAAAGTTGTCAAATTAGCGATATCCCACCAAATTCGTAGCTTTGAATTTGCAGATCTGAATGAAACATTCTTATCCCGTTTCAATATACTAAATGAAAACACTACAATTGTATTAGAAGATATACCCGCTCTACTTTTTTTCTGTTTCAACAATCGGCTATATGAATTTATTGGCTAAACACAATATATGAGTTTAGTAGCTAAATACGATATAAGCTTGAAAACTCTTTGCCAAAATAAATGAAATTGATGTACGCAGTCAGCAATTAATATAATTAAAAGAAAAATCAAACCGTCCATTCATAAGATATACTTTTATATCCATTTATCCATTTATTTATTATTTAAATCGAAAAAAAAAATAATAAAAACATTAACAAACACATTTAATTTAATTGCGATGCCGAGCAACATGATATATCCTCCTAAAATGTTAAAATTTATTAACCACTAACAGCACACCCGTTATTCGTACGGAGTGTATAATTTAAAGAAACTTAAAGTTCGCAATCATGTGCAAATTCTGTTAAAATATTAAATTTATTGCTCCTAAAGAGAAGTTTAAGAATATATGTTCTCAATATGCAAAATTATCTTCACGATCAGATCTGAAGAATAAAACATTCTGCCCCCTTTTGTAAGCAAATTTACAGAAGAAAAAATAGGAATTGAATGAATATATGCAACCCCGTACTAATTATATTGTCGCAGATCAGAAAATATGCCAATGTGTTAGTAGAAGATTACCCGTATTACAATATGCGTCTCAAAAATATTTGCCAAAATAAAAGAGATGACGTAATAAATTGAAAACATCAATAACATCCGTACTCTTTATACCAGAAGGTCGTAATTGATTCCAATATATGCCAATATATATCAAAACATATGTCAATATACCTGTACTACTTATATTCTCGTAGATTAAAAGATATACACGTGTATTTGTAGAAGATTCGTACAACATACAATATATGAGTTTAAACAATTTTTGTCATAATAAAATAATTGCATAATAACTTGAAAATATCAATAATCCTTGAATCAATAATCCCCGAAAATATAAATAATAATAATTTTTAAACCTGAAGACCGTAATTGATATTATCCAGTCAAAAATGCTATAAGAAAAATCAAATCGTTCTTTTCTAAAATATATTTTTATATCCATTTATTTATTATTCAAATCGAAAAAATAATTATTAAAATTAACAGACAGATTTAATTTAATTGCGTTTCTGAGTAACATGATATAAGATAGAATCTTATAACATGTTAAATATGTCATGTCTTATAACATAAACTGCGAAATTAAATAACGATTTTGATTTCTCTATACTTCTCATTGTTCCGTAAAAGCTTGTTTTAAATAAACCATGAACCATGGAGATAGATTTTCTCCTTTAAATCATGTTTCAAACAATTCATGTTTTCAGAAAGTGACTAATTAACGCAAAAAATCTCCCATCAAACTCAGAGATTAAATTTTAATTCACTTTCAAACGATTTTCAAGCTTTTCGTTTGGATAAACCACGGAGTTAGGGAGTAGAACTCCTAGGAAAAAGTTCCGTTTTTCATTAATATCTCGACAACCCCAGGTCTTAGAAACTCGAAACTTGGACAAAATTTATGGGGGGATATTTCAAGGCTATTCACCAAATTTCATTAAATTCGGTTCAGCCGTTTTTCCGTGATTTTGAGACAAACGAAAATTTCGTTTTTTACTAATATCTCGAGAACCACTGGTCGTAGAAACTCAAAACACGGATATAATTTTAAGTGGGGCTATTTCTGGGCTACCCACAAAATTTCATCAAATTCGGTTCAGCCGTTCTCCCGTGATGGTGTGACAAACAGACAGACAGACAGACAGACAGATTTTCATTTTTATTTATATAGATTTGTTTGCAAACGGGACCAGGATATTTAATCTTTCAGATCTAATCTGTGAATACAATAGTGCAGAGAATACAAATAGTACTGGTATATCTTCCCATACAGATTTAGTGCTTTGGTTTTTGGCATATATTAAATTAATTTCATATTTATTGTAAATTTGTTTGCAAACGGGACCAGGATATTTAATCTTTCAGATCTATCTGTGAAGATAATTTTGTGTAGCGAGAGCAGAGATTCTTAAACTCCTTTTTAGGAGCATTACTTTAAATATTTTAATCAAACGCTTTGTCTAACAATATAATTTAGAATGCTATAGGAATTTGCATATTATTGTGAATTAAAGGTTCTTTATATTGTATTTTCCGTAAGAAACACGGGTATAATGGAAGTATATTTTACTAAGAAAATCTAAAACAAAATATTAAATTTATTTTAAGAATTATAATATTTTTCAATGTGTTATTTCAATTAATACAGAAACTACATTTTAGTTCGGATTAGAGATTAATTTAAAGGTCCATAATTTGTTATCTCCCATCGGAGTTCTTCTTAACAATCTTCCGACGTCAAGAAAACCCTTCGTTGGTGATAGATGAAAAGTACTTCGGCTGCACAATTTGTGTCTTCCATTCTTTTATTGGCAAGATATTTTCTGATACATTTCTGATACTTATGGCTTATTTGTTTTTGCTCTTAGCTATTTATTTCAGGCATTAAAGTTTCAATTTAAAAGAATGGAGATTCCGAAAATGTCCAGAATGGAAATTTCTAGTTTACAATCAAGATGAACAACTTCGTCTCTAGGGATTATTTATTGGTCTCAAAATTGTACTTTAAAAACGCAAATTATCTAATGTTTCTGTCAAATTTGACGTCAGGCCTATAAAATGAATGTAATAATCTGCTAGATACTTGCAACATAAACAATATAATGAACATTAAAATAATTGGTTCATTGCATTATAAGATATTTGATTACATGCATCAATATTTTAATGAGTCAAAATAGCGTCTAAAACAATAAAACCAAACCAGTCAGAGCAGGAGATAATTCTGATATGAAGAAATACTTCTATTAAATACGTTTGTATACATATTTATACGCAACTGGAGTTATTAACAAAATGACGTACGTATACCAAGAACTAATAAATACTTTCAAGTTATTGATCGAAATTCAGCCGTGCAGCTTAATTTACTTTGCACAATGTAGTTATTATTATTTCAATCTAGATATATAAATGTTAGCCCAAACCGCTCTTTAAAAAATGTAAAAAAAATACTACTTTTAGGAGGTAGAAAACAACCCTGTGTCTAATATAACAAAAGCAAAACCACACCATCAGTGAGAAAAAGATGTCACAACAACGTTCTTCTTCCAGATATTAAGACAAGATAATCATACCACCACAAACAAGACGGCGCGACACACACGTCAAACGTATTGCCTGTAGTGGTATGGTTCGATCTCATTGTTACCACAAAGATGGAGGCCACATTGTCCCTCCTTAGCTGGTTTTTATCATTACTACGTTGTCTTATGCTCTTCCATTACTAAAGATCTTTCTTTAAAGTTACCATCATAGCTTATCTATTATCTTCATAAGTTGGTAACTTACCGATACTCTTGCCTTCAGTAACAAGCTTTTTCTGTAAACTACCTCTGCTAAAGTAACTGAATATTTGCAATATTGATTGAATATTTGCAACTGAATATTTGCTCTCTTTTCAATGAACATTTGCAATATTGCCCTTTTACAAGATTTTTTTATATATTTTTGAGTGAGTTATTTGATTTTCACTTTTAGTAAAATTTTCTAAATTAATGCATTCACTTGCAATGGATGGATTATTAAAAAAAGTCCAGAATCTCAATATATAGATAGAAATCAAGTGGGACAATTAATGTGTTAGGATTCCAAGTTTGAGAGTTAAATCTGTTCATAGAAGATGTTCAAAACTAGGCAAGCCTCTTACGCAATATAAGCCATATTATGCACACTTTGATATATAACAAAAATGTAACAAAATCCATAAAGTTTTTATTACATTTGTGTATTGTTATATTTGTTATATTTGTGCAGAAGTGAAAAGTTGGAAAATTGGGTTATAGAATAATCTGTATTTAGATTCTCGAACATAGCGATTATTAATAAAAAAATCTGATGTGGGCAGCACATGACTTTCCTTATATAATGCAATGAAGTTACTACATTTACAGTAAAATAAATAGGTTATTCCTATAGTAGATGTTTATATTATTTCCAAGATAATGAATTTTTCGTCAATTAGGTGTCATTTTCATTGATGTAGCGTTAGTTTTATCCATTAGGCAAGATTTTTATTAATTTGGCAACATTTAAAATGTCACCAAGTTGGGGACATTCCGCTAAATTGGTCGCCAAAATCACCAAGCGTTATGGACGGAGAATTAAGTTATATAGCAGATAGATATATTATCTTATGTCAGATAAATCATTATTGGCGTTCAGATACAAAAGTATTACCCAAAGTATCTTTCTCATATACGGTACGAACTTGATCCACGAGAATGGTGACACCAAATTAATCTCATGATATTAAATATGAACAAGAAAGGTCAATCATGCTTAAAGCATTGAATATGAAACACTTTCCAATTTCAATGCAATTTTATTTAAACATGTCTAAAATGCAATACATTCCTCGGTAATATTTTAAAACTTATCACAATACTACATTAATTTATTATATTTGGAAACTTAAACATTCATAGAAATAAATGAACTTCATTCAATTGAAGGCATTGAAATATAAATTGCCTGGTAAAAATATCTCTAAAATGCGATAAGTTCTTCGGTAATAATTTTACAATTTTCATAATACTACGATAATTTATTAGATTTGAAAACTTCATCGAAAACAACTGAAATTCATTCAAATGACATCATAGAAAAAATAACACGCCTGTCTCTCTCTATAAAAGCACCATTTCATTCATAACATTTTCCCATTCATTTCATTCACCACAATACTATAATAATTTATTTTATTTAAAATTTAAGACCATGGAGCTACAAGTAATTAAACTCTATGCTTAAAACTGCATCGAAAAAAATCGTCCTTCTCTTTGTAAAATCAATGAATATTTCATTCATATCAGCTATGCAGACTCCATGAGCTAAATAATTTTGTGTTAAAGAAATACAGCAATTCTAATACAACTCATTCAATATATTTTGTTGCTTACATTTTACATAAGTGAAAAATACGCTTCGTTGTAGGAATAAGCAAATTTGGATGAGCATTTAAACTCAAATATACTGTAATTGCGTTGTTTCAGTATTTAGATGCACGGAATTTAAGCAAAAATAAAGTGGTTTTAGGACGGATACAACATTCAATATGAATTAAAAATGACTTTAAAAATCACGATTTTGAGACAAGATGGATGTCATATATCATTTTGAAGTGGTTCAAGTGATCTTTCCATATCATGGTCACGTGATCGTTTCATATAATATGTGTAATTATTATTCTAATTTTTATTTAAAAAAACTACTGAATATATTTCGCTGAAAATTTTTTATATATTTTATGGAACAATTTGAATATTACCTAAAATTTTCGAAGCAATTTGTGAATTTTACATCCGCTTAAAAATGTTTAAAAAAGTAGGTCCCATGGGGCTCAATGTATTTCATTTTTTCAACCCGGGTTCAATCCAAAACTAATTGGGTGATATTATTCATTTATATTCCCATAGGTCCTACAGACCGTCTGAACAACATAATAAAATTTTATTTTGATTAAGTCATTTTTACGGCAGTTATCGTGCTAACGGACAGACAGACAGACATACAGACAGACAGAATGAATGAA
Source organism: Amaurobius ferox (assembly GCA_951213105.1). Lineage (NCBI taxonomy): Eukaryota > Metazoa > Arthropoda > Arachnida > Araneae > Amaurobiidae > Amaurobius > Amaurobius ferox. The sequence continues at coordinate 52,449,673 of OX578147.1, read as the reverse complement.
CAAAGTCATAAAAACTTTTCAACTTTATTGTAAAGTGTTAAAATGGACATGTTCCTCAACAATTAATATTTTTTTTCAATTTATGGGATATGCTGATAAATTTATTTGAAAAATTTGCAGTACCTCGAGAACGGTTTGTGCTAGCGTTCTAAAGCGTATGTTAATCGTTTTCTAAGGAAAAATTACATAAGAAACGTATATTTGCGTAACTTTATTAATGGTTTTAAGTTTTCGATGATTTTTTCAAAATTTCACTCGAAAATTTAGAGGGGTTCTGATTATTGATTGCATTTAAAAACAATAGGCTTCCGGTATTCACGGATTGTAACTTTTGTACTAAATTTCGCTCGAATCGGTCCATTCGCTCGTCAATTATCATCTCCACCCACACACATACACATACTTTCACAAACCCACATCCACACTCTCTCACACACACACACACGTACACACACACTCACACACACACACTCACACACCCATACATACAGAGACATCGCCTCAAAAATCTCTGTTTCGTGTTCAGGGATGCTTGAAACTTGCTCTGCCGTCGAAAACTCGAATTCGAATTTTCGACCCCGTCACAATACTTTCCTTATACATTATATGTATATAAGAAAAGTAATAAAGATTCGTGCCTGAACTTAATGTTAAGCGAAATAGAGCATGTGCATGCCTAAAATTTGATTATACGTTAGACGTTTTCGTATAGCAAAACTTTAATTTTGCTTTCATTGAATTATTTCACTTTTTCTTCATAAAACAAATTACAAATTTTATCTATATGCTGCTAGATTTAATATAGATATTTTTCATTCGATTGAAGTCGACCCAATATAAATAAATTATTCAAGTTATATGGTAGCACATTTGAATGAGCTCTTTTTAACACTTTTCAACATAGTTGTAAAGTGCTTATGACTTTGTTGATTCTCTATATCTATCTGTTTGTCCGATAGCACGAAAAATGACGTAAAATGACTTTATCAAAGTGAAATTTTAATATGATATTAGAGACGGTCTGTGAGATTTATGGGAATGTGAAAGAATCATATCACCCAATTAGTTTTGGATTTAACCCGGGTTGAAAATATGACATACATTGAACCCTATATTTCACCTAATATTTCAAACATTTTGAAGAGGAGATAAAATATACAAATTGCTTTGAGCATTTTAGGAAATATTCAATTGATCACACAAAATGTGTAAAAATAATTTCATCAAAATACGTTAAGTAGATAAAAAAAATGAAATAATAAATACACCCATATTATATGACGAGATCGCGTGATTCATTGAAAAAAATTATGACATCCGTTTTTATTTGCTTAGTGGAAATTATGACTTTCAAGAACAAAAGCAAGAACAAAACGTTTTTAAAAAACGAAAGGTATTTTATTTAACATCATAAAAGACATACAAAAATTGTTAAAAACAGCCAGAGCGCTTTCGAACGCTTATACGCCCTTCATCATTAGCTACATGAGAGTAAAAGCATGTAAGTTTATATAGAAACCATTTTAAAACAAATTTGCATTAAATATAAAATGATAAATGAACTTACTAAAATAAAACAAGAAATATACACCGAAATTGCACAATAATTTTAAACGCTTACGAATTTTAAATATTACAAGAAAGGAACTAATACAAATTTTAGAAAAACGTCAACCGTGATATTCCTTAGAATGACGTCACAAAAAACTTTTAAGAGAACGGCACACTTTAGTGCCGTTACGTGGATGATGTTTTTATTATCTGGGATCGTGATTTAAATGATATCCTTCACCTTCTGAATAAAGTTAATGATTTCTACCCTTCGATTAATTTTAGTGTTGAGCATGAAACTAACTATTCCTTGCCTTTCATTGATGTTCTGGTCACCCGTTCTGATTTTGGTTTTCATACTTCAGTTTTCCGTAAATCCACTTTTACTAACTCCTGTATCCTCGCTAATTCTCTCCATCCTGTTTCCTCTAAAAAAGCTTCTTTTAACGCGTATTTTAATCGCGCATTTAATGTTTGCTCTTCTATCCCCACTTTAACTGATGAGACTGCTTATTCTTTTGAATTTATACATAAGATCTTCGCCCACGTCCGTCTTAAATTCACTCAATTTGATACTAAACTTGTTGCTATTAAAGATCGCTTAGTCCATAAATCCAGCGTTCATTACCATCCTAGGATTTTCCGTCCTTTTATTAATTTCTGCCATGAATTTGGTTTCAAACCCGCTCACTCTAATATTACAACTTTATTTAATCGTATTCGATCCGATAAACTTGGGAATTTTGATGACTTTAAAAGCTTTGCTGGGGTGTATGTCGTTCCCCTGTTACCCCCTGCTGGTGATTATAAATTTTACATTGGTAGTACAAAACGTAATGTTGACATCCGTTTAGCAGAACATGCTCGCGATGTCAAATCTGGTAAACTTTCTACAGCTCTTGCTCAATATGTGGCTAATGATAAATTTCTTCCCGTTTTTGAAAAAACTTTCCTTTTGGTTCGTTGTAACAATCCACGTAGTATTCTTCTTTATGAATCCTTGTTTATTTATATTTACCGTGAATCAATTTGTAATTTTGATCCTGCTCAAATTTTAAGTTATGCTTGGCGACTCATTCTCGACTCTATGCAATTTAAATCTCTTAAAAGTTTTTTGTGACGTTATTCTCAGGAATATCATGCTTGACGTTTTTCTAAAACTTGTATTAATTCTTTTCTTGTAATATTTAAAATTCATAAGCGTTTAAACTTATTGTGCAATTTCAGTGTATATTTCTTGTATTGTTTTAGTAAGTTCATTTATAATTTTATATTTTATGCAAATTTGTTTTAAAATGGTCTCTAAATATATAAACTGCCATGCTTTTACTCTCATATAGCCACTGATGAAGGGCGTATATGCATCCAAAAGCGCTATGGCTGTTTTTAACAATTTTTGTACGTCTTTAAGGATGTTAAATAAAAGATCTTTCGTTTTTTAAAAACGTTTTGTTCTTGATTTTGTCTATTGTCTGCAGACGTGGTGCCAATCTTGATTAATTTTAAGAACACTTATATGTAGTGCTGCATACGTCCTAAATCCGCTTTATTTTTGTATATTATTTGTGTACCTGAATTCTGTAACTACGCAATTATAAAATTTTTGATTTGAAATGATCACTAAACTCTGGTTATTTGTACAACGAAGCCTAATTTTAAAGTATGCAGAATGTAAACAAATGAAGCTATATGAATACTCAAGCTATATCAAGTGATATGAATAGAATATTCATTGATTTTACATAGAGAATCAGGCAATTTTATAGCATTGTCTCTTTTGATGACTTTTCAGGTTTCCAAGTAAAATAAATTATTGTAGTACTGTGATAATATGAAACATATCACCGCTGAATATATCGCATTTTAGAGATGTTTAATTAAATTGCATTTTAGTTGGAAAATATTTCATAATCAATGCTTTATGCATAATTAATTTTTCTTGTTCTGTTAAAAATAAATTTGTAGATGTCCCCCATATTTATTTTCATAGGAAGTAAACTATTCACATTTTCAATTTAGATAAAATAGAATAAATCAAAGATTTAAATTATCGACATCTCAGTGAATTTTTTTAACACAAGACACTGAGTAATTTTTCTGGCTTTAATGAAGCACGGCAAAAATCTTACTAATTGGCATTTTTATTTTCTTATAATATATTATATAATTTAGATAAAATATTGCTTTCAAATTCGAGATTTTGATGCTGACATATGTTTTAAGAAATCCTAAAGAGTTTTTGAATTTTTTTTTAGTGTGATGTTCGACTGTCTGTCTGTTACCTGTTGGTCAGTGGTCGATTTTTTGTATACACGATAGTACCCACAAGTATATAAATTAATATTTACGAAACTTTATAACAGGCTTTATTAGCAAACATTCTAGAACTAGATATATATATATATATATTTTACTTTCCCTGCAATACATGGTAATGTATAGGAAAAGTATTGGAATCATGTCGAAAATCGGAACTGGAGTTTTCGACGGACCTACACTTTTCGGGACCTCTAGAATACAAAAAACTATTTTTAGCGTGACGTCTGTGTGTGTGTGTGTGTCTGTGTGTCTGTCTGTGTGCCTGCGCAATGTATATATCCCCTCTAACTCAAAAACTAATGGATCGGATTTCATAAAATTTGGTAGATATGTTACTTGGATATCACCCTGGTGCTGATTAATTTTTGGTACGATTCGTAAAAACAGAACCCGCTTTTTTACGAAACGGCCATAAAATTTACTTTATCAGCTTTAGCTAAAATACTAATTTATCAAATTTCACATAATTTGGTAGATAAGTTACTTGTTGGATACTCTGGTGCTGATTAGAATTTGGCACGATTCGAAAAAGAAGAACCCGCCTTTTTTTACGAAATAGTCCGCAAAAATCCCATGTATCCACCCTAGCTTAAATACTAATTGGACAAATGTCACAATATTTGGTATATAAGTTACTTGTGGGACACTCTGGTGCTGATTAGATTTTGGTACGATTCGGAAAATAACAACCTGCATTTTTTTTACAAAATGGCCCGCAAAAATTGCCAAAATCTAAAAAAAACTACGTATGCTGAAATGTATCAATTAAATTCATGTTTTATATGCAATTTTTGACGAGAAAAATAATATAACACACTCCGTTATACTTTAGGACTAACCGTTCTCAATATATTTGATATTTCTTGCATTTTTGTTACGCCACTATCGGAAATATGTCCAATCACTAAATAAAAACAAAAATTGAATTAAAAATGCAAATTTAGTGTTATTTGACGCAATTAAACTCAATCTAATGAATTACTAAAGAAATAAAGAAAATATGAATTTAAGTCTGCAGAGAAAGTCATGTGCTGCCCACATCAGATTTTTTAAAATTCGAGAGAACATTTTGAAATTTTAATTGAAATTTTAAATTTTATGTATATGGCAGCATAGGAAAAAAATGGCATAATCATACATAAAAAGGTTTATGTTTAGCTTAATGATCACGAGACTTAATAGTTTCGATCATTGTAGTGAAAAATAGTCGTGATATAATAATTTTGTTTGTGAAGTCTATAACCCCTTATAAGGGCAATTGCCCTCCCTGTGGGTACATTGACAAGTATGGTATCAACCCAAATATTTTTTCAAGCCCTTTAACGTGAAGGGTAACACAATATATTTTTAATCACTTGCCTAGATACTCATTTAAAAAAATGGCTGTTAAATTTTGGAAAAAAAATGCTACTAAAAAGGGAAGGTGGGATGAGAAAGTCTAATTGTCCCACACTCCAGTTAATATTCATTGGTGGGCCATATAAAAAATTAAATTATGTATGTTTATAAAAATTATCAATTTTCGGGTGTAAGTATACGAGCTAAATTCTCCTCTGTTTCTTGATTATTTTTAACATTTATTGCATCTACGTCAACCGTTGATTTTATTCTCTTACTAAAATATCCTGTATTTATCAGCTGTTCAGCTGCTCTCCTCCGACGTTGTTCTAATTTTTTCCCTCACGTTTATCGAACGCCGATGTAACCTTTTATCTCTGATATAGAAAGGAAGATTTCGTACCGAAATGTTTTTCTTTTCTCGTTTTTTTTCTGGTAATACATTTTCTGATACACATCTAAATCTTTAAAGTTCCGTTATTTTTTCAGTAAGGTATGACATCTGAAATATCAGTTTTTGCCCCCACCCCCACCCCCATGATGTCGTAGTGTGACGACACAAATTTAATTTGAAATGAAATAATGAAAGTATGGCCGCTTTCATATTTTTATAGTGTTATTTTCTAGAGATACTTGACTTGATAGTGAAATGTAACTGCGCAGTGAATAATACTGATCACATTAGGATATTTTAACTTTCTCCCTGCATTCGCCTCGTATGCTTTTGTAATATAGAATAAATTTCATATAAATATTTTTTTAGAAATTGTTTTATATAATTGAATGTAAAGAACTAATTTTATATAATTAATTTTATATATAATTGTTTTTATAGAATCAATTTAACATAATTAATTTTCTAAACTTAAATAAAGCCCTAAATAATATATTTATTAAAATAATAGTTACTATGAACATTTACTGTGTTTTGTTGCAGAGAAATTTATATTTGTATATATATATATATATATATATATATATATATATATATATATCTTAGTTACATTTTGTATATTTATATATTCGGAATATATATCTATATTTATATATTTGGTATATTGTATATGTATATACTGTATATTTATAAATCTTTAATTATTTGTTTATAAAAACCAGTATTCTGGGGTTCTATGTCGCATATGGAATCAGATACTGACAACGAAGCTGGATATTAAACTCTTTTTTAAATTAGTTACAAAAATGGATAATTCTGTAGTTTTAAGTTGCATATGATATCATATTGGAAACGAAGTTGGACGTTGGACTCATTTAACTTATTTCCTGTAATATATATTATAATACATTCTTTTGTTCTGTGTTGCTACTAAGCAGAATGTGATTAAAGGTTGTCGTTCATTGCAGTAGAGCAATAGTTATCCATGAATAAACTATTTTTTTTAATTACTGACAGGCAGACTGTTTCATTAGATTTCTATAAATAGTGCGTCTTATTGGCCATCTTCGAATTTATCGATATTTTTTGCATGTTACATCGCAGTTGTATTTGATATTTTGCCAACTAGGGTAGAGCGGGATTAGTTGTCTCAGGTTTTAGAGTTTCATTTTTCATATTCTATATAAACATGAATCAAGTTTGTTTTTCATCATTCGAAATTTATTTTTATTATTTGGCTAGCTAAATTATGGAATGTAGATATGAGTGGCAAATAATCACGTTTAATTTTTAAAGACTGCTAAAAAAGTATGACATTTTTGTCCCGACTGCAGGTCTGTTGTCACATTTATTTAGGTTATTCATGTCGTGCATTTCTGACTGGGAGGAACGGCCATCATTTCTTTTATATAAGTGTTTGCTTTGTTTATAAATTTTGAAATTTATAGAAGAAGGCGTCAAAGCAATATCTCCCAGTATAAGTAAATAGCATTCAATGAAAAATATAGTAGTAAAAATCTATGTACGACATGAAAATATAAATTACATTTGAGGAACGGAAAAGTGTGATTTAATTAGAGTCTTCAAAGTTATGCTTAGCTACTATAGTTATATAAATCAGTCATCTATTGAATCATAACAGTCACATTTGTGGCACTCATAGAACTGGTTCTTAATAGAGGCGCAACCTTCATGAGCTCAACCCTGGCACTCTTGGCATATGATCAATGTTTTGTTCCAGCGGATATTTGAAGAAGGTTCAACATAGACTAAGCACTATGGGTGATTATCATCTTCTTAATGATTAGTAATTTGTGTACTTGTTATCCTCCTTTGCTTCTGTGCATTCTTAAATTTACTGGGAGGACTTTTTTCTACTTTTCTCTTTGGTTCTCGAACATTTTTTTTCCTTCTAGTATGACATTTTCTTCTAGATTTTTTTTTCACAAAATATACCATAAAAATGTCTTTCACGTTACAGGCTATTATTTTGGTTATATTTTTTTCTATCAGCTACTGTTTAGAACTCAAATGTTCAGGGATTACCTTAACATGCTTAGCCCCATTTAACTTAACTTAGCCCCATTTAAAATACCAGCTGGCCATTTCAGACTAATCATATTTTATCTAAACTTGCAACAACATTAAAACTTTGATAGTAAAATACTGCACAAAAACAGAAGCTTCACCGAGGTCTGAGAAATAATACGTCAATCTATATATATAAAATTGAAAATATGTCTGTCTGTCTATCTGTCTGTTTGTCCCGTCATCACGGGAGAACGGCTGAACCGAATTTAATGAAATTTTGTGGGTAGCCTGGAAATTGTCCCTCTTAAAATTTAATCCATGTTTGGAGTTTTTACGATCAGTGGTGACCTTTGGAAGATAGCCTTAAAATAGCCCCCCATAAATTTACTTTCGAGTATCTGAAACCAGGGGTTGTCCAGAGATTAATGATAAACGAAACTTTTTCCTAGGAGTTCTACTCTCTAACTCCAGGGTTTATCCAAACGAAAAGCTTGAAAATCGTTTGAAAGTGAATTAAAATTTAATCTTTGAGTTTGATGGAAGATTTTTTGCGCTAATTAGTCACTTTCTGAAAACATGATTTGTTTGAAACATAATTTAAATGGGAAATATATCTCCATAGTTTATTTTAAACAAGCTTTTACTGAACAATGAGAAATTTGAAATAATCAAAATGGGTTTTTAATTTCGCAGTTTATGAGGAAGACTTTATCTTTTATCATGTTGCTCAGAAACGCAATTAAATTAAATCTGTCTGTTAATTTTAATTATTATTTTTTCGATTCGAATAATAAATAAATGGATATAAAAATATATTTTAGAGAAGAACGATTTGATTTTTCTTATAGCATTTTTGACTGGATAATATCTATTACGGTCTTCAGGTTTAAACGTTATTATTATTGATATTTTCAGGGATTATTGATTCAGGGATTATTGATATTTTCATGTTATTATGCAATTGTTTTATTACAACAAAAATTGTTTAAACACATATATTGTACGTTATCTCCTACAAATTGTAGAAATCTCCTACAAATTGTATTGTAGAAATCTCCTACAAATACAAGGTATATCTTCTAATCTACGAGAATATAAGTAGTACAGGTACATTTCCATATGTTTTGATATATATTGGCATATATTGGAATCAATTACGACTTTCTGGTGTAGAAAGTATGGGGATTATTGATATTTTCAATTTATTACGCCATCTTTTTTATTTTGACAAAGATTTTTGAGACTCATATTGTAATACGGGTTATCTTCTACTAACACACTGGCATATTTTCTAATCTGCGACAATATAAGTAGTACGGGATTGCACATATTGATTCAATTCCTTTTTTGTAAATATGCTTAGAGAAGGGACCAGGATGTTTTATTCTTCAGATCTGCTCGTGAAGACAAAATTGCATAGTGAGAACATATATTCTTAAATTTCTCTTTAGGATCAATAAATTTAATATTTTACAGAATTTGCACATGATTGCGGATTATAAGTTTCTTTATATTATATACTCTGTACGAAGATTGGGTATGCTGCCAGTATATATATATATATATATATATATAAAATTGAAAATCTATCTGTCTGTCTGTTGGTCCCACCATCACAGGAAAACGGCTAAACCGAATTTGATGAAATTTTGTGGGTAGCCTGGAAATAGCCCCACATAAAATTTAGTCCGTGTTTTGAGTTTCTACGACCAGTGGTTCTCGAGATATTAGTAAAAAACGAAATTTTCGTTTGTCTCACGAGAGAACGGCTAAACCGAATTTATTGAAATTTGTGGACAGCCTTGAAATAGCCCCCCATAAATTTAGTCCAAGTTTCGAGTTTCTAAGACCAGGGGTTGACGAGATATTGATGAAAAACGAAACTAGGGGTTTTTTCCTAGGGGTTTTATTCTCTAACTCCGTGGTTTATCCTAACGGAAAGGATGAAAATCGTTTGTTTAAAACGTCAAAGTAAAATAAAACTTTATTTCTGAGTTTGGTGGAGATTTTTTGCGCAAATTAGTCACTATATGAAATCATGAATTGTTTGAAACTTGAATTTAAATGGAAAATCTATCTCCATGGTTTATTTTCCACAAGCTTTTACGTAACAATGAAAAATATTAAGAAATCAAAATCGTTAATTAATTTTAACATTTTATGAGGATATATCATGTTGCTCGGCAAAGCAATTAAATTAAATGTCTTTGTTAATGTTCTTAGTATTATTTTTTCGATTTGAATAATAAATAAATTGATATAAAATTATATCTTATGAATGAACTGTTTGAGTTTTTTTTTAATTATATTAATTGCTGACTGCGTACATCACTTTCATTTATTTTGGCAAAGAGTTTCAAGATTATATTGTACTTAGCTACTAACCTCATATATTGTGTTTAGCCAATAAATTCTTTTAGCCGATTGTTGAAACAGCAAAAGAGTAGAAGGGTATATCTTCTAATACAATTGTAGTGTTTTCATTTAGTATATAGAAACGGGATCAGGATGTTTCATTCAGATCTGCAAATTCAGAGCTACGAATTTAGCGGGATATCGCTAATTTTTCAGCTTTTCTTAAACTTTGCCAAATTGTCGGAAACTGGTGACAAATTGATAAAAACGACGCAAACAAATGAAATTTATTTTGATTTGTTAGAAGAGAGTACTGAAATGATGTTTCGTTAGCATTTATCTGTCAGACTAACCGTCCTACTTAGTAATACATTTAGCGAATTTTTAAAATGTCAGCAAATTGATTAAAATGTTTTCAAATCCATAAAAATATCTCGAAATTGTTAAAATTGCTCTAAATAAATGCAATTAAATGTGTTTTGTTAGAGGACAGTATTGTGATGATATTTCGACAATTTGTCGCCATGTGGGACTGTCAGTTCTACTGTCACACTTGGCGATAAATTTGGCGATTTTTAAAAATGTCGCTAAATTGACAAAAATGTCGCCAAATGTTCCATTGAGATAGTATTATTTAGACGATATTTTTCAAACAATTTATTTGAAGCAAATGATATTATGTCGCTTAGCAACGGATTCAAACCTGTAATAAGGTAAACTTGTCCTTATCAAAATTACCACTATAGGACTTACCTATGATGCCTTCACTAGGGGTGGAGCATGTAAGCTCCTGGTTCTCAAACCGGAGAGACCAACACACAAAATATAAATAAATACACTTGACTTAATTGATCAATTTATTTTAATATTTTACGTTATAGATATCCATTATATCTTGATTAATGCTATTATTCATAAATTTATTTTTATAAGATATATAACATTAACAATATTTCATTAATACATATTTATACATAATATAATTGACATATATTTTTTTAAACAGTTTCGTTTAAGTAATCGACACTCAAATTAGTTCTCTTTGTTCAAGATATAAGAACTCGTTATTACAATATAGACTCTTACGAACTGCTTGTTCATTATTTGAATAATCGATAAAAGTGTGCCTTCCGTGCTAATTAGTGACAAATTGAAACCTAATTACCTCTACTCTTTGGTGTTAAGTACTTATTCGTGCAATCTCTATGATGTACGAAACTGTTGCACATCTCATATCTGCAACAAACTTCCATTTTATCGCTCACATTCGATATATTTTTTCACAAAACCAAGAAACATGAAGTTAGCTCTTTCGAAAATTTGAAGTCGACTGAACTTTTTGGAATACGGCTTTGGGGCGCTTTTTTCTTTCCCCCATTGGTTTCCTACCACATCACCATTCGTTGTTGATGCAGAAGGGGATGACCACTGTTTATGTATGCATGTGTTGTCATTGGTTCCCTCTGCAGCATTTAGATAGTTCATTATTTTTCTTGGCATTTGTAATTGGGGTGGGAACATGTAATACAAATATTGTATTAAAAAATCCAATATGTTTATGCGGCAGACGTTTCTTTTAAAAATATTTTCCGATTTTAATAATGAAGATATGTATATTAAATAAATTTCATTGTCATTTCATTTTTGACTGGATAATATCAATTACGGTCTTCAGGTTTAAACATTATTATTATTGATATTTTGCGGAATTATTGATTCAGAGAATATCGAAATTTTTAGGTTATTACACCTATGTTTTATTGCGGCAAAAATTGCTGACACTCACATATTGTACGATGTACGAGTGATCTTCTAGGAATGCACGGGTATATCTTCAAACCAACGAGACTATAAGTAGTACAAGTATAATGGCATATATTTTGACATATATTGGCATATATATTTGAATCAAGTACGGCCTTCTGGTATGAAGATTAAGGGGATTATTAATATTTTCAATTTATTGCGTCGTCTGTTGTATTTTAGCAAAGATATTTGAGACGCATATTGTAATACGGGTAATCTTCAACGAATAATCGGACATATCTTATAATCTACGACATTATAAGTAGTACGGGTATATCTTCCCATATAATTTTAGCACTTTCATTTTGACATATATTGGAATAAATCACTGCTTTCAGATTTAAAGATTACGGGTTTATTGACATTTTCAATTTATACACGTAATCTACTAATACAGGGGTTATATCTTCTAATATTCGCGCATATTATTAGTACGGGTCCCATACAATTTTAACGCTTTTATTTTGCATATATTGATTCAATTCCATATATATATATTTTAATTTGCTTACATAAGGGGTCCAGGATGTTTTATTCTTCAGAACAGCCCATGAAGATAATTTTGTATAGCGAGAACAGGGATTCTTAAACTTCTTTTTAGGAGCATTATATTAAAAATTTTAACAGAATATTTTGATTAAAAATGTCATGTAGTATACTATAAGAATTTGCACATGATTGGAGAATTTTAAGTTTCTTTATATTATATACTCCGTACGAAGAACTGATATGCTGCTAATAGGTATTATAAAGATCGCAGAATAAGTAAGACTCAAAATATGTACTTACAGTGTCAAAAATTAATATTCTTACATCAAAGCCTAAATGAAATAACAGACTATTTTCTACTGGGTCCAAGAAATTGCATAGTTGGTCCCCCAGAAACTTGCGTTGTGTACGCCAGTGGCCTAGAAGAAAGGGATGTGACAATTAGCCTTGAACTGGCCTACTACACACTGTTCTTACTTAATTGTATGATGACGGATCATAAGGCTTTTGAAACAATTGTAGTCACTTTATTTTCGTATGTATGCTATGTAAGCAGTACAAATGACTTTTATTATTCATTGACTAACTCAAAGCAGCTAACGATAATACATATCTAAGCATAACTGGTACATATTTTAACGGAAAATTGTGTTCATCCTTAACTATTTTTTCGTTCATCTTTCGTTCATCTTTCGTTCAACTTTTGTTCAAGCATCGTAAATTATTACCTTTTGCCAGTCTTACATAATGAAGGAGGATGTATGTGTGTCAGTGCAGTCACTAGTGAGAAATCTAAGCACAATACGCACATGAAATTTGATACCCAGGATTTTCAGGATATTGGAAGGTGCATTTCAGCGCTATTTTTTAAATTCGAATTAGTTTTATAGTTATTTCATATTTTATCCCCATTTTTATGAAAATCGATTCCTTAACGACCAAAAATAATATCGCAGATTTACCATCTTGGTATCATCGTAAAGATCGAATAATTATATTTCAAAATCCATACCATTAATAGAGGAATTTTCTTAATTTAATATGTATATATATATATATATATATATATATATATATATATATATATATAACCATCTATTCGTAAATTATATTATATTTTTTATAAAAACGAGCGAACCTGCAAGATTTTCGATGTCGCGCTTTTTCACCCAGGCGAAGAAAGATATCTTCTCAATTCACCTGTGTTAGCTAAAAGCTACGGAAGCCTTCGCCCCAAGAAAAATTCATTTTCGTTATGATTAGACGCACGGGATCGAACCCATTTTAAAGGTGTAGGGAAGGTAGTTGTTGTTAAGACCCAGACCGTCCGATCTACCAGAAAGGTGTAAGGTAACTGTTGGACGGCCGGGAAGTGCCACCCATATTAGACCGGAACCCAGTGAGGGAGGGATCCTCAGGGACCGTACCATCCTTCCCCTACCACCAACCTCTCGGAAGGACTTACGGACCCACATGTTTAACGTGATCGTACTCCGCATGAACACGGCGGCAGTTGTGGCAGAGTGCAAATTCAGCGCGCAACCCACCAGGCTACCGCGCCCAAAATGTGCCAACAGCACGCGGTGTTCCCAGATGGTCACCCACCCAAGTACTAACCGCGCCCGATGCTGCCTGACTTCGGTGTTCTAACAAGAACCGGTGTTTTCAGCACGGTACGGCCGTTGGCCCATGTATAGGGAAGGTGAAAATTTAGGGATTGGGTATTAACACCGGTGTTACGCCGATTATATGCAATTTTCTCTTTTATTTATATGAAATTTTCTTTGCTATTTTCCAGAAAAAATTCAAGTTATCACTGCTTTAATTCCCGGCCAACTCAATCTACAGTTTCTAATACTTAAATAATTTTTATATACGTAGGACTTTTACTGTCTCTGACAGTACAGCACATCTACAAATTTACATGAAATTTGAAGAGACCAAATTTAACAGCTTAAGAATATTCAAAATAATTCGCTTATTTTCCATTTAAGTTCCCTAACATGTAAATCATAAATGCTTAAAACACAAATAAAATAATAATTTTTCTTCAAGATAAAAGGATTTCCTTGATGACATCCAATGTTTCTATTTATCTAGAGGCAAATAAGGCATACTTTTGAGTTCATGAATAATTTATTTACTAGCTTATAAATAAGTTATTAGGAAATACCCGATTGGGTAAATGGCAGCGTGTAAGAAATCCGCAGATGTGTAATATTAAACGTCCGTTCGTGTGCCAGTTACAGTCTCCAGAATTATGCTTTTGTTTATTTCACTTCGAGCAAATGAGTTTGAATATTTATTGTAGCACAACCGTGGCTTATTTGAAGATAAATACTTGTTTAGTTGTTAGAGGATAATATAATTAAATATTGTTTTTTTTTAAGTTTAACGCTTTAAATCATGCAATTAAATATTGCACATGTTGTTTTCCATTAAAAACATTACCCTACATTTCATGTTTATAATCCTTACCTCTTACTTAATAAATTATATTTTAAATAATTCATCTCTATATCGATGTACTCATATTATTGATTTAGGTGTCACTTTCGATGATACTTTTAACTTTCAGAGACATATCGATAATATTATTAAAAGAGCCTACCAAAGACTTGGTTTCACCTTACGACGATCTCGTGTTTTTGCCAGTTCTGATACGATTATTTGTATTTATAATACCCTTGTTAAACCAATTTTGGAATTTTGTGCGATGATTTGGGACCCTGTTTACAATCTGCATTCTCAACGGATAGAAATCGTGCAAAATAAACTATTACGTACTATTGATTACAGATTGACTGGCTATTATCCTTATGATATGCATACAAGGGAACTCAGACAGAAATATAGTTTAATGTCTCTTAAAAACAGAAGAAGCTGGTCCTGCCTCTTGTTTTATTATATGGTTTTAAATAATACTATTGATTGCCCTATTTTACTTTCTTGCCTGGAATTTCACATACATGTCAATAATACCAGGAAAAAAACTCTGTTTCACAATAATACTGTTAAACACAACTACATTAAATGCTATTCTGTCTATAAATTTGTTGATCTATATAATACCTATTGTGCTGATATTGATATATTTAACTTGACATGTTTACTACTTAGTATTCTTGTATCCTATGTTTTGTACTTTTTAATTTCTTGTGTGGCTACTGTAACTAGATTTCATCTGTAGTTGCCACGTAAATTGAATAAAATAAAATAAATAAAATAAATAAAGATGCATGTGTGTCTGTCTGTCAGTCTCTGCAGTCTGTAGCGAAGTACCCGAGTTCCGTATGACCACTAAATTGGGTACATAGGTACTTCAGGACCAGAATAGGTGCTTTTTTAATTTTTTTTGCTACTTTTTTAAATTTCGAATTATATCTTTAGATATTTTATAGGATCGAATTTCCTATGTGACCGCTAAAAACACTATAAACCGTGTGGAGAAACATGCGGCTTGAATTTCATTCGAAGCCCGGCGGCAAGATCGCAGACAAGCGTCTCGATTACGAAACCGGGAATTTCAGGCGGATGGCGCTTCTGTAGTAGGATTTAAAAACCGAAATATAAAATTTCGAGTTTTTACAAATAGATATTTGAATTTTGAAAGATAAGATTACAACAGTAATATCACTGATTACTCTGGAAAAATAAACTTCATAAACCCATCTGTTGATTAATTATAAATTCCTTATCCGAAGCATGCCTTTGAGGAACGAAGCTCCCAGCCTGTTTCAAATCTCAGTCTCTTTCCGAGGTAGTAAAGGGCCGGTTTAGGAACTAGACATTTTGTCGTAGGGGAGTGGATATTTTAGTATGGGCTGAGAGAGGTTGTGTGTGGATTTTCGTTGAATCGCATTATCATCTGTTTCACAAGTGGTTGAATATATTATCAATTGCGATTATAATATTTATTGTAATTGCGGAGAGCGCTTACGATTTGATTCGTGCAAATTTTCGAATCAAAGCCACTTTAAATTGCTTTCAAACGTATTATTTAATCATCGGGTATTTAATTATTTCTACGTAGTGGACGTTTATTTAGGATCCGGGCAACGCGGGTAAGTCGTTTTATTAATAAATAAACATATCAGTGTGTTTGTGGAGGGAGGTGTGAAGGTATTACTTATGAAAATTGAACATGTCTCTCAATAGGATATATATATATATATATATATATATATATATTTTATTTTATATGACTTATTGATAATATTTTTGAAAAATGTGTGATATCACTAGAACGGTTCCAGTTAGCGTTCTAAAATTTAGGTCAATCGTTTTCTAATGAAAAATTATATAAGAAAAGTCTATTTGCGTAACTTTATCAGATTTCCAGTGTTTACGGATTGTGATTTTTGTACCAAATTTCGTTCGAATCGTTCCATTCGTTCGTCAGTTATCGTCTCCACAGACTCCCTGACACACACACATACGCACATACTTTTACACACACACACAGACATCACTTCAAAAATATTTGATTCGTGATCAGATATACTTGAAACGCGCTCTCCCGTCAAAAATTCAAATTCGAATTTTCGACCCCGCCACAATATTTTTCTTATACTTTATATAAGGAAAGTAAAAATAAGTAAGAAAGTAATCACTTCTTCATCAGTGGCTACATGGAAATAGGAATTATCGTTCATATATAGACCAGAAAAGGTGACAAATTTGCATAAATACAATTATCAATAAACTTTTTTTAAAGAAACTTTCTTTAAATAAAATTTCCGGCCCATTTTTGAAAGAGCTTTCCTTCTTATGCGTTGTAATAACCCTCGTAATATTCTCCTTTTTGAGTCCCGCTTTATTTATATTTACTCCGAGTCGATTTGTAATTTTGACCCCGTTCAGATTTAAAATTATGCTTGGCGACTCATTCTCGACTCCATGCAATTCAAGTCTCTTCATAGATATCCTTGCCGTCATCCTCTCGGCGATTGGACCTGACTGCCCCCATATTTTAAATTTTTTTAATTTGAAAATTCTGTAATAAAATTGTAAATTTTTACTGTTCTTTTCGTGATTTATGCTCGATTTTTTTGAATCTGTGTAAAATGTTTTGTATTTTTGGATTCTCCTTAGACAAACGTAAGTTTACTGATAATTGTATTTATGCAAATTTGTCACCTTTTCTGGTCTATATATGAACGATCATTCCTATTTCGATGTAGCTACTGATGAAGAGCGTATTTACGCTCGAAAGCGTTCTGGCCTTTTTAAGTTTTGTACGTCTTATAATAAGTGAAATAAGGACCATCTATTATAGTTGTGTGCTTGTTGTTTCTGCTAAATTATGTATGTTTATAAAAATTATCAATTTTCCGTGTGTAAGTATACGAGCTAAATTATCCTCTGTTTCTTCCTTATTTTTCACATTTTTTGCTTCTACGCCAACCGTTGATTTTATACTCTTCTTAAAACATCCTGTATTTATCAGCTGTTCAGCTGCTCTCTTCCAACGTTGTTCTCATTTTTTTCCCTCAAGTTTATCGAACGCCGATGTAACCTTTTATCTCTGATATATAAAGGAATATTTCGTACCAAAATGTCTTTCTTTTCTCGTTTTTTTTCCTGGTAATACATTTTCTGATACACATCTAAATCTTTAGAGTTCCGTTATTTTTTCAGTAAGGTATGACATCTGAAATATCAGTTTTTGCCTCCCCCCCCTATGATGTCGTAGTGTGACGACACAAATTTAATTTGAAATGAAATAATGAAAGTATGGGCGTTTTCATATTTTTTATAATGTTATTTTCTAGAGATAATTTACTTTATAGTAAAATATAACTGCGCAGTGAATAATATTGTTCACATTAGGATATTTTAGCTTTCTGTCTGCATTCGCCTCGTATGCTTTTGTCCTATAGAATAAATTTCATATAATTATTTCCTTAGAAATTGTTTTATATAATTAATTTTAAAGAACTAATTTTATATAATTAGTTTTATATATAATTGTTTTCCAAGAATGAATTTAACCAAATTAATTTTCTAAACCTAAATAAAACCCTAAATAATATATTTATTAAGATAATAGTTACTATAAAAATTTACTGTGTTTAGTTGGAGAGAAAGTTATACTTGTATATTTATATATCTTAGTTACATTTTGTATATTTATATATTCGGTATATTTATATATATTTATTTATATATATGTGCATTTTTAGATTTACTGGAATCACTTTTTCCTACTTTTCTCTTTAGTTCTCTAACATTTTTATTTCCTTCTCGTATTTCATTTTCTCGATCTAATTTTTAACACTTTACAACAAAGTTGAAAAGTGTTTATGACTTTGTTCATTCATTCTGTCTGTCTGTCTGTCTGTCTGTCTGTCTGTCTGTCTGTCTGTCCGTTAGCACGATAACTGCCGTAAAAATGACTTAATCAAAATGAAATTTTAGTATGTTGTTCAGCCGGTCTATAGGACCTATGGGAATATAAATGAATAATATCACCCAATTAGTTTTGGATTGAACCCGGGTTGAAAAAATGGAATACATTGAGCCCTATGGGACCTAATTTTTCAAGCATTTTTTAAGCGGATTTAAAATTCACATATTGCTTCGAAAATCTTAGGCAATATTCAAATTGTTCCATAAAATATATAAAAAAAAATTCAGCGAAATATATTCAGTTGTTTTTTAAATAAAAATTAAAATAATAATAACACCTCTTATATTAAGCGATCACGTGTCCATGATATGAAACGATCACATGACCCACTTCAAAATGATATATGGCATCCATCTTGTGTCAAAATCGTGATTTTTAAAGTTCTTTTTAATTCATATTGAGTGTTGTATCCGTCCTAAAATTACTTTATTTTTGCCTAAATTCTGTGCATATACATACTGAAACAACGCAATGACAATATATTTCAGTTTAAATGCTCTTCCAAATTTGATTATTTCTACTATTAAGCCTATTTTTCACCTATGTAAAATGTAAACAGCAAAATATGTAGAATGAGTTGTATTAGAATCGCTGTAATTCTTTAACACAAAATCATTTAGTCCATGGAGTCTGCTTAGCTGATATGAATTCATTGATTTTAGAAAGAGAAGGACGATATTTTTCGATGAAGTTTTACGCATATAGTTTAATTATTTGTAGTTCCATGGTCTTAAATAAAATGTTTAAATAAAATAAATCATTATAGTATTGTGATGAATGACATGAATGGGGGAATTATTTATGAATGAAATGTTGCTTTTATAGAGAGAGCCAGGTGTGTTATTTTTTTATGACGTCATTTGAATGGATTTCAGTTGTTTTCGATGAAGTTTTCAAATATAATAAATTATCGTAGTATTATGATAATTCTAAAATTATTACCGAGGAATGTATAACATTTAAGAGATGTTTAAACCAGGCAATTTATACTTTAATGCCGTCATTTGAATGAAGTTAATTTTTTTCGATGAAGGTTTAAGGTTTCAGATATAATAAATTAATGTAGTATTGTGATAAGTTTTAAAATATTACCGAGGAATGTATTGCATTTTAGACATGTTTAAATAAAATTGCATTGAAGTTGGAAAGTGTTTCATAATCAATGCTTTAAGCATGATTGATCTTTCTTGTTTTTTGCACAACAGAAATGGAATTCACGAATTTAGAAATGTCATTCACCTTTTAGGCTATTATTTCGATTATTTTTTTTTCTATTAGCTACTGTTTAGAAACAGGCTCAAATGTTCGGGGGTCAACTTAACATGTGATAATTAGCCCCATTTAAAATGCCAGCTGGCCATTTTAGACTAATCATATTTTATCTAAACTTGCAACAACATTAAAACTTTGATAGTAAATACTGCACAAAAACAGAAGCTTCACCGAGGTATAACAAATAATACGTCAAAGGGTATTATAAAGATCACAGAATAAATAAAACTCAAAATATTTATTTACAGTCTCGAAAATTGATATTTTACATCAAAGTCTAAATGAATTAACAGTATCTTTTCTAATTGGTCCGACAAATGGAAATGTTGGTCCCCCATTAAATTGCGTTGTGTACGCCAGTAGCCGAGAAAAAAAATGCGACAACTAGCCGTGCTCTGCCCTATTACACACTGTTCTTTTATATTTTTATGATGATGTCTCATAAGGCTTTTGAAACAATCGTACTCATTTTATTTTTGTATGTATGCTATGCATTCAGTAAAAACGACTTTATTATTTATTGACTAACTCAAAGTAGCTAACAATAATACCTATTTAAGCATAACCAGTATATATTTTAAAGGGAAATTTTGTTCATCTTTAACTACTTTCTTCGTTCATCTTTCATTCAAGCATCGTAAACTATTATTTTTTGCCAGTCTTACATAATGAAGGAGGATGTATATGTGTCAGTGCAGTCACTAGTGAGAAATCTAAGCAGTGTCATTGGAATTTGATACACAGGATTTTCAGGACATCTCGGCGTTATTTTATAAATTCGAATTAGTTGTATAGTTATTTCATATTTTATTCCGATTTTTACACAAATCTGTTCCTTAGCGACCAAAAATATTATCGCAGATTTACCATCTTGGTATCATCCTAAAGGTCGAATAATTATATTTCAAAATCCATACAATTAATAGAGAAATTACCGTAAATTTTAATATATATATATATATATATATATATATATATATATATATATATATATATATATATATATATATATATATATATATATATATATAGCCATCGGTTCATAAATTATATTTTTTATACAAACGAGCGAACCTGCAAGATTTTCGATGTCTCACCAGTCTTTTTCACCCAGGCAAAGAAAGTTTTCTTCTCAATTCACCTGTATGTTCTAAAAGCCACCGAAGCCTTCACCCCAGGCGATAAATTCATTTTCGTTTTGATTAGTCGCACATGATTGGACACATTTTAAAGGAATAGGGAAGGTGTAAATTTAGGGATAGGGTATCAACACCGGTTTTACGCGGATTATATACAATTTTCTCCTTTATTTATATTATCTCCTTTATTTTATATATTATTTTTCTCCTTTATAATCTTTATTTTGCTATTTTCCAGATAAAATTCAAGTTATCACTGCTTTAATTCCCAAACTCCTGCTGCAGTTTATGATACATTAATAATATTTATATTTAGGATTTTTACTATTTCTGATAGTACAGTAAATCTACAAATTTACAAAAAATTTGAAGAGACCAAATATCACAGCTTAAGAATATTCACAAGGACTCGCCTATTTTCCATTTAAGTTCCCTAGCATGTAAATCATAAATGTATAACACATAAATAAAATAATGATTTTTCTTAAAGATAAATGGATTTCCTTGATGACATCCAATCTTTCTATTTATCTAGAGGCAAATAAGCCATACTTTTGAGTTCATGAATAATTTATTTACTAGCTTATAAATAAGTTATTAGGAAATGCCCGATTGGGTAAATGGCAGCGTGTAAGAAATTCGCAGATGCGTAATATTAAACGTCCGTTCGTGTCCCAGTTACTGGCTCCAGAATTATGCTTTTGTTTATTTCACTTCCAACAAATGAGTTTGAATATTTATTGTATCACCACCGTGGCATATTTGAAGATAAATACTTGTTTAGTTGTTTGAGGACAACATAATTAAATATTGTTTTTAATTTTAACACTTTAAAGCATGCAATTAAATATTGCACATGTTGTTTTCCATTAAGAACATTACCAGACATCCCATGTCTATAATCTTACCTCTTAATTAATAAAGAAAGTTGTCTGTTTGTCAGTCTGTAACAAAGTATCTGAGCTTCGTAAGACCACGGAATTGGGTACATAGGTACTTCAGGACCCAAATAGATGCACCAACGCTACTTTTTTAAATTTTAAATTATATGTTCAGTTATTTTATAGGATCGGATTTGCTATGTGACCGTTAAAAATAATCTAAACCGCGTGCATAATTCCTTTCGAAGCACGGCGACAAGATCAGACAAGCGTCTGATTCTTACGAAATCGGGAGTTCCAGGTGGATGGCGCTTCTGTAATATAATTTAAAAAACGAAGTGCCGATCCGGTGGTCGAGCGGTCAGGGGCATGCGTTTCCGTCTGATCGCTGGGTTTCTGTTTCGAATCCCGTCAGCGGGCATGAGTGTTGTCATGTCGAAGCCCAGTCAGACTTCAGCCCTTCAGAGAGCCTCTATAAAAGTGAAGCTGCAATTCTTCTCCCCTTCGCCATGGCATACCCTGGGGGGTCTTGCGGACGTGGTGCATAGGCGCTACTTCACCACGGGGAAATTAGCAAAGAACGAACGAACGAAAACACGAAGTATAAAATTTCGAGTTTTTACGAGTATTAGTTTAGTTTTTTTTTCGAGTATTGGAATTTTGAAACATAAGATTGAAACAGTAATATCACTGATTACGCTGGGAAAATAAACGCCATAAACCCATCTGTTGATTAATTATAATTCCTTATCCGAAGCATGCCTTTGAGGAACGAAGCTCCCAGGCTGTCGCAAATCTGGGTCACTTTCCGAGGTAGAAACCGACCGGATTAGGAACTATTCATTTTGTCATAGAGGAGTGGGTATTTTGGTATGTGCTGAGAGGGGTTGGGGGTGAATTTTCGTTGAATCGCATTATCACCTGTTTTACGAGTGGATGAATATATATATGATCAATTGCGATTGTCATATTTCTTGTATTTGCAGAGAGCGCTTACGATTTGATTCCTACACATTTTCGAATCAAAGCCACTTTAAATTGCTTTCAAATGCATTATTTAAACATCGGGTATTTAATTATTTCTACGTGGTGGACGTTTATTTAGGATCCGGGCAACGCGGGTAAGTCGTTTTAGTAATAAAGAAACATATCAGTGTGTTTGTGGAGGGATGTGTCTGTGCAGTATGTAACGAGAAATATAAGAGTCGAACGGGCATGAAATTTGGTAAAGAGCTACTTCAGGATCCGAGTAGGTTCATTTTGGCGTTATTTTTTTTTTATTTCGGATTATGTTTTTAGTTATTTCATGTTTTAGCCTAATTTACAATGATTTTGGCCGATAATCACGCAAATTGATTCCTTAGTGACCTAAAATATTATCACAGATTTTACATCTTGACGCCATTGAAAAGATCGAAAAATTCTTCAATATTTAACCCTTTGTTTACGGATGGGAACAGCGTCAATCTCCCTTTGTAGGTATTGCATGGCATCCATGGACACCAGTCCATGGATGTTAATGTCTGCAAAGGGGGATTGTACAGTTTGAGATAGGATATGACAAATTCCTGTCTTTTTGAGAGGTTCTTTGATCGGGATTGAAGCTATCCCACATTAAGCAAAATGTTAAACAGAATCCGTATGATCAATATACATATTTTCATGAATTTTTGAAATATATAATTATCGTGCTTTTCAAACCTCTCAGAATTTTATATTACGATATAAAAAATTGCTTATCATTCAACGTTTATTATTTAACAGCAGCTCCTAAATATATCACAGACCACTCCATAAATAATTTTCTAAATCCATCCGTCGATTTATTAAGAATTTTCTAACCGAGCCATGTATTCGATTTTTTGAATCAACCGAACGTTCCTCTATTACCAGCGGAGTGCTTTCCCAGAAGTCTTTTACCTACTAAAGCTAGTCCCACCCAATGGGGAAACGTGTTGTCCATTCGCACATAATGTCCTGGTGTGTGATCGAAGCTTGTCGAATTGTTTTATCAATTTTTGGCGTGAGGATGGTTTGTGTTCAAATCAGATAATTTGGAAAATGAGTTTTCGAAATTTTTAGTTCGAAACACCACGATTTGCAATTTTAGTATTTAGTTATCTGTATCTGTATTATTTAAACAACGGTCACATATTTAATATTTGTATACCTTTGAAACGCGAATGTTTACGTCGTTTGCGGGAGATATGGTCAATATATAAATTAGTCTAATTAAGCTAAGATTGTTGTGATTTAATTACGCCCTTTAAAGTAAAAAGTAGAGTCACCGCAAGTGACTAATTTCGGTTTTGTGATTTTAGTGGGGGGGGGGGAGAGGCTGTTGTGCTGATATATACGAAAGTTATACATTTCTTACAGTTATTTATGCGAATAACATTAATTTATTTTTTTTTTGTATAAATGTCTTGCTGTAACTTCCAGGCAACAGCGGGTACATTTTCTAGTCTGCATAATAACGGGAACACCGTCTACGGATTTTATATTTTCTCCCGGGGAATAGAGGGAATGAGGGGAGGGGATTTTGAAAAGTGTCTACAAACCAATATGTATGATCCACGGGAAGATACCAACGGATTCAATCCGCCCCCCGGAGGTGGAAAAAATAGGTCTCTGTGAAAAGAATTCCCAGTCTGTAAGTAGAAACTACCTGGTTAAGTTAGATGTATAAATCACAGTGCAATTATAGTATCGAACACTGGATTAGAAATTAACGCAGTCTGTTTTTCAATTGCTACTCCTGAGTAGACAAAATGTAGGGACCTCAACGATTTTCCAGACCCTTCAGAAGCTCCTTCCCCTTAGTAACCTGTAATGCTGAAACTTTGCGCATCGACTACTACAGTGTTAAACAAATCGAAATTTATTTTACAAGAATGGTAACTACATTTTTCGAAAATATTAATTTCTCTGTGTTTGACCAGCCTTAAAATATATCCTTAATGACATGATGGATTTTGGTAGAATATTTTGCTGACGATGAGCCTGAGTCTAGAGAATATTTTGATATCAGATTCACCAACAATCATTGAATTCCGGAGTAGGAGTAATTAAAACCATCTTTCTATTTATCAGTCTGTTTGTCTGCTATGACCGTTTATAATGTCACTACGAAATTACGCTCTACTAAATATTTCATTTTACGTTTAACTAAAATGTTCCTCCTAAAGTTTTCCAAAGATGTTCCCAAAAATGTTACTAACATTTTCCTAAAAATACCTCTTAAATTTTTATGAAAATGTAACAAATATGTTTGCAGTATTAAATTATAAAAAAGTGTGACTATCTGGTTTTTCAACACGTGTGATGTATAATCAATTTTCTATTTTATTCCTGTTGATGTTTAAAAACTTTATTTTTACACAAATAGTTAAAAATAAATTTATATATGAGGCGTTCGGAATAATGCTTTAGTTATTAACTAGCATAATAAATACATTGCTAATTGTAATATTCTCATTGATCAATTACTGAAATGACTATAAATTTCATTAATTTACGAACATAGGCAATAGATATAGTGTAAATATTCTGTAGAAAAAAATACTATATAAACGATCAAAACATCAAAACCAGTTGCAAGCCTAACAATAATTATAATCATACCTATCATGGAAAGATTGAAAATGTTGCAGAATATTTAATTACAAGAAATTTATATCAGGAATTCGTGAATTTTAAAAGCAAAAACCTTTAATGCAAAAACTTTTGGATCATTTTAGAAGCAAAAACTTTTGATATATAATTAATTTTGAAAATTTTTAAATTTTTTTGACAAAAATCTAAATCACCTAATTTCAAGAATGGATTGCAAACTATTACATAAATAAATATCTTGAAAAATATGAAACAAGTTGTAAAATCTTCCCAAATACATTACTTCTTATTTGGGGATTTCCATTACTCAAGTAATAAATTCAAAACTAATTTCAATGTATAGAAATATTCTAGAATATTTTTTACGAGTCCCGAAATCTTTTAAATGACTCCATTTAAATATCTGTAGCTATATTTCTTGAGAGAAAAATGTTCTTCCTAACTACAGTAAAAAATGCTTATTTTTTAAATATCCATATGACAATTTAATGCAAGTTTTGACATGAATATTAATTTGATAAAACCCTGCGGTTGTACATGACGTTAACTCATATGCATAGGTTTTGTCATGGATATCAAAACTTTAGTGCCATATTTAATTGAATTATGCGCATTTGAACAAATGATGATATTATGGAGTATAAAAATTGTGATAAAATTTCTATACCTTGACATGTAGTGTTCCTATAAATGTGTCAGGTTGAAAATGTTAAGTTCTACAAATGCCCATAAACCCTTATTCTCATTATTAATTATCACCATTGCATGCTACTGTGCTTTCTTTCATTAAATAAAAATATATATATACGTGTACATGTATATATATATATATATATATATATATATATATATATATATATATATATATAAAGAAATACAATCCCAAAAAGTATGAAATTCAAGAAAGAGAAAGGCGCAAATTGCCGCACTATCAGAGTCTTGAAATATAAGATTTAAAATGAAAAAAGAAAATATATAGGTGGAATGATTGTGTTTACAGGGTTGCAGAGAGGTCAAGGGGTATTGCGACCCCTATTACCTGGTTAGAAGCTAGCTTTGACTTCATGAAAACGCTCCCAGAGTCTCTGCACGCCCGAAACAACAATCGATCATGCCCATGGGGAAAAAATGGCCGAATCTCAGACAACATAAAAATGATCGAAAAAACAAAAAAAATTGGAAATTTTACTAACCAGCAAGACGAGAATCATGGAGGAGTTGCATAAAGCGTATAAACTTCGAATAGGAAAGCATACATAAAAAAGTCGCGTCTAACTCATAGTGCCATTTGGATGTATGCTTTCCTATTCGAAGTTTTTTATGTAGTCTTTCGTATTCGAAGTTTATACGCTTTATGCAACTCTTCCATGATTCTCGTCTTGCTGGTTAGTAAAATTTCCAATTTTTTTTTTATTTTGATCATTTTTATGTTGTCTGGGATTCGGCCATTTTTCCCCACGGGCATGATCGATTGTTGTTTCGGGCGTGCAGAGTCTCTGGGAGCGTTTTCATGAAGTCAAGGCTAGGTTCTAACCAGGAAATAGGGGTCGCAATCCCTCTTGACCTTCCTGCAACCCTGTAAACACAATCATTCCACCTATATATTTTCTTTTTACATTTTAAATCTTATATATATATATATATATATATATATATATATATATATATATATATATATATATATGCATTTATATATATATATATATATATATATATATGCATTTATATATATATATATATATATATATATGCATTTATATATATATATATATATATATATATATATATATATATATATATATATATATATATATATATATATATATAAATGTGTGTCCGTGTATGTTAGTTGTAATTCCACCCCCTTGGCAGCTGTACAACCCCGGTATTCGGTGTGGCATAGAATGAATTATGGATCAGATTCTGCCAGAAATGTTGTAACAGTCAGCAGCTAATGAGAGATATCCTGCCATTCACTTCGCAATTGTCGTTCTACATTATCCCACGCGTGTTCTATTGCTGAGAAGTTTTACGGCCTGGATGGCCATGGAAGGGCATTAAATCCTTAAAAAGACTGTTGAGAAAGTCGTGCAGTATGTGGTTGAGCGTTGTCTTATTGGTATAGGAAATATAAGTGGTTACAATTGTTTCGATGGCATTTTGAGTATAATTCCTCCGGTCCAAAAGCAATGTCTGTTCTTAACAGCCGCTATAGAAGCTGTCTCAAACTTTACGAAAGTAAATCTAAGAATCAGGAATATTTACAATAAATAAAACTCCTGCTTCTGAGAATATGACTTTCTGATACTCCTTTAAAGCAGGACTGGGAATGATACTGTATTGGACATGACGACAAGGGCCTAAAATTCCCTCAAAACTATTGTAGTCACATATGTTTCTGATATCTGGTTTTTTTAAAGAAATGTGCAGAAGTCATATGAAGATATACCGAAAATATAAATATTTAATCATAATAATTTGTAAGTCAATTAATAGAATTGTTCAGTTCGTTGTTAAGTAAATCAAAAGAGAAAAAAGCAAGTGCACAAGCGACACCACATTTTAGGATTGTCGCTATGTTGCGTTGAGTAAGTGTAGAAGTTGTTTGTCGATGAGAACCGTTCTTCTTCCACTAGAAAACCAACGAACAGCAAGCATATCCTAAAATACTACAGACCAAAAACTTACCTTTCTGGTAGGTCCGACTGTCGTGGTCTCAATAACAACAACAACACTGGAAACTCACTGCTTCTACCCTGCTGCTCCATCACCCTATCTCTTCTCACCCATTTAAAGGTAACTATTATTTTCATAAAACCGTTTCAAAAAAATTTTGACGGAAAGTTGAACACTCTGTCAATAACACATTAACCAATAATAACTTTTAGCGTAAATCTTTGAATATGAATACTTTATGCATTATCACTATATAAATATATCTGGAAACTCTCAAATTGCATTTTTAAACATTGATATAGGGATTTTAAAATATTAAAAATAATTTTACTTTCCCTATGTGTATAGTATAACGTATAGGGGAAGTTAAACTTTCATTTCGACGGAAGATCACTTTTCAAGTATTTCTGAACCCGAATCGATATTTTTTGAGGTGAGACCTGTGTCATGTGTGTGTGCGTGTGTGAGTAAATATATGTGTGTGTGTGTGTGTGCTTGCAATGATGTTCATGTCCGTGAATCACTGGATGCAATATATCTCGTGAACGAATGCAGCATTTCGAGCCAAATTTGGTACAAATATTACAAGAGGTGAATACTGATGTGGGACAGTCACACTTAAAATTTAGTCTATGTTTCGAGTTTCTATAACCAAATGTTTTCTAGATATTAATTAAATACGCACAGTTCAGACTTCCATAGACATAGTATTATATAGACGATATATTTTTCTGTAAATTAATTGAAGTAAATGATATCATGTCGCTTAGTAACGGGTTTAAATCTAATGTGTTTATGCGGCATATGATTTTAGTTAAATCTTTTCTAATCTACATAAATAAAATTGAATTGAAAATCTGTCTGTATGTCTGTATGTCTCTATTTCTGTCTGTATGTATATTTTTGTGTCTGCATGTCTCTTTTTCTGTCTATCTGTCTGTATGTTTGTATGTTTATCACAACATGACGGGAGAATGGATGAATCGAATTTTATGAAATTTTGTAGGTAGACTTGGAATAACCCCACTTCAAATTTAGTCCAGGTTACGGTTTCTAGTACCTGGAGTTGTCTAGAAATTAATTAATAACGCATAGTTAAACCTTACATAGACATAACATTATGCAAACGATATTCTTTCCCGTGAATTTATTTGAAGAAAATGGTATCATATAGCTTAGCAACGGATTTAAATCCAATGTGTTTATGCGGCAAACGATTTTTGTTAAATCTTTTCCGAATTAAATAATAAAGAAAATTGTATAAAATAAACGTTATCGAAATTGAATTTTTGACTGTATTATATAAATTATGGCATTCCGGTTTAAATCCTACTGGGAGTACTGATTTCTTCAATTTATTACATCATCTGTTTCATTTTGGCAAAAACGGTTAAAACTCATATAATGTAGTACGAATAATCTTCTGTTAGTGCACTGGTATGTATATCTTCTAATCTGTGAGAGTATAAGTAGTATGGTTATATATTTCTGTACAATGTTGGCTCTTTCATTTTGAAATATAATGGAATTGATTACGGCCCTCAAGTTTAAAGATTGTGGGAATAATTGATAATTTTACTTTATCACGTCATCTTTTTTATTTTGGCAAATATTTTTGAAATTCATATATTGTAGTACGGGTAATTTTCTACTAATTCACTGGTATATCTTCTAATATTCAGGAATGCATATTTTTCCATACAATTTTAGATAATTGATATTTTCACTTTATCACGTCATCTGTTTTATTTTGGCAAATACTTTTGAAATTTATATATTGTAGTATGGGTAATTTTCTACTAATTCACTGGTATGTCTTCTAACATTCAGGAATGTATATCCTTCCATACAATTTTAGCGCTTTTAATTTGGCATATATTTTGACATATTTGGAATAAAGATTACCGGGATTATTGTTATTTTCGATTTATTGTGTCATCTGTTTCATTTTGGCAAAGATTATTGAGTCTCATACTGTAATAGGGTAATATTTCACTAACACATGGACATATTTTCTAATCTTAGACAATATAAGTAGTATGGGTATATCTTCCCATACAATTTTACCTCTTTCATTTTGGTATATATTTGAATCAATTACGACCTTCAGGTGTAAAGATTACGAGTATTCTGATATTCGTGAATATAAGTAGTATGAGTCCCATACAATGTATTATTTTGCATATATTGATTCAATTTCATATTTTTGTGTAAATTTGTTTACAGATGGGACAAGGCTGTTGTATTCTTCAGATTTGCCTGTGAAGATAATTTTTGTATAGCAAGAACATATATTCTTAAAATGCTTTTTAAGAGCATTAATTGAAATATTTTGATAGAATATTTTGAATGACAATGTGATTTCAAATGGTATAGAAATTTGCTCATGATTGTAAATGTTATGTTTCTTTATATTATATTTTCCGTACGAAGAACGGGTATACTGATAGTATTTTAATAAGAAAATATAAAACAAAATACTAAATGTATTTTACTATTAACAATATAGTATCTTTCGTATTACATCTTCCGTACGAAGAAAGACTATATAGTACGGGTAACCATATACTAATACACGAGTATATCTTTTAATCTAACAGAATATAACTAGTACGGGGTACTTCCTATGCAATTTTAGCTCTTTAATGTTGGCATATATTGAAATCAATTACAGTCTTTGGGTTTAAAGATTACGGGGATTATTATATTTTCAATTTTTTGAGTTATCAGTTGTATTTTGGCAAATAATTTTAAAACTCACCTATCGTAGTACGGGTAATATTCTACTAATAAATGGGCATGTCTTCGAATCTACGAGAATATAAGTAGTAGGGGTATTTAATTTTAATGCATTCAGTTTGGCATGCATTGGAATCGATTACGGTCTTCAGGTTTAAAAATTACGAGGATTGTTGATAATTTCAATTTAATACGTTATCTGTTATTGTTTGGCAAATATTTTTTAAACTCATATTGCAAATGTGTAATCTTCTACTAATACAGGGATATATATTTTAATATTCGAGAATATAAGTAGTAAGGGTATATTGTCCCATACAATTTCAGGCCTTTCATTTTGGAATATATTGATTTAACTTCATATTTTGTAAATGTGTGTTCAAGCTGGTTCCAGGATTTTTCATACTTCCTGATCTTCCTGGATCTTCCTGTGAAGATAATGTTTGTATAGAGGGAACATAATGTTCCTAAAAAGAAGTAAGAATCTAATTTAAATATTTTAATAGAATACTTTGAATAATAATGTCTTTTAGAATATTGCAGGAATTTGTACATGAGTAGTATCTAAAACACCTTACGAGCGCACATGTACTTTATACACTAAAAACTATATTTTATAGCTTATTTTTATCTTTTTATATATAAAAAAAAGGTATCGATCCATTATAATATTAAAAACATGATTTTATATCAAAATAAGACCTTTTTTACATTTAGACCAAATTTTAACTTTTTTTTTAGATAAATGCGTGAAAAAATGATCAAAGAGCTCTATTATGGGGCTACCTTATTTATGAGGGGACCGTTAGTCCCCCATATATAGGTAAATTATATAAATGCGCGACTATCCTCTAAAAGATATTAAAAAATATAATGCCATGGCGTCAAAAAAAAAAAAAATCCTTCCCCCTTATATTTTTATATTAAAAACATGATTTTATATAAGGCCTTTTTTAGATAAATGCGTGAAAAAAGAGATCAAAAGATAGGCCGCTCCATTTTGGAGCTACCTTATACATAGGATGAAATTAAATAACTGCGTGAAAAACTTCCAAAATGTATGGAAGTCCCTCTAAGCTTTAAAATAAATGGGGGGACTAGCGCACATGTACTTTATACACTAAAAACTATATTTTATAACTTATTTTTATCTTTTTTATATAAAAAAAAGGTATCGATCCATATTAATATTAAAAACATGATTTTATAGCAGGCCTTTTTTACATTTAGACCAAATTTTAACTTTTTTTTAGATAAATGCGTGAAAAAAGTTTTAGATAAATGCGTGAAAAAAAAAAGGTTAATATTAAAAACATGATTTTATAGCAGGCCTTTTTTTACATTTAGTTTAGATAAATGATCAAAGATAGGCCGCTCCATTTTGGAGCTACCTTGATATTTATGAGGGGACCGTTAGTCCCCCCATATATAGATAAAAAAGGATGAAATTAAATAAAAATGCGTGAAAGGACTTCCAAATATATTTATATTCGTATTTATCATTAATCATACCTGAATATTTAAATATATATCTTCCTTTATTAATTTCATATATAGATTCATCAGATAGCATACCGTGTTTATTTGCTAGATAATAATCTTTTTCAATAGCTTCCACATATAACTTTATGATTAATGTATTTCCATATTTTGTTTTAATTTTTTTCAATGATATCAGATCATATTCCCCAGGATATAAATCATTTAATTTAAACGTCTTGGGATAACCTCTCAGTCTATTGAACTCTTCCATTTATTAGTAAACATTTTTTTATAAATATAGGGGGGGATAGTCATCCCCCCCCTGAATTATAGAGATAAAAAAGTTATTACTCTAATATATTAAAAAAAAAATCATATATTGATTCAACTAAGGTACAATATTTAGTTTTTATAAATTCATGACCAATAGAATAAATTCTTTGAAATAACATATAAAACTCCTAATCCTTTCAATTTAATATCTTCATTTTTTTCTTTTTCAATTAATTCAGTCAATCTTTGAAAACTTTCTGATAATAGTTTTTTATCATATTTTATATCATACAATACATTACAAAGATAAGTCATATAGTAAATTTCTACAGAATTTGTAAAATTTAAAGCTCGAATATCACCTAAGCACTCATCCATTTATTAGTAAACATTTTTATAATGTCCTAAAGCTCTAGTATTCATACCATCTTCTAATATAAATATTTTATCATCTTTTGCTGATAAAGCTATCTTGTTCACTTGAATTGAATGCAATTCATGTTTCTTACTTCTACTTAAATTCTGTGTTCTATATTGATCTTTTTTATTTAATAAACAGTCTTTATAATCTTCAAATGATATTCTGTTTTTAACGGTACTAGTCTTAGTACCTTTAGACTTCTTAATCTCAAAATTTTTATCTTCAACACTCTGTTTTTCTAATCTTATTGAATACATTTTACTTCTTAAACCTACAAATTCTTCCATAATCACACCGTTATTTTCATCTTTCATTTTACCTAATACTTTTTTATTACATCTAGGCATATTATACAGATTATTTACTTGATAATCAGATGTATCGAAATAATCAATCATAGACTTCATATCTTCATAAAAGTCATCTGTTTTAATATCATATATAAAACTGTCTGTATCCATATATAATAACTTAATATTATCTTTATATCTCGGTTTCATAACATTATAATGAAAATCATACATTAAATGTTTAGATAAATCTAATATACTCATTCCAACATAAATCGGTTTATTAAAATATAGTTTTGTTTTTTCATGTGAACAGCTACCAAATTTTCATCAAAAATAGTTCTACATTTGAAATTAGGTTTAGTAATTAATTTTTTAACTTGATCATAATTACAACATAATCTTACATCAATTCGTTTTCTTATAGATTCCATAGTTTTTCCAAATATAGAATTATTCATTAATTTATAAAAATCTTTCTCAAAATCATTAGCAGCTATCTTTCTCATTTCAGTGTTTAAATCTATATATTTTTTTAACCAATTTGATTGTTTAAATTGCAATACTCTATGTACTCTTACAGCCTTTAAACCCATTTTCAAATATTGTTTTAAACTTCTATAATGAACTACATATTTCTCTTTATCGTATAAAGTTGTTAATAACTTACCTTGTTTCGAATTTTCAGGAATTCTATTTTCGGGACATAATGGTAAATCTGAATGATAATCATGTAACTCTTTTGGATATCTTAAACTAATTTCAAATATATATCCAATATCTGAATCATCTTTTATTTTATTGTTATATAATTCACGTTTAACATAATTTATTTCATTACACCATTTAAATTCTCCATATGGTAAATATTGACTCATAGCCCATCCATATAAATTATTAGCATCTAAATACATTAAATAATTGGATTCTTTACTATTATCATAATTTTTCATATATTTATTATTAGCTTTTCCATATCTATTACAACATTGTGAAACACCTCCTCTTAAACCTTTTTCTATCATGAGAATCATATCATAATCATTTAATAAATCTAATTTAACATTTGTTATTTTTAACATTGCATCCCAAGATAAACCAGGAGCAGTAAAATACCAATATGGATCTAATTTATAAGTTTTTAAACAAACATCTCTAAAATTTTCAAATACATCTGTTAAAATTAATACATCTGTTTTAACATATAAATCTGTATATTCACCTAAATTTTTTATATTAAATTCTTTCCAAACACGTTGAGCATGTTTATATTCTTCATCAGTTATATTACATTCATTCAATTTATTATAAAATTTATCTTTTGAAGATAATTCTGTTTCTTTGTATTTATCTCTAGAATCCATATAATCATAAGGATATACACCTTTTCTTGTAATGAGATCTAATTTATCATCAGGAAAATGTAATGATGTCTCTCTAAATTTCGATTTTAAGTATTTAATATATTTCATTTTTCGTATTTTTGGTGGACACTTCTCAATATTTTCTGGTCTCAAGTTTTTTGATAAATTATCTAAACTGCAAGACATAAATTTAAATGAATCAATAAATCTCAATTTCATACCTCCTATTTTTTTGCTGAAAGATATATATTTTTCTTCAGTATTAGGTATAACATCTATTTTTGATTGATCAAATCCAAGTTCTTTTATAAACAAATGAGAATCATAACCTGTTAAATTATGAATTTTTACTGGAATAAATTTTGGAATTTGATAATTTAAATTACAAATATTATGAGCTGGACCTCTATATTTTCCAGTTATATGACAATGATCAATTACTTTATCATCATTTAAGATTTGATTTTCACATATATGACAAATATTAGTTCTTTTATAATGATTTTCATCGAACTCTATCATTGATTTGATACTTTCATATTTTTTAGTTTTGTCTTCTATAATTTTTTCAATTTTAAGAGTATCCTCTTTCAACATAGATACAAACTTTTTGAATGTATCTGGTCCTCTATAAACAACAGGAGGTTTAAAGTATTCCTTTTCATATTTGATATAATAACAAAATGCATCTGCTACATGTTTTTGATATTTCACATTATATGATTTAGTTTGATCTTGCTCACATGTATCAATTTTAGGTAAGAGAGATTCAAAATCAGCATATATAGTATATGGTACTCTCATTTTTCTTTCATGATTTTTAAATTGAATAACTTCATCTTTTTTAGGCATATTAATTGTGACAGCCTCTTTACAGTATTCCTCATGTATCTTTAATCTTTCCTCAGATTAAAAATGATTTAAACATCTATCACATAAAAATATTTGATTATTATTAATTTGTGATCTGATCAAACTATTCATATTTTTAATCCAACAATAATGATCTTTCATATAAAACAAGTTTACATGTTTTTCTAATTTATTGTTAGTTATTCTAAGTGGATAAATTGAACCATCATAACTATAAACATTTACAGATATATTATTTAGTTTTTCAAATTTCTTAATATTGTCTAATGAAACAGGAAAATCAATACCTTTAAAATTTAATTCATCTTTATATTGTTCATATTTTGACACTCTTTGAGGATCTTTTTTTACAGGATAAATTGCTGATAATATTGACCACATAAAACATTTATTATCTTTATTTTTTACATTTATTATGGCTTGTTTAGATTTAATTTTTTCAGGTAAATCAATATAACTTGATCCTCTCAAGGGTTGATACTTATTTATTCTCAATTCCAAAAATTTAATTTCTTCAAGACTCCAACCAGATCCTTTTGATATAAAATCATCAGATTCATTTATTAAGTTGTCAATAACATAATCATAAAAAGTATCTAAATCATTAAATTTTAATATAATTTGATTCTCAGTTTTGAATGTAAATTCTTGAATTTCTTCATTTAATTTATACAAACAAAACAATTTAAAATTTACCTTTATTCCATTAAATTCTTTCATAATATGCTTTATTTTTTCTATTACAACCTTTCATTTCTCTTCTAAAAATTCTAGAGGGATTTTAATATTATTAAAATTATTAATTCTATATGATCTTAATCTAGATTTATAAGCAGTTTCATATTCCTTAATTTCTACATTACCTTCATCTAATGCTTTTTTATGTTTTCGACTTGATATGTGATTATCTAAATGCTTATAATATATACCGCAAATAATACATTTTCTTTTTTGTTTTGATCTTTTAATCATTAAGTCTTTCTTTATATGTTCTTCTTCATCTTCATAATATTTACCACATATACGACATTTTCTATCTTCTGTAAATAACTTTTCAAGATTTTCTTCTACTGTAAATACATTTTCTTCAGGAAAGACAGATTTAAAATCATTTTTATCAAATCTTAAATTAAAAGAATCAAAAATATTTTTAATTTTTTTACGTTTTTTAGGTTTATCAATAAATATTTTTTTCTTTTTTTCCAAGTATGCTGACAAATCTAAATTTAATAAATCTACTAAAACAGATTTATATTCACCTGTTTTTCTGATATATTTAGTTAATAATTTAATTAAATCAACCTTCTTACAACCTTTAGGTTGTTTAATATTCAATAATTTTACTACTTTTCTAAGTTCATTAATAGTCTTTGACTTTAAGTTGAGCTCCATTTATTAGGAAAAATTTTTTGTAATAGTTTTTCCAAGATGCTATGATAATTACTTTTCAAATGTCTCTTTTTATGTGTATAGGTATATTGCATTCCACATTCACATTTAAATTTTTTATATTTGATTATGGAATCACAACATTTGCAATGACTATGGAAATAATTTTTTTCATTTCTATGATATATGTAAAACTCATTTACTGATTTCATAGTCAAACAGTGTATGCACTTTTTTGCAAGCTCCATTTATTAAGAAACATTTCTTGAAATACTTTGTAAAAAATCATTCCATATTTTTTCATATTTCTTTTTAACTTTTTGGACTTTTATATTATTTTCAATATTAAAAATATCACAAATCTTTTTCATAAAATAGTAATAGTTAATTGATTTCTCATAATACATAAAATCTAAAAATTTTAAAAACATATCCTCAACTTCTTGAGAAATATTATATCTCCTTCTTAATCGATTAAAATAACAAACTCTACTATTATATCTTTGTTTTAAACTTTCGTAATCGATAACATAAAAATATTCTTCTTCTTCGGAATCATAGATTAATTTCATCTTATTCATTTATACTAATTCAGATGTCCAACTATTAAATTCATCTGGATATCCTAGCCATTTTACAAAATACTTATTTCCTTTCTTTTTTATGATTTTTTCAATTTTATATACATCATCTTTTTTATTATATTTTACCATTTCATTTTGATAAAAAGTTCCTTCAATTTCTTTACTGTTTAAATCTTTTAATCGATAAGTAATTGGATCTGTTTTCAATACTTCAGAAACTATAAAAATCTCTTCAGTAAATGTAGAATCATCTACTTTCCTGAATGTTTTCTTAATTGTAGATATTCTAACACTATCTCCTATCTTAAATTTCGGTTTTCTAATTATTTTTTCTTTATATAAATTTTTATAAACTTGAGATTCATTTTCTCTAGCCTCAACAGGTGTCATTTTTATTGATCTATGATATGAATTGTTATAATTTTTAAGTAATTTGGGTAATACATCAATATATCTTTTAGTATTGTTAGCATGCATATATTTTATAATTTTTTCTCTTATACTTCTATTAAATCTCTCAGCTATTGCAGATTTTATTTCTTTATTTTTAGTTGTAAACCAATGTATATTATTATCTTTAAATAATTTTTGTGTCTGTTTTCCTGTAAATTCAGTACCTTCATCTGTCAAAATGAATTTTGGTATTCTTTCTTTAAAAACTTGTTTAAAACCTTGTACAACTTCTTCAGATGTTTTTCTTTTTATAGGAAAAGCCCAAGCATATTTATTAAAAGCATCTATAACCGTTAACAAATAATTAGTTCCATCATTATATTTGCTATAATTTTTTATAAATAACAAATCAGCGTCAAATTGATTATTACTGTTTGGAACATAAACTCTTCTTCTTTTAAATTTACGAATGACAGGTTTATATCTAGTATATACATCTTGTTCATGTAAAAATTCTTCAACATTAGGTAACCCTGTTTTTCTTTTCAATTCATTAATTCCACAATAACCTGTTTCTGGATTATAATATGTCTCTTTTAACTCCCTAAAAAAGTATTCTTTTTACTTCCACAAATAGTACAGATACCTTTACCAACTGGTTTATTATTTTTAGAAGTAGTTTTATGATAATTTTTAGTTGGGGTTTTATCTTTACACTTGACACAATATATAGAAAGACCTAATCCAAAAGTTTTTTTAACTTTAATAATAGGTTTAATAATTCCTCTAGCTAATCTTTCTTGAAATGTTGGATCTTGTATAGCATTTAAATTATCTATTAATTTTTGATCAGCAACATGTCTCAGTTTTGTATCTTTTGTTTTATTGTAATCAATATCATGTTCTTTACATGCTTTATCAACTCTATTTATTCCAGGATCACCTCTTTTTAATCTTTTTTCTAATTTTGTATTTGGACCACAATATTGATATCCTGGTAAATGCATTTCTGGAAGATTTACTTTATCTTGTATCCATCCAACAATATCACCACCTTTCTTTTTACAAACCATTTATTTATTTAGAAATTTATATCCATTCAATTGCATTTGTTTTACGTATTTTTCAACTGGATTAAATTTTAAACTTTTTATGAAATCCTTTTCACACATATAAATTTCTTCTTCTGTCATATCCTTAGCTTTAAACGAATTAATGAGTTCTTTATAAAAATTATAACAATGTCTATATACTTCTTTCCTTTCTGCTATTTTTAATGTAAGATCTATGGCTTCTACTATACCAACTGATAAACTTAAAAATGCAAGAGGTAGAAAGGCTATTGCTGATAAACCCGTTCCACTTAGAATAACCTTACTTAATGATAATGAAATACTTATCTTTTGATACATATTTCTACTCTTTCTGTAAACATATAATCTTTTTTCTAAATATACATCCATTTATAAAGGATTAAATTTTTCCTGTATCTCATATCAGGATTCACTAAATCTAACATAAAAAAATCATATTTTTCTTGAACACTTTTATTATACATTTGTTTGAATTCTTCAGTACTTGATAAACCATCTATCTCTCTTATAATCTGTTGAATTTCTTTTGGTTGTAGAGTGAAAAATATATCGTAATTACAGTTCCTTCTTATATTGATAGGTGTTAAAAAATATGACTGAGTTAAGTAAATAAAGGATGCGTTTTTCTTTCTACCTCTGATAAATAATTCTTCGATGTTTTTTTGATCTTTCTCAATCACACAATCATCAAAAATAACTAAATTCTTTAATGTAGGATTTAAATCATCTACATTAATAAAATTTTGATCTGAAGAAAATAATATTTTTTTTTGAATTTATCATATAATTTTAATAATCTTTTCTTATTCTTTATATTCTTACATTTCAAAATATCTTCTCTTTCTATATCTTCAAACAATGTATATTTTTCTTGTAATTTAGAATATTTAGGTTCGTATAAATCTTTTGCACATATATATAATGTATCAAAAAATAATAAATCATAAATCAAATTTAACAGTAAATTTGTTTTACCTGAACCTGAAGATCCTACTATAAGCAATCTAAATGGATGTTTAGGTAACAAAGGATGTTGTTTAGGATCAGGTAATTCTTCTGGTTCTGTGTAATCTTTAATTTTTATCATAATTTACTAGCAGTAAAAATAAAATTTGCTGCAGTAAAAAAATTAATATTATATAAATGAACTTAAAAAAAGAACGGAAACACAAGTTTTTAAAGCAAATAAAAGATTCAATTAAAATAGTAAAAATAGAAAAAGAAATAAGAAAGAATAATGAAGATCAACTAAAAGAAAAAATAGGTATTCAAAAGACCTTAGAAGAATTTCATAAACCAATCACTCAAGAAATTGAAAAATATGAAAAATCAAATAAAGAAGTTGTGAAAAGTATTCAAAATGATGTAGAAAATATTACATTTCCATCTATAGAAGAGCCTATTGAAGCTGTGAAAGAATTAGTATCTTATACTTATGATATCGATCAAAATTTAAATTTAAAATATTTAAAAGAGGAAAAATTATACAGACCGTCAGTATTTTTAAATGATCAAGAAAAATTAGAGGAGATGTATGGAAGAGCTAAACAGTTAAAAGAAGGATTATCTAAGAAAAGAGGTAACTTAAAAAGTACAATTTCTAGAGCTAAAAATTTTTCAGAGGAGGAATTAAACCAGAAAAAGAATGATATAAAAGAAATTAAAAATAAAGAAAAGATGTTGCAAAATTATATGCATAGATTAAATATGATTCGAAGTAGTAAAGAAATGAAGGTAGGTAAAGGATTGAATGTATTATCGAATTTAACAGAAAAAATATGTAACGGAAATAAATCAAAGAAATTGTATAATCAAGTAACTTTATTGTTAGATATGTTATTAAAAAATAAAGAAATGACTTATAACGATGTACAACGATAGCATAAACAATTTCTCTGTTAATAAATGATAAAATATAAAGTTTATTTGAGTGAAGGTCAGAAAAATAAACTTAAATCAGCTTTTAAAAATAAAGTAGAAGTAACATTACAAATAGATAAATCTAAAACTCCTAATCATGAGATGTATTTAACTAAAACTCAAATTAATCATATTAATGATAAAAAAATTACAATCAGTAAAACTCAATTAGATAAAAATGGAGGATTTTTACCATTTCTAGCGGCACTTATACCCTCTTTAATAACCGCTGCTAAAATTGCAGTTCCAGCATTAGCAACAGGTGCTTTATCAGGATTTGCTAGTTCTGCTGTACAAAAAAAGTGATCTGGGAAAAAAAAAACTTGGAAAAG
The DNA here is from genome assembly GCA_951213105.1 of Amaurobius ferox. Lineage (NCBI taxonomy): Eukaryota > Metazoa > Arthropoda > Arachnida > Araneae > Amaurobiidae > Amaurobius > Amaurobius ferox. Next base: position 52,408,241 of record OX578147.1, on the reverse strand, counting down.
GAATATATCAACAGTGGGAATCAGTGACAAAATGATTAAAGAAAATATGAAAAATGAAAAAGGATTTAGAGGTGTGTTTACCTCCGATTTATTACCTAAAATATTAGGAAAATTTGAAAATGGAATCATCAATTTAGATGTATCAACAGGTCCCGGAACTCATTGGGTTTGTTATTATAATGATCCTAAATATAAATATGTGGAATATTTTGATCCGTTTGGTGAATATGACAATATGAAGAAGGACTATATTCCTAAAAATATTAAATCATTTCTTGTTACATCTAATAAAAAAATAGGTTATAATGATAGTTTTTTACAGAAACCTTCATCTGTGAAATATGGTATATTTTGTATGAAATATATAAGAGAAAGGAATAAAGGTATATCACCTAAAAATGTTCTCAAATCATTTCCTACACAAAAACCTAGTGACTATAATGAAAATTTTGTTATGTATAAATGATAAAATTAAAATCTGAAGGTCATGAGAAATCAGAGGAATTTACTGTAAATTTTATTACACCTCTTAAAATAAAAAAATTAGCTTTACACTCATACTCTATGGAAGTTTTCTGGTTTAATATAAGTAAGAATTATGGAAATAACATATTTAGATTGTATACATTAGGCACAGATATAACTATTACTATCTCAAATGGTAATTATACTGTAAGAGGTTTAAATGAGTATATGATGAAAATATTTGGTAAGGATCCACCTGTGAAATTTGGTATTATTGAAGCAAGACAAAGAATATCTATTAAACTGAAAAAAAATTGGGTAATTGATTTTACAGAAAGTAACTTTCATAAAATTATAGGCTTTTTAAAACCGACATATGGAAGTTATGATGAAGAAACAGAGATTGAAGGTGAACATATTGCTGATATATCTAATGGAAATGATAATATTTATATTCACTGTGATGTTGTAAAAGGATCTTTAATAAATCAATATAATTCAGAAGTCATATATTCTTTCACTAATAAAAACCCTCCAGGTAGTATAATTTCAAAAGAATTTAATAATTGGATATTTTTTCCTGTTAAAGTGGATCCTGTTGAAAGAATAAAAATGAGGATTACTAGTCAAAAAGGTGAATTAATAGATTTAAATAAAGGAGCTGTAGAATTTAATTTTATTTCTTCTTAAATAAATGAATAGAAGAAAAAGTAAAAAAATACAAGGATTTTTAAAGGTTTTATTGAAACCTAAGAATATATTAAATGAAATATTTTCTATGAAAAAGAAAGGAGGTGGTTTAAAAATTCTTCCTAAATAAATGATTTATGATTTAAGTGATACTCGTTATTATTATAATGATCACATTAAAAGTTATGAATTAAGAGAAATTCATCCAAAAGAACATAGTTCAGATGAGAATGCTACCTATGTTTTTCATATTAATGATACTAAAGCAAAAATTTTATATTCTAGAGGATATCTTGAACTAAAATTAAAAATTACAAAAAATGATAAATCATCCATTGGAAACGAAAATGTGAATCTGGTAAATGGTGGAGGTTTTATCAAAACTTTAAAAGTACATATAGGAGATACTGAAATTGAATCAAATACACAGTCAAATTTTTCAATCATGAATCATGTTTTAAGATTAATTCATTATACTCCTGATTATGTAACATCACAAGCTCAAAATGAATTTTTTTATCTAGATACATCTGATTCAGCTGACCGTAATGAGTTTAAATATGATGGTACTTTAGAAGATACTACTAAAATAACTGAGTTTTTTAATAATTTGAAAATGAATAAAGATTATAACGAAGGATTCGTAAAGAGATGGGAACTAACGAAAGATAGCAATGTCATTAAAATATGGACACCTTTAAAAGATATAATCGATTTCTTTAGAGAATATGAAAAGATAATTTCAGGTTTTGAAGTGAAAATAGAAATTCAAAGAAATGAAAATAAAAATATGATATATACTAATATAAGAAACGAAAATTATAAGGTAGTAGTTGAAGGTTTAACCTTACATTTACCTTATATAGAATTAAAAAATTCTGCAGAAAGCTTGTTTCTGGAATCATATCTATCTAATAAAGATATAGAGGTAAATTGGGATCGACATAGATTTAAGATGGTAGGCCCTTATAGAAGCAACAGTGGATCTGTGACAGCAACTACAGCGTCAGATGAAGATTTAAGTGTCTATGTTATTCCTCAATATGTTGAAAGAGATATTAATTATGAAAAAAATAATATGATATTTGATCATATAGATATGGAAGAATGCTGGTTGATGATTAATAATAAACAAGTTCCGCTTATGCGTTATAAAACAAATTTTGCCAATAAAGATTATGGTAGAGTGTATGAAGCTCTTTTACATGAAGGACTTTGCGATAATAATACAGATACAGGACCTTTGATAAATAAGGAGAATTTTGGTAAACTGTATCCTATTTTTCCTTTTGACTCATCATATCATGAAAACTATACCGATTTAAATAATTTAGATATTGAATTTAATTGGATAACGAATAGTCAAAAGGAATATAAGTTTTATTTTATTTTTAAAGAAAGAAAGAGATGTTTTATAAATTTAAAAAATAAAACTATAACAATGGTTAAGAGTTTAAAATCTTAAAATTACATAAATGAGTGCTTATTATCCACCTTATGATGATCAAATGAAAGAAGGACCTATTGGACCTCCTGGTATAGGTTTTAAATTAATGAATGATGGAAATTATGATATGGAAAATAGAATTTTAAAAAATTGTGAAAATCCTATAGATGATTTAGATTTAACCACTAAAAGTTTTGTTTTGAATAAAATAGAGAATAATCATCATGAATTGAGAGATCATATAGAAACTAAATATGATGAGAGTTTTTTATCCTTTACTGTAGAAACAGGCAAGAGAATAAAAGAATTAAATGATACAACTTTACATTCTTTAGAAGGAAAAGTTTTTGATGCAAAAGGAAAAAGAATAGGAAATGTTGCAGATCCTAAAGATGAAAAAAATGTTGTGAATAAAAGATATTTTGAAAAAAATTCGTTAATATTACAGAATGATAAATTTGATGCAAAAAATAAAATAATTACGAATGTTTCTGAACCTGAAAATGATAACGATGCTGTCAATAAAATATATTTAGATAATAGAGATATCTGGGTTACTATACTCGATGATTTTCATACAGATGGGGATTATAAAAAAGTAAATTTAAACATGATGAGCTCAAAATTACTAGATCAAGAGATGCGATTATCTACCGATATGTATATGAAAATTTCTATATATATAGATATATATGATACAGTAGAAAGTAAATATATATATGATAAAAGTCCACTGATATCTCTGGAAACCAATGGTAAGGAAATTTTAAATGTTAATAGAGATGTAGTAACCTGTTTTGCTTATGGTAAACGTGATGATATCATTACATTATGGATAAAATCTGATGGTAACACTTTAAAACCTTATATGCATATTGAAAAAATTTCTTTCTAATAAATGGATATTGATTGGAATGAATTTTCTAGAAAAAATTTATCTGAAGATGTAATTAGAAATCTTATTAATCATGTAAATTGGGATTTAGTTTTACAATATTCAACACTGTCTGAATCTTTTATTGAAGAATTTGCTCAACCTGATGATTGGCCTAAAATTTCTAGATATCAAAAATTATCAGAAGATTTTATAGAAAAATGTAAAGATAAAGTAGATTGGGTAAACATATCTCAATATCAAACTTTAAGTAACGAATTTATCGTAAAATTTTCTAATAATTTAGATTTATATAAAGTATCAATATTTCAAAATCTTACAGAAGATACCATGAGAGAATTAAAAGATGATTTAAATTGGTTGTATATAACTAGATATCAAACATTTAGTGAAAATTTTATAGAAGAATTTATGCATAAATTAGATTTTTGTTATTTGATTAAATATAAATTTGAGCTATTACCTGATCACTTTTTAATGTTTATTGGAAAAAAGTACAAGCAATACAGATGAGTGAATTAAATAAAAAGTTTGGTCATCATGAAATAGAACCTTACCAAGAGAAAATTATTGAAGAGATATATGAAGTTAAATCAGTCTTGAGAGAGAGTGTTTATCTTTTGAGACAATTAACTAGCAAAGATGATAAATAAATATTTAATAAAAATGTTTCTATATAAATGGATGTTACATATAATAATGGTATGGAAAAAAAACTATGTCTTTCTTAAATATAGAGAATCCTACTGAAGTGAAATCTATTTTTATATATAATTGTTCTCTTGAAGGAATAGAAAATTTAACTAATTTAAAAGAATTATATTGTGTGGGAAATAAATTAAAGTCTCTTGAAGGAATAGAAAATTTAATAAATATAGAAACATTAGATTGTAGCGAAAATGATATTACATCTCTTGAAGGTATAAAAAATTTAACTAATTTAAAAAAAAATATATTGTGATTTAAATAAATTAACATCCCTTGAAGGAATAGAAAATTTAGCTAATTTAGAAACATTAAATTGTAGCATAAATGATATTACATCTCTTGAAGGTATAAAAAATTTAACTAATTTAAAAAAATTATATTGTGGAGGAAATAAATTAACATCTCTTGAAGGTATAAAAAATTTAACTAATTTAAAAGAATTATATTGTGAGGGAAATAAATTAACATCCCTTGAAGGAATAGAAAATTTAACTAATTTAGAAACATTATATTGTAGCGAAAATGATATATGGTATGATGAAGATAAAATACCCATGATGTTAAGAAGAAATAATGTAGGATTCCCAGTCTTAAAAAATGTTTACTAATAAATGGAAGAGTTCAATAGTCTGAGTGGTTATCGTCAAACATATGTAATTTATATCCTGGAAAATATGATCATTGAAAAAAATTAAAAATATGATTGCAGGTACAGCAATCGTAAAGTTAATTGTAGAAGGTGAAGAAAAAGAGTATTACCTTTCGAATAAACATGGACAACTTTCTAATAGATCGATAAATAAAATCAATAAAGGAAGATATATATTTTTATATTTAGGTGATAATAAATACATATTAGAGAAAGCTTAATAGAGTTAAAATATAATTCTAAATAAATGGATCTTTATAAGATTAAAAAATCTCTAGAAAAGAAAGGAATTAGTGTAATAGCAAGATTTATAGAATCAAATGGTGATACTGGAACAGCATTTTTAATTAATTATAATGATAAAGATCTTAAAAAAATTAGTAAGAATATTAAGTCATATTATAATTTTGGTGGAGAGAAAAAATTTAGTAAAGATTGTATACAACTTACTTTTATTGAAAAAAAGTGATTATATTTTATGTATGGAAATATTTTTTTTTAACATATTCTTCTACTATCAAGATTTTATAAACTCTATAAAACGCGTCCGTAAATTACGTTTCAATATATTTTGAATCACTTTGTAATGAAGATCTTATATTAAGATTATTTTCCTCTTTTTTCATATAAATCCTTTTTATTTTCTAAAAAAACTTTGAAAATAATTTTTTTCACCGTAATTTTATGGGGGAACTAACGGTCCCCCCATTTATTTTAAAGCTTAGAGGACTTCTATTCATTTAGAAGTCCTTTTTTTTCACGCATTTATTTAATTTCATCCTATGTATAAGGTAGCTCCAAAATGGAGCGGCCTATCTTTTGATCTCTTTTTTCACGCATTTATCTAAAAAAGGCCTTATATAAAATCATGTTTTTAATATAAAAATATAAGGGGGAAGGATTTTTTTTTTTTGACGCCATGGCATTATATTTTTTAATATCTTTTAGAGGATAGTCACGCATTTATATAATTTACCTATATATGGGGGACTAACGGTCCCCTCATAAATAAGGTAGCCCCATAATAGAGCTCTTTGATCATTTTTTCACGCATTTATCTAAAAAAAAAGGTAAAATTTGGTCTAAATGTAAAAAAGGTCTTATTTTGATATAAAATCATGTTTTGAATATTATAATGGATCGATACCTTTTTTTTTATATATAAAAAGATAAAAATAAGCTATAAAATATAGTTTTTAGTGTATAAAGTACATGTGCGCTCGTAAGGTGTTTTAGATACTACTTACATGATTGTGAATATTGAGTTTTTGTATATAATATACTCAGTACGAAGAACGGGTTTACTGCTAGTTTAAGTAATAAAGAATAGTATATGAAATAAACTTTATCGAGATTGCATTTTTGATTACATTTTTAAAGATTACTTTGGGATTATGGATATTTTCAATTTATTATGTCATCTGCTTTATTTTGGCAAAAACGGTTGAAATTCATATATTATGTACGGGTAATTTTCTTCAAATACACGGGTATATCTTTTAATATTCGAGAATATAAGTAGTACGGGTATGTTTTCCGATGCAATTTTAGCGCTTATATTTTGGCATATAAAATTCAATTTCATATTTTTGGAAATTTGCTTGGCAATGAGACCACGCTGTTTTATTCTTCAGATCTACCTGTGAAGAAAAATTCTGCATAGTGTGAATAAATATTCTTAAACTACTTTTTAGGAGCATTTATATAAATATTTTAATATAATGTTTTGAGTAACGGTGTCATTAAGAATATTATAGGAATTTGCACGTGATTGTAAATGTTATGCTTCTTTATATTATATACTGCGTACGAAGAACGGCTATGTAGTACGGGTAATGTTCTACTGAATAAAAGGGTATATTTTTGTAACCTACCAGAATGACAGTAATAGGGGTGTATATTCCCAAACAATTTTAGCACGTTCATTTTGACAAATATTAACATCAATTACGGCCTTTGGGTTTAAAGATTAGGGTGTTTATTGATATTTTCAATTACGTCATGTGTTACATTTGGGCAAATATATTTGAAACTCATATATTGTAGACAGGAAATCTTCTACTTATACACAGGTACATAAGCAGTGCGGGTATAATTACCCATACTTTAGCGTTTTTATTTTGGCATTTCATAATTATTTGTAAATTTGTCCACAAACTGGACCAGGATATTTTATTTGTCAGATCTTCCTGTGAAAATAATTTTGTATAGCAAAAACAGAGATTCTTTAATTTCTTTTTAGGAGCATTACTTTAAATATTTTAATTGAATTCTTTGGAAAACAATGACATGTAAAATATTATAGGAATTTGAATATGACTGTTAATTTTAAGTTTTATATATCATATACTCCGTACGAAGAACAGGTATGCTGCGGTATTACATACAATTAAAAAAAGGCGTCGACTGTGTCGAAATACATTCACTTTTTGTGCAATACTGTGCGACAAACTCGTTAACATCATTCTTGTCGGACTAGTTCGTTCTATTCATGAGTGAACTAATTTGTGTAACAGTTTTTTTTATTTTTACTACCAAAAATGGGCTAATAGTTAGTTGTATAATAGAAAAGCTTTCTCTCCGCCTGTGCGTAAATTTAGCGATACATTTGGCGACTTATTTAGCAAAATATTGCTATATTAGCTATATATGGCACCAGATTAGCGAAAATATAGTAAACATTGCAAAAATAACTCCCAATTAACGGAAATGGTGTCAAATTAATAATTTTATTAATAAAATATTTTTATATATGGATGTTATTATATATGGACTGTATTGCTTTTATCCTAACAATATTAATAATGTCAATTTAGAAATGCGAGAAATATAATTTAATTGTATATTTCGAAATAATTTTACATGTTGCCACCCGAAAAGGCACAACATTTTCAATTCAATTATAAAAGCATTCGGTTGGGGATATTATACACCATTTTTTTAACTGTGAAGGAAGTAAATTAATTGCTTTATGTAGGTAAAGTCATATGCTGCCCACATAAAATTTTTATAAATAAAAAATAAACATATAATGACTATTTATATTTATACTTATCCATGCGAGGATTTATAGTCACTAAGCTATATTTGAAAACTTAAAAGATTTGAACCCTTACATATTTATTTTAAATATGTGTCAATGGTTATTTTTTCCTCTTTCAAACTTCAAATTTTAATCTTTTTTCTGAAGCCCGCATAATTCAATTACGCTTGGAGAAAATTTTGATATAAATGACACAACTTGTACATATGAGTTCATTTAACGTCAAATATCACCACAGGGTTTTATACATTAATATTCCTGTCAAAACGTGCATTAAAGTGTCACATACTAGTTTGAGTAAAAAAGTAATTTTTCACTTTGTAAAATAAAGTTTTTGTCTTTGAAAATTATAGTAACGAATAAATGGTATGTGTTATTTTAAGCACTTTTAATCATACTATGAAATTTCTCAGCATGTAACTAAAGGCAATTAAGTTACAATTAGACAATTTAGTTATCTTATACGTGGTAGAAACAAAATAATATTGTTGGAAAAAACGTGTGCAATATATTTTAGCACAAATATATTAATAATGGATCATAGCTATTTTGAGGATACGCTGGCCATACATCGGTGAAAAAGAGCCAATAGCCATAGCAAAGCTGGCTATTTGTGTCCATTTCGTCTTTCTGCCTTATGGTCTGCTGGTTCTTTTTCACTGCGTATCCTTCACCAGCATATCTTTAAAACGGCTGTATTATGTATTATTAATTTATTTGTGTTTAAATACACTGTACATGATTTTATTATAATATTATTGCTTTTCTACCATGTGCAAGATATGCAACTCAATTGTCTTTAGTTACGAACTGAGAGATTTCTAACAGACCAACCAGATGGTTAAAAGGAGAAATGGACACAAATACAAAAAAACTGAAAGATGTTTATATCCAAGTTCTCGATTAAGATATCCTAGATTAAGTCCACTTGAGAGAGCCAATCAGATAACAAATTGAAGAACAGTCTCGCCAATCCGAAACGATGAGTAACACACAAGATTTGTGTGTTGAAGACCCAGACCGTCCGACTCGTCAACAAGGACTTGAGCATCTATTTGGACGGCCGAAGATTTGTGTGTGCTAAAACACAACAGAAATATCCCAACAAGACGAGACATGTCTAAACAAAATAAATGAGACACTATATGACGCAAATAAGTCAACACAACGCATAAGAGCCCCAAACGCAAAAAATGATGCATGTAGAAAGAAAATGAAAGCAAATACAGGATACGCTGACAGACGGAGAAAAATGTAGTACTGGACACATCGGCAACTGAATTACTACAATTGTTATGGATATGGAAAGCTCCCAAACATCAAGAACATAGAAGAACGTGCATCCGTGTTTTGAATTGACTGGATTGCTTTTCATTCTGATGTCTAATTGACGCTCGTAGGTAGATTCCATGACACACACACATACACACATATATATATATATATATATATATATATACATATATATATATATATAAATCCCTTAGTTTCTTCTATGTGTATCCATTTTATCTTTGTGACTTTGGCATTGCTACTTTTCAGGCTCTGACAAAGGGATCCAGCATTACTTCGAAATATCTGTATATTACATCAATTTTTTATTCGTGTTTACATGAGTTGCTCAAGTATTTCCTATTCTGTGCACAAAGTGTTTTTCCTTTTTAGAATAATATTATTATTTTGTCGAATGCGTTTTGTACTTTATGGTGTGCTTCAGATGTATCCATATTACTTTTACATATATTTTTTACATATATTTTTACATATATTTTTACATATTTATTTTTACATATATTCAGATAAGAATTTAATTGTTAATGTGCACTGCTAAAATAGTTTCATCAAAATCTTGAAGCATATTGTTTAATTGCGTTTTGCCTAAGAGATAGTATTTCACAATTTATTTAGATAAAAGTGTTTACTAACCAACTGTAACGTTGCGTTTCTTCTCATCTACAAATCAGAAGGATGTTTTTACATTTTGAATAGCGTGTTTGTTCTTACAATAGTAATGGACTGTAATTTTATCTATTAGTAATGTATAGAAGCATACAAGTAAAGAACTAAACTCAATTTATTTGCACTATTATACATTATGATCCTACTACATAACATTTTTGTCCCATGGCAACTAAACTACAGACCATACTGTAGATAATACTAATAAGAAGCCGACGATACGGCAGTTACCCCGATCGCTCGCCAAATTGGCGAGCTGTACTACTAAATTCGCCAAGGCGGACCATAACGCACCGCGTTGACATGTAGCAGTAACATCCAATCTACAATCTTTACAAATAATACCTGATACAATAATTAGACAAATAACAATATTTATACAAATACCTAAAAAATCTGATGTGGGCAGTACATGACTTTCCCTTCAGACTTATTTATATCCATAATTTCTTTGTTTTAATTAAATTTAATTCACATTAATTCAATTTTCATTCTCATTTGGTAACTGGACTTATTTTCAATGGTGGCGTACAGAAAATACGAAAAAACTAAAATATCTCGAGAACAGGTAGTCCTAGTGTAATGGGGTTGGTCTTATTCTTTTCTTCGTTAAAAGTTACGTATAAAACAAGCATGTAATGGATATATTTAAGCATCCGTAATTTTTTATTTTAAATTTTGACGATTTTTGATAGCCAATTTGCAAAAAGAGGCAGGTTATTTTTTTCCGACGCATTCTAAAATCTAATCAGCACCAGAGTAGCCCACAAGCGACTTATCTACCGAATTTTGTAAAATTCGATCCGTTAGTTTTTCAGCTAAATTGGATACTGGGCTTTAGCGGACCATTTCGAAAAAAAAGGCATGTTCTTTTACCCCGAATCGTACCCAAAACAAGTCAGCACCAGATTCGCCCACAAGTGACTTACATACCAAATTTTATGAAATTCGGTCACTTAGATTTTTAGTTAGAGTGGATACAAAAGCTACACAGACAGACAGACAAACACACAGATGTCACGCTAAAAATAGTTTTTCGTATTCTAGAGGTCTCGAAACGCGTAGATCCGTCGAAATCTCGAGTTGCGATTTTCGACATTATTCCAATACTTTCCCTATACATTACCATGTATTGCAGGGAAAGTAAAAATATTTTACAGAAACCTTCATCTGTGAAATGTGGTATATTTTGTATGAAATATATAAGAGAAAGGAATAAAGGTATATCACCTAAAAATGTTCTCAAATCATTTCCTACACAAAAACCTAGTGACTATAATGAAAATTTTGTTATGTATAAATGATAAAATTAAAATCTGAAGGTCATGAGAAATCAGAGGAATTTACTGTAAATTTTATTACACCTCTTAAAATAAAAAAATTAGCTTTACACTCATACTCTATGGAAGTTTTCTGGTTTAATATAAGTAAGAATTATGGAAATAACATATTTAGATTGTATACATTAGGCACAGATATAACTATTACTATCTCAAATGGTAATTATACTGTAAGAGGTTTAAATGAGTATATGATGAAAATATTTGGTAAGGATCCACCTGTGAAATTTGGTATTATTGAAGCAAGACAAAGAATATCTATTAAACTGAAAAAAAATTGGGTAATTGATTTTACAGAAAGTAACTTTCATAAAATTATAGGCTTTTTAAAACCGACATATGGAAGTTATGATGAAGAAACAGAGATTGAAGGTGAACATATTGCTGATATATCTAATGGAAATGATAATATTTATATTCACTGTGATGTTGTAAAAGGATCTTTAATAAATCAATATAATTCAGAAGTCATATATTCTTTCACTAATAAAAACCCTCCAGGTAGTATAATTTCAAAAGAATTTAATAATTGGATATTTTTTCCTGTTAAAGTGGATCCTGTTGAAAGAATAAAAATGAGGATTACTAGTCAAAAAGGTGAATTAATAGATTTAAATAAAGGAGCTGTAGAATTTAATTTTATTTCTTCTTAAATAAATGAATAGAAGAAAAAGTAAAAAAATACAAGGATTTTTAAAGGTTTTATTGAAACCTAAGAATATATTAAATGAAATATTTTCTATGAAAAAGAAAGGAGGTGGTTTAAAAATTCTTCCTAAATAAATGATTTATGATTTAAGTGATACTCGTTATTATTATAATGATCACATTAAAAGTTATGAATTAAGAGAAATTCATCCAAAAGAACATAGTTCAGATGAGAATGCTACCTATGTTTTTCATATTAATGATACTAAAGCAAAAATTTTATATTCTAGAGGATATCTTGAACTAAAATTAAAAATTACAAAAAATGATAAATCATCCATTGGAAACGAAAATGTGAATCTGGTAAATGGTGGAGGTTTTATCAAAACTTTAAAAGTACATATAGGAGATACTGAAATTGAATCAAATACACAGTCAAATTTTTCAATCATGAATCATGTTTTAAGATTAATTCATTATACTCCTGATTATGTAACATCACAAGCTCAAAATGAATTTTTTTATCTAGATACATCTGATTCAGCTGACCGTAATGAGTTTAAATATGATGGTACTTTAGAAGATACTACTAAAATAACTGAGTTTTTTAATAATTTGAAAATGAATAAAGATTATAACGAAGGATTCGTAAAGAGATGGGAACTAACGAAAGATAGCAATGTCATTAAAATATGGACACCTTTAAAAGATATAATCGATTTCTTTAGAGAATATGAAAAGATAATTTCAGGTTTTGAAGTGAAAATAGAAATTCAAAGAAATGAAAATAAAAATATGATATATACTAATATAAGAAACGAAAATTATAAGGTAGTAGTTGAAGGTTTAACCTTACATTTACCTTATATAGAATTAAAAAATTCTGCAGAAAGCTTGTTTCTGGAATCATATCTATCTAATAAAGATATAGAGGTAAATTGGGATCGACATAGATTTAAGATGGTAGGCCCTTATAGAAGCAACAGTGGATCTGTGACAGCAACTACAGCGTCAGATGAAGATTTAAGTGTCTATGTTATTCCTCAATATGTTGAAAGAGATATTAATTATGAAAAAAATAATATGATATTTGATCATATAGATATGGAAGAATGCTGGTTGATGATTAATAATAAACAAGTTCCGCTTATGCGTTATAAAACAAATTTTGCCAATAAAGATTATGGTAGAGTGTATGAAGCTCTTTTACATGAAGGACTTTGCGATAATAATACAGATACAGGACCTTTGATAAATAAGGAGAATTTTGGTAAACTGTATCCTATTTTTCCTTTTGACTCATCATATCATGAAAACTATACCGATTTAAATAATTTAGATATTGAATTTAATTGGATAACGAATAGTCAAAAGGAATATAAGTTTTATTTTATTTTTAAAGAAAGAAAGAGATGTTTTATAAATTTAAAAAATAAAACTATAACAATGGTTAAGAGTTTAAAATCTTAAAATTACATAAATGAGTGCTTATTATCCACCTTATGATGATCAAATGAAAGAAGGACCTATTGGACCTCCTGGTATAGGTTTTAAATTAATGAATGATGGAAATTATGATATGGAAAATAGAATTTTAAAAAATTGTGAAAATCCTATAGATGATTTAGATTTAACCACTAAAAGTTTTGTTTTGAATAAAATAGAGAATAATCATCATGAATTGAGAGATCATATAGAAACTAAATATGATGAGAGTTTTTTATCCTTTACTGTAGAAACAGGCAAGAGAATAAAAGAATTAAATGATACAACTTTACATTCTTTAGAAGGAAAAGTTTTTGATGCAAAAGGAAAAAGAATAGGAAATGTTGCAGATCCTAAAGATGAAAAAAATGTTGTGAATAAAAGATATTTTGAAAAAAATTCGTTAATATTACAGAATGATAAATTTGATGCAAAAAATAAAATAATTACGAATGTTTCTGAACCTGAAAATGATAACGATGCTGTCAATAAAATATATTTAGATAATAGAGATATCTGGGTTACTATACTCGATGATTTTCATACAGATGGGGATTATAAAAAAGTAAATTTAAACATGATGAGCTCAAAATTACTAGATCAAGAGATGCGATTATCTACCGATATGTATATGAAAATTTCTATATATATAGATATATATGATACAGTAGAAAGTAAATATATATATGATAAAAGTCCACTGATATCTCTGGAAACCAATGGTAAGGAAATTTTAAATGTTAATAGAGATGTAGTAACCTGTTTTGCTTATGGTAAACGTGATGATATCATTACATTATGGATAAAATCTGATGGTAACACTTTAAAACCTTATATGCATATTGAAAAAATTTCTTTCTAATAAATGGATATTGATTGGAATGAATTTTCTAGAAAAAATTTATCTGAAGATGTAATTAGAAATCTTATTAATCATGTAAATTGGGATTTAGTTTTACAATATTCAACACTGTCTGAATCTTTTATTGAAGAATTTGCTCAACCTGATGATTGGCCTAAAATTTCTAGATATCAAAAATTATCAGAAGATTTTATAGAAAAATGTAAAGATAAAGTAGATTGGGTAAACATATCTCAATATCAAACTTTAAGTAACGAATTTATCGTAAAATTTTCTAATAATTTAGATTTATATAAAGTATCAATATTTCAAAATCTTACAGAAGATACCATGAGAGAATTAAAAGATGATTTAAATTGGTTGTATATAACTAGATATCAAACATTTAGTGAAAATTTTATAGAAGAATTTATGCATAAATTAGATTTTTGTTATTTGATTAAATATAAATTTGAGCTATTACCTGATCACTTTTTAATGTTTATTGGAAAAAAGTACAAGCAATACAGATGAGTGAATTAAATAAAAAGTTTGGTCATCATGAAATAGAACCTTACCAAGAGAAAATTATTGAAGAGATATATGAAGTTAAATCAGTCTTGAGAGAGAGTGTTTATCTTTTGAGACAATTAACTAGCAAAGATGATAAATAAATATTTAATAAAAATGTTTCTATATAAATGGATGTTACATATAATAATGGTATGGAAAAAAAACTATGTCTTTCTTAAATATAGAGAATCCTACTGAAGTGAAATCTATTTTTATATATAATTGTTCTCTTGAAGGAATAGAAAATTTAACTAATTTAAAAGAATTATATTGTGTGGGAAATAAATTAAAGTCTCTTGAAGGAATAGAAAATTTAATAAATATAGAAACATTAGATTGTAGCGAAAATGATATTACATCTCTTGAAGGTATAAAAAATTTAACTAATTTAAAAAAAAATATATTGTGATTTAAATAAATTAACATCCCTTGAAGGAATAGAAAATTTAGCTAATTTAGAAACATTAAATTGTAGCATAAATGATATTACATCTCTTGAAGGTATAAAAAATTTAACTAATTTAAAAAAATTATATTGTGGAGGAAATAAATTAACATCTCTTGAAGGTATAAAAAATTTAACTAATTTAAAAGAATTATATTGTGAGGGAAATAAATTAACATCCCTTGAAGGAATAGAAAATTTAACTAATTTAGAAACATTATATTGTAGCGAAAATGATATATGGTATGATGAAGATAAAATACCCATGATGTTAAGAAGAAATAATGTAGGATTCCCAGTCTTAAAAAATGTTTACTAATAAATGGAAGAGTTCAATAGTCTGAGTGGTTATCGTCAAACATATGTAATTTATATCCTGGAAAATATGATCATTGAAAAAAATTAAAAATATGATTGCAGGTACAGCAATCGTAAAGTTAATTGTAGAAGGTGAAGAAAAAGAGTATTACCTTTCGAATAAACATGGACAACTTTCTAATAGATCGATAAATAAAATCAATAAAGGAAGATATATATTTTTATATTTAGGTGATAATAAATACATATTAGAGAAAGCTTAATAGAGTTAAAATATAATTCTAAATAAATGGATCTTTATAAGATTAAAAAATCTCTAGAAAAGAAAGGAATTAGTGTAATAGCAAGATTTATAGAATCAAATGGTGATACTGGAACAGCATTTTTAATTAATTATAATGATAAAGATCTTAAAAAAATTAGTAAGAATATTAAGTCATATTATAATTTTGGTGGAGAGAAAAAATTTAGTAAAGATTGTATACAACTTACTTTTATTGAAAAAAAGTGATTATATTTTATGTATGGAAATATTTTTTTTTAACATATTCTTCTACTATCAAGATTTTATAAACTCTATAAAACGCGTCCGTAAATTACGTTTCAATATATTTTGAATCACTTTGTAATGAAGATCTTATATTAAGATTATTTTCCTCTTTTTTCATATAAATCCTTTTTATTTTCTAAAAAAACTTTGAAAATAATTTTTTTCACCGTAATTTTATGGGGGAACTAACGGTCCCCCCATTTATTTTAAAGCTTAGAGGACTTCTATTCATTTAGAAGTCCTTTTTTTTCACGCATTTATTTAATTTCATCCTATGTATAAGGTAGCTCCAAAATGGAGCGGCCTATCTTTTGATCTCTTTTTTCACGCATTTATCTAAAAAAGGCCTTATATAAAATCATGTTTTTAATATAAAAATATAAGGGGGAAGGATTTTTTTTTTTTGACGCCATGGCATTATATTTTTTAATATCTTTTAGAGGATAGTCACGCATTTATATAATTTACCTATATATGGGGGACTAACGGTCCCCTCATAAATAAGGTAGCCCCATAATAGAGCTCTTTGATCATTTTTTCACGCATTTATCTAAAAAAAAAGGTAAAATTTGGTCTAAATGTAAAAAAGGTCTTATTTTGATATAAAATCATGTTTTGAATATTATAATGGATCGATACCTTTTTTTTTATATATAAAAAGATAAAAATAAGCTATAAAATATAGTTTTTAGTGTATAAAGTACATGTGCGCTCGTAAGGTGTTTTAGATACTACTTACATGATTGTGAATATTGAGTTTTTGTATATAATATACTCAGTACGAAGAACGGGTTTACTGCTAGTTTAAGTAATAAAGAATAGTATATGAAATAAACTTTATCGAGATTGCATTTTTGATTACATTTTTAAAGATTACTTTGGGATTATGGATATTTTCAATTTATTATGTCATCTGCTTTATTTTGGCAAAAACGGTTGAAATTCATATATTATGTACGGGTAATTTTCTTCAAATACACGGGTATATCTTTTAATATTCGAGAATATAAGTAGTACGGGTATGTTTTCCGATGCAATTTTAGCGCTTATATTTTGGCATATAAAATTCAATTTCATATTTTTGGAAATTTGCTTGGCAATGAGACCACGCTGTTTTATTCTTCAGATCTACCTGTGAAGAAAAATTCTGCATAGTGTGAATAAATATTCTTAAACTACTTTTTAGGAGCATTTATATAAATATTTTAATATAATGTTTTGAGTAACGGTGTCATTAAGAATATTATAGGAATTTGCACGTGATTGTAAATGTTATGCTTCTTTATATTATATACTGCGTACGAAGAACGGCTATGTAGTACGGGTAATGTTCTACTGAATAAAAGGGTATATTTTTGTAACCTACCAGAATGACAGTAATAGGGGTGTATATTCCCAAACAATTTTAGCACGTTCATTTTGACAAATATTAACATCAATTACGGCCTTTGGGTTTAAAGATTAGGGTGTTTATTGATATTTTCAATTACGTCATGTGTTACATTTGGGCAAATATATTTGAAACTCATATATTGTAGACAGGAAATCTTCTACTTATACACAGGTACATAAGCAGTGCGGGTATAATTACCCATACTTTAGCGTTTTTATTTTGGCATTTCATAATTATTTGTAAATTTGTCCACAAACTGGACCAGGATATTTTATTTGTCAGATCTTCCTGTGAAAATAATTTTGTATAGCAAAAACAGAGATTCTTTAATTTCTTTTTAGGAGCATTACTTTAAATATTTTAATTGAATTCTTTGGAAAACAATGACATGTAAAATATTATAGGAATTTGAATATGACTGTTAATTTTAAGTTTTATATATCATATACTCCGTACGAAGAACAGGTATGCTGCGGTATTACATACAATTAAAAAAAGGCGTCGACTGTGTCGAAATACATTCACTTTTTGTGCAATACTGTGCGACAAACTCGTTAACATCATTCTTGTCGGACTAGTTCGTTCTATTCATGAGTGAACTTATTTGTGTAACAGTTTTTTTTATTTTTACTACCAAAAATGGGCTAATAGTTAGTTGTATAATAGAAAAGCTTTCTCTCCGCCTGTGCGTAAATTTAGCGATACATTTGGCGACTTATTTAGCAAAATATTGCTATATTAGCTATATATGGCACCAGATTAGCGAAAATATAGTAAACATTGCAAAAATAACTCCCAATTAACGGAAATGGTGTCAAATTAATAATTTTATTAATAAAATATTTTTATATATGGATGTTATTATATATGGACTGTATTGCTTTTATCCTAACAATATTAATAATGTCAATTTAGAAATGCGAGAAATATAATTTAATTGTATATTTCGAAATAATTTTACATGTTGCCACCCGAAAAGGCACAACATTTTCAATTCAATTATAAAAGCATTCGGTTGGGGATATTATACACCATTTTTTTAACTGTGAAGGAAGTAAATTAATTGCTTTATGTAGGTAAAGTCATATGCTGCCCACATAAAATTTTTATAAATAAAAAATAAACATATAATGACTATTTATATTTATACTTATCCATGCGAGGATTTATAGTCACTAAGCTATATTTGAAAACTTAAAAGATTTGAACCCTTACATATTTATTTTAAATATGTGTCAATGGTTATTTTTTCCTCTTTCAAACTTCAAATTTTAATCTTTTTTCTGAAGCCCGCATAATTCAATTACGCTTGGAGAAAATTTTGATATAAATGACACAACTTGTACATATGAGTTCATTTAACGTCAAATATCACCACAGGGTTTTATACATTAATATTCCTGTCAAAACGTGCATTAAAGTGTCACATACTAGTTTGAGTAAAAAAGTAATTTTTCACTTTGTAAAATAAAGTTTTTGTCTTTGAAAATTATAGTAACGAATAAATGGTATGTGTTATTTTAAGCACTTTTAATCATACTATGAAATTTCTCAGCATGTAACTAAAGGCAATTAAGTTACAATTAGACAATTTAGTTATCTTATACGTGGTAGAAACAAAATAATATTGTTGGAAAAAACGTGTGCAATATATTTTAGCACAAATATATTAATAATGGATCATAGCTATTTTGAGGATACGCTGGCCATACATCGGTGAAAAAGAGCCAATAGCCATAGCAAAGCTGGCTATTTGTGTCCATTTCGTCTTTCTGCCTTATGGTCTGCTGGTTCTTTTTCACTGCGTATCCTTCACCAGCATATCTTTAAAACGGCTGTATTATGTATTATTAATTTATTTGTGTTTAAATACACTGTACATGATTTTATTATAATATTATTGCTTTTCTACCATGTGCAAGATATGCAACTCAATTGTCTTTAGTTACGAACTGAGAGATTTCTAACAGACCAACCAGATGGTTAAAAGGAGAAATGGACACAAATACAAAAAAACTGAAAGATGTTTATATCCAAGTTCTCGATTAAGATATCCTAGATTAAGTCCACTTGAGAGAGCCAATCAGATAACAAATTGAAGAACAGTCTCGCCAATCCGAAACGATGAGTAACACACAAGATTTGTGTGTTGAAGACCCAGACCGTCCGACTCGTCAACAAGGACTTGAGCATCTATTTGGACGGCCGAAGATTTGTGTGTGCTAAAACACAACAGAAATATCCCAACAAGACGAGACATGTCTAAACAAAATAAATGAGACACTATATGACGCAAATAAGTCAACACAACGCATAAGAGCCCCAAACGCAAAAAATGATGCATGTAGAAAGAAAATGAAAGCAAATACAGGATACGCTGACAGACGGAGAAAAATGTAGTACTGGACACATCGGCAACTGAATTACTACAATTGTTATGGATATGGAAAGCTCCCAAACATCAAGAACATAGAAGAACGTGCATCCGTGTTTTGAATTGACTGGATTGCTTTTCATTCTGATGTCTAATTGACGCTCGTAGGTAGATTCCATGACACACACACATACACACATATATATATATATATATATATATATATACATATATATATATATATAAATCCCTTAGTTTCTTCTATGTGTATCCATTTTATCTTTGTGACTTTGGCATTGCTACTTTTCAGGCTCTGACAAAGGGATCCAGCATTACTTCGAAATATCTGTATATTACATCAATTTTTTATTCGTGTTTACATGAGTTGCTCAAGTATTTCCTATTCTGTGCACAAAGTGTTTTTCCTTTTTAGAATAATATTATTATTTTGTCGAATGCGTTTTGTACTTTATGGTGTGCTTCAGATGTATCCATATTACTTTTACATATATTTTTTACATATATTTTTACATATATTTTTACATATTTATTTTTACATATATTCAGATAAGAATTTAATTGTTAATGTGCACTGCTAAAATAGTTTCATCAAAATCTTGAAGCATATTGTTTAATTGCGTTTTGCCTAAGAGATAGTATTTCACAATTTATTTAGATAAAAGTGTTTACTAACCAACTGTAACGTTGCGTTTCTTCTCATCTACAAATCAGAAGGATGTTTTTACATTTTGAATAGCGTGTTTGTTCTTACAATAGTAATGGACTGTAATTTTATCTATTAGTAATGTATAGAAGCATACAAGTAAAGAACTAAACTCAATTTATTTGCACTATTATACATTATGATCCTACTACATAACATTTTTGTCCCATGGCAACTAAACTACAGACCATACTGTAGATAATACTAATAAGAAGCCGACGATACGGCAGTTACCCCGATCGCTCGCCAAATTGGCGAGCTGTACTACTAAATTCGCCAAGGCGGACCATAACGCACCGCGTTGACATGTAGCAGTAACATCCAATCTACAATCTTTACAAATAATACCTGATACAATAATTAGACAAATAACAATATTTATACAAATACCTAAAAAATCTGATGTGGGCAGTACATGACTTTCCCTTCAGACTTATTTATATCCATAATTTCTTTGTTTTAATTAAATTTAATTCACATTAATTCAATTTTCATTCTCATTTGGTAACTGGACTTATTTTCAATGGTGGCGTACAGAAAATACGAAAAAACTAAAATATCTCGAGAACAGGTAGTCCTAGTGTAATGGGGTTGGTCTTATTCTTTTCTTCGATAAAAGTTACGTATAAAACAAGCATGCAATGGATATATTTGAGCATCCGTAATTTTTTATTTCAGATTTTGACGATTTTTGCTAGCCAATTTGCAAAAAGAGGCAGGTTATTTTTTTCCGAAGCATTCTAAAATCTAATCAGCACTAGAGTAGCCCACCAGCGACTTATCTACCGAATTTTGTAAAATTCGATCCGTTAGTTTTTCAGCTAAATTGGATACTGGGCTTTAGCGGACCATTTCGAAAAAAAAGGCATGTTCTTTTATCCCGAATCGTACCCAAATCAAGTCAGCACCAGATTCGCCCACAAGTGACTTACATACCAAATTTTATGAAATTCGGTCACTTAGATTTT
The DNA here is from genome assembly GCA_951213105.1 of Amaurobius ferox. Classification (NCBI taxonomy): domain Eukaryota; kingdom Metazoa; phylum Arthropoda; class Arachnida; order Araneae; family Amaurobiidae; genus Amaurobius; species Amaurobius ferox. Next base: position 52,386,726 of record OX578147.1, on the reverse strand, counting down.
TAGTTAGAGTGGATACAAAAGCTACACAGACAGACAGACAAACACACAGATGTCACGCTAAAAATAGTTTTTCGTATTCTAGAGGTCTCGAAACGCGTAGATCCGTCGAAATCTCGAGTTGCGATTTTCGACATTATTCCAATACTTTCCCTATACATTACCATGTATTGCAGGGAAAGTAAAAATCTGATGTGGGCTGCACATGACTTTCCCTGCAGACTTATATCCACCTTCTCTTTATTTTAATTAAATTTATTTCACTTTTAATTCAATTTTCTTTCTCATTCGGTAACCGGACTTATTTTCAAAGGTGGCGTAGAGAAAATACAAAAAACTAAAATATCTCGAGAACGGCTAGTCCTAATATAATGGGGTTGGTCTTATTCTTTTCGTCGTTAAAAATTACGTATTAAACAAGCATTTAATGGATATATTTGAGTATACCCAGTTCTTTAGTTTAGATTTGGACGATTTTTACGGGCCATTTTACAAAAAAAGGCAGGTCATTTTTTCCCGAATCATACCAAAATCTAATCAGCACCAGGGTGATCCACAAGTGATTCATCTACCGAATTTTATGAAATTCGGTCCATTAGTTTTTCAGCTAGACTGGATACAAGCTTTTGCGGGCCATTTCGCAAAAAAAGGTGGGTTCTTTTTTCCCGAATCGTACCCAAAACTAATCAGCACCAGACTCACCCACAAGTGACTTACCTACCAAATTTTGTGAAATTCGGTCCATTAGTTTTTTAGTTAGAGTGGATACAAAATCTACACAGACAGACACACAGACATACAGACACACACACAGACGTCATGGTTTTTTCGTATTCTAGAGGTCTTGAAACGTGTAAATCCGTCGAAAACTCGAGTTGCGGTTTTCGACATGATTCCAATACTTTCCCTATACATTACCATGTATTGCAGGGAAAGTAAAAAATGATAATTAATACATAAACATCTAAATTACTACATGATAAACTCATTATACAATATAAGTGCAAATATTATACTACATTTTAATATCTCTTTAGGTAATATGCAAATTTTGGAGATGGATCGAGTAAAAATATCTGTGGTAGTTTTAACTCTAACTACTCTGACCTTAAATCCTTCAGCTCTCCAATACCTTTGTAAGAAAAGTTCCTAAGATTTTTTGTGTGTACCGGTCTATCTATATTAAAATGACAATGACCCTAACAGCATTTTTTTTCCACAGTGACGTAAGATTTACGTCACACTGTGACTTTGGGACGTCACAGGACGTCGCAGTACGTCTCGGCAATGTCATATTGAGGTCACAGCGAAGTCATTTTGGTCATTTTCATGGTCGTTTGTGATGTCGCATATTAACCTATTTGTGACATCACATTGTAATTGGCATTGTATTGTCGTCACATTGTTACGTGTTAATTAAATTGTGGAAACGTCACAGAATATAGTCACAATATAGTTACAAAGTTACTAATACGTAACGTCGCATAGAAGTCATAAATATGATGTCACATTGTGACCCGGGTGTTACGTAACTACAACTTCACTGTCACACATGTGACGATCTTTGCTGTGAGGGAAATGATCGAGGAAAATTGATTGCAGATGCCCTAGCGGAGAAGTTAGAAAAGTTATGATAATGAACTCCCGTGTACATCGTTGAAGGATGGAATGTACTTGTATTCTGAACTATTTTTCAACATGTATTATAACAATCAAATAAACGCCCAACAAATGATATAGTAATAGGACGATAAAGAAAAGCTTCGTAAAATAAAGCATATATATAAAAAATAGCAAGTTAACCGGTTTCAAAGGTATAAAACAACCTTCTTCATTATGACCGAAAGGAAGTGCGATCTCACACTTGACAGCTGAGGATAACACATGCGTTTGAAGATAGGAAAAAATAGGTTGGCAATGCCGTGGGTCGACATGGAGAGCGGAACAACAAAATGGCTGGTAGGAAGCTACGAGCACACATGATTACTGAGAAAAAAGAGAAAGAAAATAAGGCGATATGAGAAAGGATAGCAGAAAGAAAAAGAGCAACCTAATAGTGAGAAAACCTACTAAAACATTAAAGAAAAATAACTTGAGACGTTTTAGGCTGCTGAAAAAAATATATGTAAAAATTATTGAAACCAACGAGAAACCAATTAGAACAAACAGAAAGAAATGAAATGCAAATTGGAAGAAACCATCTGGTTTCGGATTCCATATGACGTAACTTAGTGAAATAAAATAGCGAAAAATGTAACATCTGAAAACGATAAATGCATAGAAAGAAGATAAATGGCCAGAATAAAAACAAGTTGTAGCAAAGATTTCCAAGCCGAAGGAAAAGGGGACAGCGATTGTTACCAACACAGTTTGATTGAGAAACTATAGAAAACAGTCCAATTTATGAAGTGAATTAGCAGAAAAAAGGATCTTAGCTTCAGTAAAATTGAAAACATGATTAGAGTCCTAAGAATATTCAGCAACTGACGATTTATATACTTAATTTTCGGAAACATAACTCATGTGTTCTTTGATACTGAATTCAAAAGTCATTTTTGTTTGACAAACATAACTAAGCCCGTATTCACATGGAATGTTATAAGCACTCCCAAATATTCAATAAATAAACGAAGTCTTCTGAAATTGAAACGATGAAGAAATTAGCAATTTTATATCTAATAGATAAGTAAAAGGCAAAGCGATGGAATTACGAGTACTCAACTCATGACTGTCAGCTCCGAGTATATTAAGCCACCTAGTCAGATTCATACGACGCTACTTGGCCAGAATTTTTCTGCATTTGCAAAAAACCCGATTTTGTCTGCAACTGTTGCATTAGTTCATTTCCTACCATATTTGGGGGAACTGTACTTTCCCGAGACTGCAACTACTCTTCTAGATTGCCTCAGGTTTTTTTTTTTTTTTATCTCGGGCATGACTTACTTCATTATTTTACCATTCCTCTGCGCGTATGAATACATGAGGATTAGGAACGCGCGCATTTTGTACTCTGGATCTCAAAAGCGACCGAACTTGTTAACTAATACTGTCATTTTACTCAACGGACGTCACTAAATTTCGTAAGATGTTGCTGGATTATGTGTGCACAGTACAATTTAAAATATTTACGTAAGTTTTTTACGCCTGGATATTGGCGTTTTAAAATTAGATATTGATATTGACAAGCAATTCGTAGCGGTAATAACGCGAAATTTGTTAGTTTTTTGCTGTAACTCCTCTCAAAGTTTACTATGAACCGTGACATCACAAATGACGAGATTTAATTCCCGTGACGTCAAGCTGACAACTTTTTGATTAGTTGTCCGGCTAAGTACCCAACCGTATACGGATTGCGTGGGATTCTGATCTGTATGAGGGATCGTCACAAACAGTATTGGAGTTTAATTTTACCAGCTGTTATTCAAGCAAAACCATTTCGATTTCAGCAGTCTGGAGCCACCGCAGATATTTTTACTTAAAACTCATAATCGACAAAAACAGGAAGTAGAAATTTGATATCTTTGTTAATGCTACCTCTACACAATCTCGGACATGCCAGGTAAAACTTCTGATACGTTCCTGAACATTCTAGGGCATGCAGTTATCAATATCTTTGGAAATGGAACAAATTCCAAAGAAATGGCATCTGCGATTTTAAATTAACATATTTTTAATACCGGATAATTTTTGAAAAATAACACACAGACATACAACCATGCCAAACGGAAAATTAATAAGCGTATTTAAAAATTAACCTTCCTTACAGCTGCTTCAATTTAATATGAAATATATATTTATTCAATTCAAATTGAGTTATGTGTGAAACCGCATTTCAACAAATTAATTATTTCATAAACAACCTCAAAAAATTATATTCTGTGAAAATATGTACCTTGTGCTTGCAATTTGACGATTATTTATGTAAAAAGTTTCTCCCACTCAATTACCCACATTTATTAAAAGCTATTCTGGCCAGCAAGTTATTATGCACGCTTGAGTAACTGCGGTTATGATGCGGATAATTATTCCCCTTTAAATAGGGTGAGGTGAATTATTAATTTCACTTTGAGAGCGGAGTGTGTCAGAATCACAGGTTCACATAATAGTTTAAGCAAGCTGTCAATTTATTTTCTCAATTTTAAATGACTACGTCTCAACATTTAAGACAATTTTAATAGTTTTTGGAAGAATTTGAATAAAAGATGGCAATAAATAGTAAGAATCGCTTGAAAAGACCACCAAAATGTGGTGTAATTTATATTATTAATATCATATTACTTTCCCTGCAGTACATGGTAATGAAAATGGAATATATGGAAAGTATTGGAATCTTGCCGAAAATCGCAATTCGAGTTTTCGGCAGATCTACGCGTTTCGAGACCTCTAGAATACGAAAAAACTATTTTTAGCGTGACGTCTGTGTGTGTGTGTGTGTGTTTGGGTGTCTGCATGTGTGTCTGTCGGTCTGTGTGCCTGTCTGTGCAGCTTTTGTATCCACTCTAACTAAAAAGCTAATTGACCGAATTTCATGAATTTGGTTGGTAAGTTACTTGTGGGCGAGTCTGGTGCTGATTAGTTTTGGGTACGTTTTGGAATAAAAGAACACGCTTTTTTTGCGAAATGGCCCTCAAAAGCTTGTATCAACTTTAGCTGTAAAACTAATGGACCGAATTTCACAAAATTCAGCAGGTAAGTCGCTTATGGGTTACCCTGGTTCTAATTAGATTTTGGTGCGATTTTGAAAAAAATACATAACATGCCTTTTTCCCAAAACGGCCTTCAAAAATTGTGAAAATCTAAAATAAAAAAACTACATATGCTCAAATATATCCATTAAATGCTTGTTTTATATGTAATTTTTTACGAAGAAAAGAATAAGACCAACCCCACTACACTAGGATTAGCTGTTCTCGAGATATTTTAGTTTTTCGTATTTTCTCTACGCTACTTTTGAAAATAAGTCCAGTTACCAAATGAGAACGAAAGTTGAATTAAAATGAATTAAATTTAGTTAAAATAAAGGGAACTTGGATATAAGTCTGCAGGAAAAGTCATGTGCTACCCACATCAAATTTTTTTATCTTCATGTTATTGTATTGGTTACAAGATACATTGCTTGCATTCGCCATTACCCACCAGTATGTGTTGTCCCATTGTAAACCTGTAACTAAATTGATAATTAATATACTCGCACATACATTGAAATATTTAAATTTGGAAAATGAAGAGAGATATTTTACTCAAATTTAATTTTTATAATAATTATTATTTATATTGTAGATATTCTTATGATTAAAATTAACATTTTTTATTTGACATTATACTTAGCACCGAGTGTTATATTATCTAACAAAATTTCTGCTGGCATTTGTTTTTGAGATTCAGGAATGATTTTTAAATGACTTAGAGTCAGATTTTAAATGCTTTTCCTCAAAGCTGATGTGAAACGGGGTTACCATGGTTCTTATCAATAGTAAATAGGTGCTGGGTCTCATGGACTGCAATTGCAGACTCGTGGATATCTATGTCCTTTGTGGGCCTAGTAGTTAGTTTTGAACATTGTCTGAATTATCCATTTTAGTTCACCAACTTCTGAACTCCGTCTCGATACTACCTAACTCGCCAATTTCTCAAATTTGTCTTCCATTCTCATCTCGCCAATTCTCCATCTCTCCATCTCTGTACGAGGTTTTTTGCCAACTCCACCTTGACTACCCATTGGATCACAGGCATTTGTGAGGGACCTAATCCAGACTTCTATCGGCTACCATCACAGCATCGAGTCCACAAAACATATGGCGTGAGGGAATTTCATAAATCGCTGTCCACCTACAAGTCTGGCGCCTTCTTGTCTCCTTGGTATGTATTAATACAAACTTACCACCTTTTAATCCTGTATCACAGAAAGAGTTTTAACTAATTTTAAATAGTATACAAATAATTAGGAATTGGCTTTCTTTTATGTTATTTTGTTATTCGAACGTCATTCAAAAATATCAATTCAAATAAAATTGTAATTCGAAAATAAAAATTAAAAGAACAACGTAATTTTATACAGCGTTGACTTTCTTTTTGCATTTCAATTTTTGTATTTCTTTGGATGTTTAAAATCGGAGGATCGTCTAAGTCCACTCTGAAGAGAATAACATCCTATGTCAGAAATATAGATTTTAATACTAACAATGTTTTTCAGTTTATTGTATTTGCGATCGTTGTAAATGTCAGTAAACGCTGAAATTCCTTGAAATCTAAATGCTTTATGAGCAATAACAGAACCTTTGCACCAAACGTCAGCACGGGTTCATATCTAAGCCAAGCGATTACTCGCGGGCCATGCCAGCACCATTTATTTTGCAAAATTTCAGACCTGTCAGAATTCGGACTGTATGCTGAAAAATTTAGGCTCAAGCAAGGTCTATGTTTTGAACATTTAAAAGAAATATTTACATCCAATATTTAAAGATATATGAAATTTTTTGTCAATGCTAAGAGAAAAGCTTAAAAACGACTTTTATGCATAATGATCACGTAGCTAGCTCGGCAACATTTAAAATAATCCGAATCAGTTTTCAGTTATTTATGTTGAAGCACTTTTCACAAGAAATAGTTCCGTAGCTATTGAAAATAGTGTTTCCGCAGTTTCCATCTTGACATCATCCGAAAGATTGACCAACTATATATCCAAATATTATTAAGAAAAATCCGTAGGCTAAATCCATTTTATTAATTATTTATTTTTATGTACATCGAAATTTGCATTTTTGTGTATCTGATACCAAGTTAGACGCATTCAATAAAAGGAAGATTAGCCCAATTCTATTGTTTGGCAAGTATATTATGTGTGTAATCTTCGCATTCTAAAACTTTTTTCATTACTAGAATATTTGATTATCAGTGAATTTTCAAGCAAACACATAAGAATTTAAATTGTAGATTTTGTTAATGAAGTGCTTTTTTTCACCTTTGCCCAGTGAACGTTTGTGCGCATGCCCGTCAAATGTTTGCGCGTCGCACGTACCTTGAAACTGTAGGATCTGAAAGAGAAAAAAAAGTGGAAATTATATTAATTCAAAAGAGGTGACTTATAACTTGATTGGTGTTATCTGTATGTAGTATTTAAGTAGCGGGTGCTTATTTAAAACCCAGGCAACTCCAAGCATTTCGTTGTAGTAGTCTATAACGATATAGTAATAGTTGGCTGCATAACAACAGAAATATCGATGTGTATCGCAAATTTTTGAACCGTTATAGAGATCGAAATTTTGAGTAATGCAACACAACTTTCATAAAATTTTAAGAAGATAGAGCTCAGCTGCACGAAGCTGTAATAGCCAAATTTATAATCACTGATCCCGATTGTGGTGAGGTGAAATTTATACATAAATACAATAAACTTAAACACATAAATACATTAAAGATACTCACCAAATAGTTCCACCAGGCTCAAGCGCGTTAAAGTATAGTGGGGTCCGATTGGACCTAAGTACATTGCGTTTGCTCAATCAAAATAATCACTCCCATTTTTGTGGCCAACTAACAATTTATTTAAAGAACACATGAAATCTCAATTTTAAACATTAAAATACAAAAATACACAATTACAACAACATTCCCAAATTACCTAACTTGACCTCGGGGTGCACAGTTTATTTTGCATTAATTTGCATATTTATAAAATCCAAATTTGTAATTAATTACTTTTTGTTAAGAACACACTATGTATATTCAATTTTGCAAAAACTCCCATTTATCATAACCCTGCCCTTACACTATTGGATTACATCAGTTACTTAAACATTCATGTACACATTTTAAAATCAATATATAATTTCCATACCTTCATACATAGGACTCTCACTGAGTGCTGTAGCTGACCTCTGCACGTAGGAAAGGGTGGCACAATTAATTGAATGTTTATTAGTTCATTTATTCCGATGATTCGTGGAAAACACTACCAGTCCGGGAAACACTAGGTTGCATATCATCAGGTCATAAGTTATTGCCAAGTATTATTTTGGAGATGGGCACACAGTCCACTTTCCTTCTCCTCCTCTTAATTTCTGCCTCAGTCCCAGCGGCTCTTAAGCGAGCATGCGTACAGGTTGTGCTGAAATGGTACGTTTTCGTAGAGGCTTGTCTGCTGCTTAGGATCCCGGAATTGCGGCTCCGCAAACAGTCCTTACACGCAGTGTTACAGTTACCACGGCTTAATGCAGCTAAAGGAGCAAGGTCCTACACCGCGCCGTTTGAGTGGTAGAGCTGTGTTGCACTGCAACTAACAAAAACAAATGACGATGGGCATACTGTTCCTTTCCTTCTCCTCCTCTTAATGCGGCTTAGACCCAGCGGCTCTTGAGTGAGCATGCGTACAGGCCCTTGCCTAAAGAGTGGAGATCAGATACTTTATTTGTAGAGATTGACTGCTGCTTAGGAGCCCTGGATTGATGCTCCGCAAATATTCCGTGCACACAGTATTTACGTAACCACGGCTTAAATGCAGCTAAAGGAGCAAGGTCCTACACCGCGCCGTTTTGGTCGTAGAGCTGTGTGTACTGCAGCCAGATAAAAACATGACGACCTTCTTCCATTTTCTGGTCGAACTGCCCGAAGAAAATGCGCCCTCGCGCTGAGTTAGGCTCGGCTCGATTTGGCTACGAGTCGCCTTCTATACCGGACCCACCACGTCGGTTCCTCGGCAAAGGCATTGCCGCCCGAGATAGGAATCGCGGATGCCGGCTCAGAGATGCATCAAAAATACATGCCGGGTCGGGCTACACCGAAATACAAGTGCCCCGCACTTGGAGTGCTCTCTACTCGAGCTCAGAAAAGCAACTAACTATTTTTTACATTTCTAAAAACTTTCAGAATTTTACAAACAAGGGGAACGACAAAAAACAGGGAGGAAATCCCCCCAACTCTCATTCGCTGTTCCCAAACGCTATAAAAAAGAGGAGGTCCAAAGATGCTTCACCATTGGTTTCAGAAGCGACGCTCATTTTTATGCGTTCCACTAAAATACAAGAACCAGAGGGCATACAAAACCAGGGTGGTCCAAAAGACCGGACACCGACGCGCGCCACACCTGACAGGGCTATAAATTTTCAAAGATTTGCAGCTCAACTTTGACATTTTGCTGCAATTAAATCTCTGAATATTTACAATCCATGTCAGTGCGCATACAACCCAAAGGCGCCAAAAAATCCCAATTCCGTCTGTGCAAAGGCCTAGCTATAAACATACATCACAAAAACATAGTATACATTTCAATATATTTACCATTCCCTTTTTCCAGGGTTACGTATAAAGATATGTGATTACAGTATCACACCGATTAAACTTTGGCGATTCTAAAACTAAAACCACGCTGCCATAACAGATATCACCATTTTATTATTCAATCTGAGCTGTTTAGACATTAACAATACTCTGCATTGCCTTTGTGTTGTCCACAAAAATGGTTTACATTCTTCTCGTAACAATATATATATGGTTATCAAAAACTATTTTAAATACCCGACCATCTTTATAAGAAACTATCCATGAGTGTACACGTTATTAGTATCCATATAAGAGTGACCTTGTCCCATCGAATAAATGCGATTACAGCGCCCCTAGCGGTTAATTATAGAAGTTAGGAACGTGAACTCTGCAATAAATTGAAATAGAATAAAAATGATTTTTAAAATTTGGGGAGGATTGACAAAGTACACATCGATACATCGAGGCAACGGCCCTACCTTGCTGAAAACACCGGTTCTCGTTAGATCACCGAAGTCAAGCAGCATTGGACGCGGTTAGTACTTGGGTGGGTGACCACTTGGGAACAAACACTGCGTGCTGTTGGCAGATTTCGGGCGCGGTAGCCCTGTGGTTTGCTCGCTGGATTTGCACGCTGCCACAACTGCCGCTGTGTTCATGCGGAGTACGATCACGTTAAACATGTGGGTCCGTAAGTTATTCCGAGAGGTTGGTTGTAGGGGAAGGAGGATACGGTCCCTGTGGATGCATCCCCCACTGGGTTCCGGTCTAAATTGGGTGGCACTTCTCGGCCGTCCAAACGGTTATCTCACGCCTTTCTGGTAGGTCGGACTGTCTGGGTTTCAACAACAACATTGATACATCTACGTCAGGAATGCATGAAAGGAATATATGGAAAGCAATGAATATCCGTTAAAAATCATAACATCAAGGACTGTAACACGGTGTCACCTGCAATGCTTGCCGAAGTATGCGGTGATGTTCTATCCTTAGAGGAGATATACGAAGGAGAGTTACTATAACCCTTGATTTGGTGTTCCATCGTTAAACCACGTGATTACCGGCAATAACTTCTTTCTCCTCCCGTCATTTCAATGTTATTTCAATGGACGCTTGTCAAATTAATTATTTAAAAGAGGTTAAAATAGTTTCGTTATGCTGCTGTTACAACTGTACAGAAATACAAGTAAAAGGAGGATCCATAATGTTTCGTTGTTATGTATAACTATTCATTAATTTTTTGGTATTAAGTTCACTATTGAACAGCCTGGCTGATCTAAATTTGTGATTTGCATTGTAGCAAGCTATATAATATTGCTATTTTTTGATAAATTCTTTTATTTTTATGTACTACTTGCACTTTTTTGCTATTTATTAGAAAAGGAACTGGATTTTAGTCAAATTCGTTTAAATGATTTGCATACATGCAAAATTATTCAAACGGTTCATTTTGGCGACAGTTTATTCGCCAAATGGCTCTGTAAAAATAAAAGCTAAACATGTTTCTGCTATGTTTACTTACAAAGTGCTAAATAAGTTTCATGTTGTTTGTGTTTAAGTATATCATATATATTTTTTAATATTGATAATACGGTAGTTGCTAGTTTAAATCAACTAAATTATTTTGTTTAACAGGTTTTAATAATTTATTTGGCTATAATATATCAAAATTTGGTTTAAATGCCTGTTGAAAAATATCTAATGCCGTTTTAAATGCTTGATATGTATAATATTTATAGAAGGGAACTGTATGTCTTGCTTCATGGTAAGTTCCTTTTGTATAACTTGGTCGGATGCTTGTCAGTGTGAGTTATATTATTAATGCTGTAACTAATTAGGTTCCATTAACCACAGGAACATCAACATCGTTGCATTTTATAGTGCATTTTCTTTGGATTTTGGATTTTGGATTCTTTGGATTTTGAACCTTATCGGGTTAACCCGACAAGCGACACGGGCCCGTAAAAGGAATGTACTTCTTTTTGGGAATAATTTGAAATTCGAAACGGCTAGAAATTCCAAATTTAGAATAGATCGGCCTTTTGTTGTATATTTTAATTCTTTAGATTTTAAACCGTTTAAGAATTGTCTTGGGCCCGTAAAGAGGGGTTCATTTCTGAGGAATAATTCAAGAAAATCTGAATCTGGAATGTCGTCTTCATATGCGATATATATCGAGTCTTTAGTCTATGATTTTCTAGTAGCTCTTGCTCTATGCTGTTTTTCAGTACATTAAAATCGTTTAAATTTGAAATTGTGTTGTTAGAAGCTTTTTCATTATATTTTTCTTTTTCAAATATTGCTCAAACCGAAAAGTTTTTCGGGTTCTTCCCACATATGAACAGTGTCAGAATAGGCAATTCTTAGTGATCCCAACTTTTTATGTTTAAAAGCAATACATTTGTCACCTCACTTTTTAAAACGCTCAGTCATTCTTCACAGTATATCTTTTCATTTTCTATAAAAAAAAATTACAGTACATTTTCTTTTACATGATCAAGTTTATAATTACATTCTGCTAAAAAGCGCAATTATGTTATTTTAGCAGCCGTTCTCAAAAATATTTTTGTAATAAATATTAGTTCACATATCTATAGATTCACTACATTAAAGATATTTTTAAAAATCAGAATATTTTGATTTATTTTTATCTTTACGCTCCATGTATGTTCACAAATGCCCTTCCAATGGGGCACTTGTGCACAGTTGAAGCTATTTTTTAAATCGATCATAAAGTAAAGAAATCTTTAATTAAAAAATCTGATAGAAATTCATCCAAATAAGAAAAAGGTTTAATTTGCGGACATTTTTGGTAGAAATAACGATTACACTTTTAGGAAAAATGAAGAAAGAAAAGAAGAGAATCATATGTGCCACCTCTGCCATAGGTAATCCAGATTAAAGGAAATGTTATTTAAAACATTTCTACCTTTTTAAATAAGAAGTTTATTAGAAGGCCAATTTTCTATTCCAAACAAACCGAAAACTAAACGAGGAAGTACAATATCCTTTCCTATTCTAATATCATCAAGCTTTATATGTTTTGTTTTCACGGGATTCTTAAATTGCGCACCGAAAAGATATTTTCTTAAGCACTAAGCACGCATTTCTTGTTATTTTAGAGATGCCTAACGCACCGAGTAATAGATAGAGCAGCCAAATGTGGCAGCTCTTCTGCCGGTAGTCACGTGATTAACTGCAGAACACGTTCTTGAGGAAAATCCAATGGGCTAAATCACTCTACTTCTTATCCCTGCTCTAAGGTTCTATCTCGAACTCAAATGTACTTTCCCTAATACAATATAACATTGGTCCAATATCGGGCCAATATTGTATATCTTGGAACTACATTAGAAATATTACCAATGTAATCTCAATATTGGGCCAATATCTTGGTTACATTGGCCTCCAATATTGGCCAATATATCCATTACAATATTACGCCAATATTGGCGCGACATTGGAAATATTGGCGTTATACTGTCCGAATATCGCCCCATTATTTTAAGCCAATATTCGGTTAATTCAGTCAAATTATCCCCTTTTTCACGTTGCTTTAATATTGGGGCCAATATTGGATTGTTAGTAGGGTTGTTGGTGACTGAGTATATTCTGAACAGACTGACTGTACACTACAATTTTGTACATATAAATATTTAAAATATTAGAATTTCTGAATATGACAACAATGCGCCAATAACCATACTGTGTGAAGGCGATGACTTTTGCAAGAGGTTTAATATCGATTCTTACTAGTAAGACAATGCTTTACAATTTTGTAACTGTATTTTTCGTTTATTTTTTTTTTGGAATAGTTCGCTAAATTGACTTTGAAAATTATCCTCAATCGACGCCGCACTTCCTTTCATTCAATCGAGCAGAGTCACTGTACTATCGCTAACTTAACATGTACACTCAAAGATCTTTACTTACAAAGTTATTGGAATAAAAAATAACTCTCCTAGCATCCCAATATAATCTCAAATACGTAAAAGTTAGTTGATCTTACATGGAGCATTAAAACCTATTTTTAGTGTGACGTCTGTGCGTTCTGTCTGTATATATGTCTGTCTGTCTGAGTTGTTCTACAATGTATGCAACCACTCTAGCCCAAAAAGTGTTTTACGAAATGGTCAAAAAATGGTCAAAATAGTTCGAAATATGCTGATATGCATAATTATACGCTTGTTTTATACCTAATTTTTACGTGAGAACGAATAAGATCAATGCCAATACTTTAGATCATTTTCGAGATATTAAGCTTTCTGTAATTCTGACGATATAGCAATATTTTCAATATAGTTAAAAAAATCTGTATGGTAAAATTTCTTAAAATTTCGTAAATAAGTCACAAGTGGATTATCTTGTTTGGGGCTGATAAAATTTTTATATGATTCGGAAAAATAAAACTAACCTATTTTGTGAAATGGTCAGCGAAAAATAACAAAATCGTCAATAAAACATTAAGTATGCTTACAAGTATTCTTTAAAACAGGGGTGGCCAAAACGCGGCCCGCCTTGAATAATTTTGCGGCCCTCGAGATTCTTGTCAACTTTACAAAATACGATTATTATGTACAATATTTTTGTTTTTAGTGTAGTGTTTTGTAACAAATAAATCACATAACTGTTTCTATTTTACACGTTGCTTCTGTTTTTATACATACTTAGAAGTGGGCAATATTGCATTGCAGCGACCCCGCCCCCCCCCCCTCCGCAGCATCACGCTTGATTCCTGTAACTTTATCGCGCTGCTTATTGCTAGAGCTAGGCATACTTAGATATGCGCGGTAGAGCAGTGCGCCGGCCACTCGCTGCGTCTTCGCTCGCTGTTGATCGTCGAAACAGAACCCACTCTCAGTGTCAATTGAAAATTTGTTTTCCGGTTTCGTTTTGTGTGTTGTGACTGCAGGATAATTATTTTAATATATTTTCAACTAAAACAGCCAGGTAATATAAATTCCATTAAAATAAAATTGAAGTTGATTTAAAAATTAAAAAATATGTATTTCCTTCTCACTTTTGGTTCTAACTCACTCGTATTATAAAATGGTGAAATTTTTCCGATGGCCGGCATTTTTGTAAAAAATTATTAGACGAATTTTTGTGAATATTCTTTTATTTAAAAGCATATTTTTATTTCTTTCTTATTTTTAGTATGAGTGCAAAGAAAAGAAGAATAATAGACGGAAATAGAAGATATAGCGAGGAATGAGAAGAAAAGTACTTTTTTGTCATTCAAAAGACAAAATTAATGTGTTTAATTTGCCGAGACACCATCGCTGTATTTAAGGAATACAATGTTAAAAAATATTACGAAACAAAACATAATGATTATTTGAAATTCGATAAAGAAGTGAAACAATCGAAGGTCCGGGAATTTAAATCGCAATTAAAGACTCAACAAAAAATGTTTGGTTCAGCATTACAGCAACCATCCAATATTATTAAGGCAAGCTATTCTGTTTCATTTTTGACTGTAAATAAATGAAAACATTTTCGAATGGCGAATTTGTGAAAGAATGTTTGGAAGCTGTTGTAAAGGATATTTTGCCTGATAAAAGTAAACTATTTTCGAACTTAAGTCTATCTCGGCAAACAGTGTGTCGTCGAATTAATGACATTTCAAATGAAATTATCGTAAAACTGCGCGATCGAATTCGAAATTTCAAATATTTTTCCTTAGCATTTGACGAAAGTACAGACATTTCTGACACAGCTCAACTTGTAGTATTCGTTCGTGGAGTAAATGAATCATTTCAGGTAACTGAAGAAATGCTAAATTTGTTAAGTTTGAAAGGTACGACAACAGTTGAAGATATTTTCCATGCTGTTGAAAACTGTTTATGCGAAAACAACTTGTGTTTGGAAATTCTTACTGGAATATCAACTGATGGGGCACCTGCTATGATCGGTAAAGAAAAAGGAGCTATAAAATTACTGATCGATAAAATAGAATCCAACAACAAAACTAATAACTGCTGCAAAAAAGATGATTTAATTATAATCAACTGTGTGATTCATCAACAAATTCCATGTGCCCAAGTATTATCGATGAATCATGTTATGCAAGTAGTCATAAAAGCAGTGAATTACATTCGATCCCATGCACTTTCGCATCGACAATTTATGGAGTTCCTAAAAGAATTAGATTATGAATATGGTGGCGTTGTATACTTCAGTCATGTCAGATGGTTGAGTCGTGGAAGATGTTTACAGCGATTTCATGAGTTACGTCAAGAAATTGACTTGTTTATGAATGACAAGCAAATACCAGTACCAGAATTAAGAAATGATGAATGGTTATTGGATGTATGCTTTTTAGTAGATATCATCGAAAAACTCAATCAATTAAATACATCATTACAAGGAAAAGATAATTTAATAATCGATGCATTTAATCACAAAGCATTTCAGAAGAAATTACTGTTATTTGAATGTCAATTGAAAAATAATAACGTTCAACACTTTCTATTGATGAAAGAATTTAAAAATTCAAAATGTATCAATTACATCAAATACGCAAAAGAAATAAGCAAACTTGTAGCTACTTTTGAGAGTCGTTTCACTAATTTAGATAAATACAAAAATTATTTGAAATATATTCATCTCCCTTTCATGTCGATGTCGAGTCGGCACCAGAATATCTCCAAATGGAACTGATTGACTTACAATGCAATAATGAATTAAAACACATTTTTGAAACATCAGAATCAAAAATAGATTTTTATAACACTTATGTCACAAAAGAAAAATTTTCCAATTTTAGAGATCTGGCACAAAAAGTTGTGAGTGCTTTTGGATCAACTTACACCTGTGAATCGTTTTTTTTCGAAAATGAAATTTATCAAACATAAATCGCGCTCAAACTTAACGGACGAAAACCTGCAACATCAATTACGATGTGCAAATACACGCATTGAGATCGACTTGTAAAAACTAAGTGAAAGAGTTGAGAAACAAATATCTCACTAATGAAATAAGTTAAACATTATTCGATCATTGCATTATTATTATAATATTATCTTTGTTTGTATACATGAAAAATAATGAAAAAAATAATAATAATTCATTCTGTTTTAAATTTTCACTCCAATAAATGTTTGTAATGGGTCCAAATCTAATATAAAGATATATATTTTTATATGCGGCCCTCGGGCCGACGTGGTGGTCGAGTGGTCAAGGCATGCGTTTCCAAAGCAATCGCTCGACCGCCACGTTGTGGGTTCGAGCCCCACGTTAGGCATGGTTGTTGTTGTGTTTTGGGCGCAGTGTGTTCCGCCCCCCTCTGGTGCACCTGGGGCAACGTCCCTAGGACGGCTAAATGGATCACATATAAGGCCGAATTATGGGCGAATGACGATGAGTCAAGTGCCTGGCCATTGGCAATAAAAAAATTATATATATATATATATATATATATATATATATATTTATATGCGGCCCGCGGGATTATAATGTTTTTCCGAAGTGGCCCGCAAGGTCATTTGGGTTGGCCACCCCTGCTTTAAAAGCATGTTTTATACGTAATTTTTAACGACGAAACTAAGACCATCTCCATTATTTACAGACTAGCCATTGAGACATTTAAGTTATTTGACATTTTTGGGGGCACTGATTAAATTGTATCAAATTTAACGCCTAATGAATAAGAAGACATCAAAACTTCAAACTAGACATAATATCAAATAATTATCTGTGGCATATAACAATTATAAAGTTGAATTACAGCCGTGAATAGTGAAATTTGTACATGTGCAGAAGTGAAACCCGTCAAGTTAATGCACTGAGTTGCCCGTTGTTCATGAAAATCAACATGATTAAGAGACATAAATTAACTTTACTTACACAAGTGACGACACGAAATTTGAAAAACTAAAATTTATGAAAATATTCTTATTATTATTCATACTAACTTTGCTCAATATTCATTTTATCCTTATATACTGTTTACAAAAATCCTCAGTTACTACCATTACAGTTACAGGTAATTTTACCTACAGCCATTGAAATGTGATACAGCGACTTTTGACTGACAATTATCAGCCTCATTACTTTCCTCAAATATACTAAGAACACTGTACTTGTTCTTTTTTTAAGAAAACACAAGTACTCATTTTAAGAAAACACAAAGATCATTTCAAGAAAACACAAAGAGACAACTTATTTTACCATTTCCAAAAGGTTTGCCTTTTGTTCTGAGATAACATTTTCAAATGAACTGCAACTCTTTCGCTCAACATATTTTCTAAGAGCATGCTTGTCTTAGTCACTGAACGTAATTGAAGTAATAGAAACATCTTTGTCGAAGTCATACAACGTACTCGAAGTTCTAGCACCATACTCGGAGTAGTCACGCATAACTTAAATCATGGAAACATATTTTTCGAACAACACAAAACGTGCTGTAAAAATATCAGCATGATCTTTTTGAAAACACCAAAACGTATTAAAGGTGATAACATCTTTTTCGAAATCAAAGAACGCACTTGAAGGCCTAGCAGCATACACGGAATCGTCAAATCACATTATCCATGTCAATTTTAGCAATTAATATTACTGAATGAATATAAAATTTGAACCGTAGGTATGCCCACATCATATTTATTTAATTTTATATGCAATATTTTTATACAAAATCTACTGTACTAAACTCTACAAAAACTATATACAACACATATCGATAAATTAATCAATTTCTTTTACCTTAATCTTACTATCTTGCATTATTATACGGACTTGTACATTATTATATGTAATAACATAAATGTAATAACGTTGCATAGTTTCTTAATGCAATAACATTTCGTGCAAATACAAATAATTCCTTTCATCTTAATGTTCTGATGCCAAGCTGTTGCTTAATAACGGTCAAAAAATCACGAAAAGATTAATTTAAAGCAAGTATTAGGCTTCTGTAATGAGAAACTGATTGTCAAATAACCACTCATGTTATGATTTATCCTTCCTTAATGATATTTCTGTGATAATTAACGTGATACTTGTTTCGATAATAAAAACAAAGCAATCCTTGTTAAATGTTGTTATGAATCAGAAAATTAATCATATTTGAATGTATTATTTTCTCTATAATGCATTGTGATGTGTTGGGAAAATATTGGAATCAGGAGAAAATCGGAACTGGAGTTCACCACTCTAGAAGAAGACATATATTTTTTTAGCGGGGCGTATGTGTATGTGCTTGCGAGTTTTTGTGTATATCAGTGCAATGTATTTATCAGTTCTAGTTAAAAAAGTATTCGGCGAATTTTTATAAAGTGTATTACATTGGTTCTGGGTAGGATTTGCTTGGTGTCTTGGTGCGATTCATAAAAAGGAAATCTGATGTGGGCAGCACATGACTTTCCATATAAAATGCAATGAAGTTACTACTTTTACAGTAAAAAAATATGTAATTCTTATAGTAGATACTTATATTCAAGATATTGAATTTTCATCAATGAGTCTTCATTTTCATTTATTTAGTGTCAATTTTAACCCATTTGGCGAGATTTTCGTTAATTTAGCAACATTCAAAAAGTCGTCAAGTTGGCGACATTGCACCAAATTCGTCGCCAAGCGTTATGGACGGAGAAATAAGTTATTCTTACAACAGATAAATGACTATTGGCGATCAAATACAAAAGTATTACTCAAAGTATCTTTTTTCATGAATGGAACGAGCTAGATCCACGAGAATGATGTCACCAAATTTATCGCATGATATTACATGTGAAAAGGGAACATATTTCTCAATAGGTAATATTTTTTACTTTATATGATTTTTTGATAATTTTTTTTAATAATGTGCAATATCTCAAGAACGATTCATGCTAGCGATCTAAAATTTATGTAAATTGTTTTCTAATAAAAAATTACATTAGAAATTACTATTTGCGTAAATTTATTAAAGGTTTTGATTTTCTGATGATTTTTCAAAATTTTACTCGAAAATTTAAGGGTATCCTGAACATTCGATTGCGTATAAAAACAATAGGCTTCCAGTATTCACGGATTGTAATTTGTGTACCAAATTTCGTTCGAATTGGTCTATACGTTCGTCAGTTATCTTCTCCAAAGGCTCATTGACACGCACAAACACATTACTTCAAAAATGTTCGATTCGTGATCAGGGATGCTTGAAAAGTGCTCTCCCATCGAAAACTCGAATTCGAATGTTCGACCCCGCCACAATACTTTCCTTATACATTATTGTATATAAGGAAAATAATAACTAACTTTTTTGAAGAATGGCCAGCAAGATGCAAAACCCTCAAAATCTGAAATAAAAGATTAAACATGCTTAATATTCATCCAACCCCTTTCTTATAATTAGATGTAATTATATATATATAATGTGTATATGTGTTACATAGTTATAATGTGAGACTCAGTTGATCTGCTGGCGTGATCCATTCCATAGTCACCGCAATTTTTACCAAAATAGCCATTTTTCAAATAATGCATTTAATACTGGCGAATTCAGGCCAGTGATATTGCTTCACAGACTTTGGGCATTATGTGGTGACATGATATTTGAAATGCAAAACCACGTACAAAGGATGATATTTTACATTCAAATAAATTATTGAACTGAAGAAGCTTTCTTGTACAATTAGAACAAATATTATTTGAACGAAAAGATTTGTTAATTTCATTTAATTGAAGAAATTCAGAAAAAAATAATGTCAACCCTTTTGGTATTAACACCAGGAAGTCTCATGTTTCGTCATCGTTGCTTTAAACAAAACTAAATATCGTCAGATCGTTTGATATTAACACCAAGAAGTCTGATGTTTCTTCATCGTTCTTTAAAGCAAAACTAAATATCGTCAGATCATTTTGATATTAATACCAAGAAGTCTGATGTTTCTTGATCGTTGCTTTAAACAAAACTAAATATCGTCAGATCCTTTGATATTAACACCAAGAAGTCTGATGTTTCTTGATAGTTGCTTTAAACAAAACTAAATATCGTCAGGTCGTTTGATATTAACACCAAGAAGTATGATGCTTCTTGATCGTTGCTTTAAACAAAATTATATAACATAGTAATACTTTTAAAAATTAAAAAATTAAAATAAATAATTTGCGATCAATGACTTCGTTAAGTATTGATTTTTAATTTTTTAGAACATACAGTAAATGTACAACAAAATATTATTATTGCATCGGAAAATATTCCGTTTTGATTTATATAACTGACATGTCAAACAAACATGACAAATTCAATCTAAATCGCTCAAATCTGTTAAGAAGAATTGGAAGTAAAATTTACCAGACATAGAGCTTTCACAGTACATAGC
This sequence comes from Amaurobius ferox, assembly GCA_951213105.1. Taxonomy (NCBI): domain Eukaryota; kingdom Metazoa; phylum Arthropoda; class Arachnida; order Araneae; family Amaurobiidae; genus Amaurobius; species Amaurobius ferox. The sequence continues at coordinate 52,366,165 of OX578147.1, read as the reverse complement.
ATTTAAATATCTAATATAAAAAGAACGATGTGCATAAGTGTCTTGAAAATGACTTCATGTGCTAATGGATTCAAATATTGGTTTAAATTTTCATTGAAAACATATTCTTTAAAATTATTTCCGATGGGCATACTTCTATGCACATAGGTTGATATATATACATATGTTTAGAAACTGTTCATTCTTGTTTAGGGATGCTTTAAAATTTCACCTGCATAATCCGAATTTTTATTTCTAACCAGTAATTTCCCTTTACATAAGCATTAAATTTTAGGAAAAGCATCTTTAAAATGTGGAACTTTTTTATCGTATAAAATTATATATGAATTTTTTTTTATTAAAACATGCATTAATTTGTCTCTGACTTAAGCCATGTGACAGCTAAAGCATTTAAATCCTCAGTATGAATGAGAAAATTCTTTTCATCACTTTATACGCCAGTGCTTTACAAATGGCTAAGGAACAATTTCCGGAATATTTTAACAGAATTCAAAAGCAGCAATTGTTAAATAATTCTACATTACGAATAGCACAGAAGAAGTGATTTCTTGAAAAAAGTCTCCTCAGGTCATTATCTAAAGCTGCATCATTATGATTAAATATTACGAAATCCAGCGTGTCATTATCTATATGCATGTTCTATTAATCTTAAATTCATTTTTAGCAATGATTTCTGAATAATTTTCAAATAACTTTTCTTGAGTTTTCTTTGCTGAAAGTTTTATAGTAATACAAAAGGAGTTTAATTTAGTTCAATATATTTAATGTATATAAAATAATTAGAAAAGTTATTAAGCGAAATATCTCGTTTGATCGGTTTTGGTTAATGTATGTAGCCAATCACTTTCAAATTTTTCGCTCTTACTTGTTTCATCTGTATGCATAATTAAAAGATAAAAATTGCTCATAAATAAGTAAAAATTTAGTAAACGTTCTTCATCTGACTAACAAGAAACGACTGCACGAAATATCTGTTCGAGTTTCCGAAGCAACGTATTGAGCTCAAGTAGCCTCTAAAAGGCAGAAAATTTTTGATTTTTCTTACATAACAGACATAGGAAGGTGTTAATTATGAACCAAAGTCATTTTAAGGTACAAAATAAGATAATAAGTAACATTGAAGCATTTTTAACACTTTACAACAAAGTTGAAAAGTGTTTATGGCTTTGTTCACTCTGTCTGTCTGTCTGTCTGTCTGTCCGTTAGCACGATAACTGCCGTAAAAATAACTTAATCAAAATAAAATTTTAGTATGTTGTTTAGACGGTCTGTAGGACCTATGGGAATATAAATGAATAATATCACCCAATTAGTTTTGGATTGAACACGGGTTGAAAAAATGAAATACATTGAGCCCTATGGGAACTAATTTTTCAAACATTTTTCAAACATTTTTTAAAAAACAAATTGCTTCGAAAATTTTAGGTAATATTCAAATTGTTCCATAAAATATATAAAAAAAATTTCAGCGAAATATATTCAGTAGTTTTTTAAATAAAAATTAAAATAATAATTACACCTCTTATATGAAACGATCACGTGACCATGATATGAAACGATCACATGACCCACTTCAAAATGATATATGGCATCCATCTTGTTTCAAAATCGTGATTTCTTTAAGTTCTTTTTAATTCATATTGAGTGTTGTATCCGTCCTAAAACTACTTTATTTTTGCTTAAATTCTGTGCATCTACATACTGAAACAACGCAATGAAAATATATTTCAGTTTAAATGCTCATCTAAATTTGATTATTTCTACAACTAAGCCTATTTTTCACCTATGTAAAATGTAAACAGCAAAATATGTAGAATGAGTTGTATTAGAATTCCTGTATTTTTTTAACACAAAATAATTTAGTCCATGGAGTCTGCATGACTGATATGAATGAAATATTAATTGATTTTATGAAGAGAAGTACGATTTTTTTCGATGAAGTTTTAAGCATAGAGTTTAATTATTTGTAGCTCCATGGTCTTAAATAAAATGTTTAAATAAAATAAATTATTATAGTATTGTGATGAATGAAATGAATGGGAGAAAGTTATAAATGAAATCCTGTTTTTATAGAGAGATCCAGGCGTGTTATTTTTTCTATGACGTCATTTGAATTAATTTCAGTTGTTTTCGATGAAGTTTTCAAATATAATAAATTATCGTAGTATTATGATAATTCTAAAACTATTACCGAGGAATGTATAACATTTTAGAGATGTTTAAACCAGGCAATTTATATTTCAATGCCGTCATTTGAATGAAGTTCATTTTTTTCGATGAAGATTTAAGTTTTCAAATATAATAAATTAATGCAGTATTGTGATAAGTTTCAAAATATTACCGAGGAATGTATTGCATTTTAGACTTGTTTAAATAAAATTGCATTGAAGTTGGAAAGTGTTTCATAATCAATGCTTTAAGCATAATTGATCTCTGTTGTTACATTTTAATGCTGTTTTTCTCAGATATGGGATTTTAACACTTGCGCACAATATATTTTAAAATATATGTAACCAATCACTTTCAAATTTTTTGCTCTTACTTGTTTCATCTATATACATAATTTATAGATAAAAATTCCTCATAAATAAGTAAAAATTTAATAAACGTTCTTCATCTGACTAACAAAAAACGACTTCACGAAACGTCTGTTCGAGTTTCCGAAGCAACATATAGAGCTCAAGTAGCCCCTAAAAGGCAGAAAATTTTTGATTTTTCTTACATAACAGACATAGCAAGGGGCTATTTATGAACCAAAATCATTTTAAGATGTAAAATAAGATACTAAGTAACACTGAATGTATTTTTAAACTTTAAAGCTGTTTTTCTCAGATATGTGATTTTAGCCCTTGCGCGCAACATATCTTAAAATATATTTAACCAATTACTTTCAAATTTTTTGGACTTACTTGTTTCATCCATATACATAATTTGTACTTAAAAAATTCACCATAAATAATAAAAAAAGAATTGTGAAGAGGTTTATTTCATGTTTTTTAACACTGAAAATGAAAATTTCATTTTTTAAATTTTAAAAATATTAAAATGTTTTCAAAATTTTTAAAAGTGTGTGCAAATTAAAGATGTAATAGTTACAAGTATATTATTATAAAATTGAAGTCCATAAGTATAAAATTATTTGAAATATCTTGGGCGCGGCTGCTACATACACCGTTATGCCTGTCAAAATTGTATAAATTTTAAAAAACAATATAAAATGTACATATAATTGTATGACTTCAGTAAAATTTGTATAGTCAGAAAAGTTTTCTATATGTTTCGAGAAAAAAATTTGAACATATGGGATACACTTGGTTGAAATTAAAAAATTGTAAATATAACTATATTTTCAATGAATTCCGACTGTTTAAAGGTCCTATGCCCCCTTAAAAAATTCCACCTATGTGACACAGCCCAGAAATATGAGACACAGATCCCCCCCCCCTCTACGAGACACAGACCCCAATTTCCTCTCCCATTGCTGTTCAAAAATCGAAAACAAATTTTCATACATTTCGTGTATATTTAACTTAAATAAGAACATGATGGCTCTTGAATGAATTGATAACACTGAATGGCAATTGCATAAACTTGATAAAATTAAATGGTATTTTATTTTATTGTAGTACGTCAGGGGAATGTTAATTTTCAGGGCAACTAGACCAAGAGAAATTGACCCATTAATTGTATTCCTTTTAAATTTGAAAACGCATTATAAAAGCATAATACTTTACAATTATATTACGAAAATATTTTTTTTAAATGTAAATTGAACTCAAAAGTGAACACCGTCATTTATAAGGCGCTAACAAGTACTTGACTCATAAAATCATATTCTTGATTTAACATTGACATTAATGGAGCGTGCCGTACAAAGAGACTTACTTTGATATATCTCTTATTATGTTAAGATTGCAATGATATTATTCTAGATTAAAAATTTACTTATTTTTAATCTAGAATAATATGTTTTAATGAATTTGGACGACCATTATCACTTTTTATTAATCTGATTTCCGTGTCACATTTTGTTAACCTGTATTTATATTCCGTTATTATTTTACAGTAGCGGTTTGGAACAACTTACCTCATCCAAAGATCCTGTAAAAGGTAGATTACTGATTCACTTTGGGTCCACTTCGACGATAAGACCTTGTAATGTCGACCCAGTAGCTTAACGGTAGATCGTCGGCTGGAAAGTTCGGAGATCCAGGGTTTGATTCTCGGTTGGGGCAGCGAGTCTCCTTACAATGACGCCCGAACAAATCAACCCGTTAGGTTAGTATAAAGATGTCGTTATTCTGAAAGTGATCCTAGTGCGACTAGTTCGGATTCAGTGGACTCTGGAAGATTTAGCGCCGATTTGAAATTTAAACGATAACGGTCACGCAAGATACTAACCTGAGTAAAAATAATAGTAGCAGGAGGCTAACCTGCGGTAAAAATAGCAGGATGTGGTCAGTCAGATTGTCAGTTGCTTTGCAATCAGACATTAGAGGGTAGATAATGCAGAGTCCACCTCTACGATAAGAGCTTGCAATATCGTTCCAGTAGCTCGATAATAAAGCGTCGGCGAGCCAGTTCGGAGATCCAGGGTTCGATTTCCGGTTGGGACAAGAAGGCTCTTTACAACTGTATCTTGTATATACTGTTATATATATATTTGTCTTGCTGGAATCTCGTATGTGCGTTACCAAAATATAAAGGAATATTTATCAGTTTACACTTTATGATTAATTTTCGGTTCCAATTTGATGAAGAGATTTCTCACACTTCTCTAATTTTCACGGCTTTAATTTGAGTATTCCCTACAGTGGAGATATTATAATTCTTTGGTTGTCATATAAAACCTTTAAAACACGTAGCAAAATTTGTATCTATTATTTGTCTTCTAGTCGGTTGTGTGCCGATTTATTAATTTTGTTGATTAAAATTAATATTGTCAAAAATGCATTTTACATTAAATTAATTATTTATTAGTATATTAATTATACATGTAATCTGTTCTAAAACTTACTGCTCTGTACATTGCGTTGGTGGCCGCAAAACCCACCTATTTCTGTGCTTAACGGGATACTAAGTTAACAAACTAAAAATTAAGGTTAATAGTAAAGGAACAAACATTTATTTATCACATACTCAATTTACACTCTTTAGTTTTACAAATTAAATAAATATCACAATAGTGGAATACATCTCAATGGTAGTTCGGGGGGTGTAATGCCAGATGAATTGATATTTGGTTGGAGCACGTGGTGGGATGCATAATTAGATTTTCCTTAAAAACACAAATTTAGACAAAGAGGTTATCCTCATATAGTTTAATTGTACGGTACCTGATCTTCTTTCATATAACTTGGGTAACACCGATGCTTTGTCACACTTTACACTTGCAATACCAGATGAACATGAGCTCTCCTTCGAATTCCTATATCAGAGACGCACACACAACTCTTAACTCTGCTACCGTCGCTTCTTCTTGACTAGTCTAACTCCAACAGCCTGCCTTGACCAACTCTGACTCCCACTTCGAGCAACTCTCACTTATATCCCTTTTTCGGTCGGCGGTCCACGTGCTGAAATGTAGAGCTGATGGCTAATCCGTGGACATGGCGTCGCCGTCTCGGTTGCCGCCAAACGGCTTAGCGTGGTATGTAAACATGGGCGTGGTATGTAAGATATGGGGCCACCTGTATATTATCGCCCATCTGCTTAGCGTGGGGTTAATCCGCCCGCATTCCTGGTTCCATTATTTTTTAATCCTTCCAAATATTTATTACTTTACATTTCTGGCATTACATTCTCACCCCCCCGCGAAATAAAAGTCCAAAAGTTACTCTCCCACAGTTTCACCCCAGTGGTAAGAAATTAAGTTCACAATGGTTCCTCGCAAACACATAAGTTCATCCATCGTGAGAAAGGCTGAGTTCCACTTTTTAGCCTCGTACAACTCATAGCTTTGATAGTTCTTTGTAGTTTCTTGATAGTTCCCTGTCAAGTTAGTCCATTATTCATAATTGACATAATGTACCATAAATTACATGAGGATTACCAACATTCACATTATTATTAAATTGTAAATTTTGATATATATTATTTGCAATGCATAATTTTCATTTCTCCTTTTACATAATTATTTACATACGACATATCATTACATAACAGCATTCATTACTTTATTATTATTATACATTTTCTTGTTATCATTTCATTTTGTAACATATTGTAGTAGTGCAACTATCAACTTCCGATTCTTGGTTATGGTTGAATTCCATACCACCATATTATTTATAAATTACTTTGTTATTTCACTTTTTTTTTTTTTTTTTTGAACTTGCCATATATGTAATGTTAGAAATACATAACATACTTTTTGAAATATACTTATATCCACAATTTAAAACATAAAAACATATACATATACACTCAATTATCACTTTCTATTTATGACATTAATTACAAACTTTTTACATATTTTTCATATTCTTTGTTTTATGAAATTACTATTTACAACAATTCGAGGGCGAAAATTATACCCTCTGGCATTATAACAAACCTCATCATCATTTCTATTATTTTCACAGTTTAATTGCTTTTCTTTAGTGACCTTCCCTTCCTTAATTTGACTTTGATCATTATTTCTAATCACTTTCTCATTTTGATTTTTTTCTTTGTCCTGTGTGTGTGTGTGGTTTGATTCGCTTTCGTCACTATCTTTCAAATATTGTTTTCGCTCCGCTGCCATGTATAGTTTATTTATGTGCACTTTATAAGTTTTATTTTCATCACTTTTAAGACATATTATAACATTATTATTTCGGACTAATTTCGTAATTCTAAATGGTCCATCATATCGATCCTCTAATACCCTTGGTTTTAGGAACTTTTTTAGGTACACTGTCGCTCCTATAAATATATCGTTTTTTCTCACTATTTTATATTTCTTTATTTGTTTGTCATTTATCAGCTTTTGTTGTTCCGATGCGTCTTTCACGACTTTATCTATATTTTTTAAATGCTGTGCCACATAATTTTTATAATTATTTACATCACTATACATTATATCTATTTCTTCCTTACTTGGTATGTTTGTTTGTTTAATATTTTCCAATGGCAATGATAAATCTCTAAGATAGAACAGGAATGAAGGCTCAAATCCTGTATTACTGTTAATAGTGTTATTCACATAAAACTTAAACCATTTTAAAGATTCATCCCATTCAAACGTAGTCTTTGACAAACACATTATACATTGTTTCATGTCTCTGTGTATTCTTTCACAACGACCTAAAGAACTTGGGAAATAAACCGAACTGTATCGCCTTTCAATATTTAATGCATTTGTAAAATCTATGTATTCTTTACTTTTAAAAATTTGAGCATTATCGCTTTGAATAATAATTGGAACTCCATAAGTTGTCACGAAGTTTGTTAGCTTATTCACTATTGTTTTAGCCGTAATGTCTCTGACTGCATAGGCCTCAAAGTATCGTGAAAACATGTCTACAATTGTAATTACAAAATTATTTCCTCCATTACTGCGCGGTAGTTTTCCTACGCAATCCAGTTGTAAATATATTCCTGGTTTTAATATTTCTGGCATAGCCTGAAGTCTGGCTGGTGGTATATTTTTGTGTTTTACTAATAAGCATTGATTACAAGACTTACAAAAATTTTCCACGTCTTGGAAAGCCCCTATCCAAAAATATTTTCTTGAAAGTAATTGGTATGTCTTTTTTACTCCGAAATGAGGGAAATGTGCTATCTCTATTATCTTTCCCTTTAGCGAGTGCGGTATTACAATCTTATTCTCATTTATTTTCCTATACGTTTGTCTTTTATTTTCCTTCTTTACCATTAACAGTTTATTTTGGCTATCAATATAGTATACCTTGTTATTGTGATATCGGTTTCTTCCTTTTTGTAATTCCTCTCTAATTTTACTTAATTTTTCATCTACCATTTGTTGCTCTAATATTTTCTCCACATTTATCTCATCATTTTTAATTAAAGTATTTACATATTTGATTTGGTTATCATTGTCAAATACATATCTCGAGCAATAATCACTTGCGTTATTTTCACCTTTTTGATATTTGAATTTAAAATCATACTGACTTATGTCAATTAGCCACCTCGATATGATATTTGGCATTTTATCTAATTTTATGTGGTACATAAGGGATTTTGCGTCACTCAGCAAGGTGAAACTCCTTCCCAACAGATATTCTCTGAAGTGTTGTAAGGATGCGTGTATAGCTAGCAATTCTAGCTTTATTGCAGGATAACGCTTCTCTGCCGGGTTCACAGGTCTTGAATAAAATTCGATAACATGATCGACTCCATTTACCCTTTGCATCAAAATACTACTAATTCCGTTACCTGAGCCATCCGTAGTTAAGACAAACGGGTTTACTTCATCAGGCTGTCTTACAACTGGTTCTTTAAAAATTGCATTTTTAATTTTTCAAAAGCTTTTCTACATTCATTATTCCACTCGAACCTAACATTCTTTTTTGTCAAATTTACCAACGGTTCTGCAATTTGTGCATAATTTTTTATCAGACCTCTAAAATAGTTTGTTGTCCCAAGAAAGCTTTTTACTTGTTTAACCGTTTGGGGTTGTTTGAAATTTTGCACTTTTGCACAGTTTTTTATTGATGGGCTTATACCATTCGCATTTACTTTATATCCTAAAAATTCAATTTGCGATTTGCATATCTGTAACTTCGCCGGGTCGAGTGTTAAATTATTTTCTTTCAATCTTTGGAAAACAATTTTGATTTTCTCTAACATTTCGTCGTTATTTTGTGCGCATATGACTAAGTCATCTAAGTAAAAGTATATTTTTAACTCTGATAGATCTCCTAACACTTTGTTCATTAAAAGTTGAAAATATGCTCCTGAGTTTTTAAGACCAAACGGAGTTCTTTTAGGATTAAAATTTCCCATAAAAGTTGTGAACGTTAAGGCCTTTCTATCTTGTTTTCTTAGTTCGATCTGAAAAAACGCCGCCTTCAAATCCATAACTGTATAAATTTTACTACCAGCGATATTTTGTAATATATCCTTCACCTTTGGTAAGTTTATTGGCAAAAGTGGTAAATACGCGTTTATGGCCCTATAATCAATAGCAAGTCTATATTTAGGTTCTTCATTTGGTTTACTTGGTTTCTTTACAAGTATACAACACGGACTAGCGTACGTGCTTTGTGAACTTTCAATAATGTTATTTTCCAATAATTCCCTAATTTCTTTTTGCGCAATTTTTCGTACTGCTCTCGGAATTGGGTATGGTCGACTCTGAATAGGATAATTGTGCATAAGTTCGATTTTCGGTACTATTGCTGATGTTTTACCTAGGGTAGCATATGACTTTGAAAAAACCTCTGTATTGGTCATCATTAATGCAATAACTTTATTTCTATCTTCCTTATTTAAGTGCTGTACTTGAAAATCGTCTGGAGATATTTCTTTCTTTCTTAATTCCCGAATTTGTTGATAATCTGTTTTATTTAAATTTTGAATATTATTAATTTCCAACGTGGGTTTACTGCTTTTATTTTTTGTATCAACAATTTCGATTTGTTCTGTTATTATACCCACGTTCATATTTTTATTAAGTGTAATTTGGCAATTTTTTTCATTGTATAACAACATTCTAATCTTATTTTTATTTTCTATACTTTGGATCGATTCATCCGTGATTAATGTTCTTGCCATTTTTATTGGAGAAAATAAAATATCCTGTCCCTCATTTAATTCCTGTGACAAAATCAATTGGACTATCTCTGACTCCCCTGGCTTTAATGTTATTTTTCTTTTCAATTTAGCGAAAATCTGCTTTTCCTCTTTCTTTTTAACATTCTTATTCTTATTACTTTCATTAGAACTTGGTAACCATTTTTCATCATTTACATTATCGCGAGTGCTACAATTTTGCATATTAGAGTTTTTTCTATCGTTATCGCTTTCATTATCCTCGCTTATTCTACCTTCATTCTCATTATTGAATTCATTACAACAATTATTTATTTCCTCATATTCGTCGTCATCATTATCATCGCTTATTCTATCTTCATTCTCATTATTGGATTCATTATAACAACTATTTATTTCCTCATATTCGTCGTCATCAGTATTATAATTTTCATAATTACTATTATATCTATTTTCATCGCGAATTCCCTGGCTTTGTGGTTTTTGTTTTGAATTCTGTATTGGGTTTGTATTTTCACTTTTATACAATTTAATCGCAGTATTCCCAAATTGTACTTCGTTATCTTTTGTATTTAAAATTGCTTTATGTGAGGATAAAAAGTCGTAGCCTAAAAGCATTTTATATTGCCCCTGAAAGTTCTGTTTTGTCACGAAAAAATAATTTTTGCATGCCTTTTCTCCAATTCTAAATGAAAATTGAATGCAATTTAAAAATTCTATATTTTCTTTAGTAAACGTCTGAAGTATTACTCTTCTGGTTATGTATTTTATTTTTACATTTCTATTCTGTTTTAGTTTTTGAAATGTTTCCAAATCTATAATACTAACTTGAGCCCCACTATCAATTACACTTATTATTTTTATTCCTTTGCAATCTATTTCTACCATCGGTAATTGTGGGCTAGATACGTTTTCACATTCGCTTGAAAGGATACTTTTGGTATCATATTTTGCTTTATCATTATTTTCATAATATTGTCCTCTCTTCAAATTTGTATAGTTTTGCCAGTCATCTCCATTTTTGTTATTTCTATATGTTTGTGAACCGAATTTATTTATTTCTCTGGAATTTATACGATTCGTTCCTTGGTCCCAAATTCCAGCTCTTAGTTTAAATTACTATTATTATTGTTTCTCTCATATGTGTTTGATCTTATATTTCTTCCGTTGCGCCCCCTAAAATTTCCTCTTATACTTTGCCTCTCTCTATTTTCTAGGTTGGTTTCTAATTGATCGTAATAATTTCTTTGATCATTATTATTTCCTTGATATTCCCTATTATTTCTATTATATCCTCCTCGTTCAAAATTTCTGAGATTTTCGTTTCTGTTTCCTCTGATATAATTTGTTTGCTCCAACCCATATTGCTGATAATTCATTCGTTTGGGATTCCTTGCAAATGCAGTATTACACTCATTGTACCAGCAATCTGAGAAATAATGTCCATTTTTTCCGCACCCTATGCAAAAAACAGCTCGTTCCATGGATTGATTTGGTATATTTTGCAATTTTAATTTATTAATTTCTAAAGTCAAATCTTGAACCTGTGTTGTAAGTAACATTTCTTTCAGTTCGTTATGTGATTCTTCTGGAGTCCTATCATTAAGAATTATTTCAAACAGTTCGGCATCTTTTATGGCATCTTCAAACCGCTGCGGATCTTTTTTCTTCACTTCAATTGCCAAATCAGGGCGTAATGCGCTAATGAATTTTCCCAACATTATTTTATTGGTTATTTTCTCTACCTCTCCATCTGTTGTATCCTTAAGGTTCAAAAATTTACGCGCTGCGTTTTTTATTTTTAGCACAAGCTCGTCCACTGACATATCAGGCGTTTGTTTTATATTATTGAAAGCGTCCTGTTCTTGCGTTATCGTTATTCTGTTTGAAAATTTATTTATTAGTAATATTTTTATTTTATCAAACTCCTTTTCGTTTTGTAATTCAGGGTTTTGAATTAAAAACTGCATAGCCTTATCTTTTAATCTGGTTTTAATGATAGCCACTTTATGCTCTTCCTTCCAACTTGCTAACTCCGCTAATTCATCAAATTGTTTTATAAAGAAATTTATATCTTCCTCCTTACTCCCACTAAATAATGGCAGGATCTGCATTACTGGAATATCCATATTTTTATTATTTCTATCCAATTTACTATAATTTTTATTTGATATTTTTGAATCTTCTTTCAAACTTGAACTCCTTGTTATAATTGAACTTTTCACCACTTTTTTAACTGGTCCCATTCCTATATCCCATTTTTCTAATTATACCTTCGATCTCATTTAGAAGAACCATTTTTTCCATTTCATTGATAAAACTTTACATAATCATACATATAACATAAGGAGAAATGAGAATTGTGCACAATATTTTCACAATCATTTATGTCGCCACCAGTTGTCCAACCTTATCAATATTTATTTTTTATTATTATTATTCCTTTCATTTTTATTAATTTCATAAATCCTTATTTTATTCCCGTTACTGCTAAAGTCACGAGCACCAAATGTGCCGATTTATTAATTTTGTTGATTAAAATTAATATTGTCAAAAATGCATTTTACATTAAATTAATTATTTATTAGTATATTAATTATACATGTAATCTGTTCTAAAACTTACTGCTGTGTACATTGCGTTGGTGGCCGCAAAACCCACCTATTTCTGTGCTTAACGGGATACTAAGTTAACAAACTAAAAATTAAGGTTAATAGTAAAGGAACAAACATTTATTTATCACATACTCAATTTACACTCTTTAGTTTTACAAATTAAATAAATATCACAATAGTGGAATACATCTCAATGGTAGTTCGGGGGGTGTAATGCCAGATGAATTAATATTTGGTTGGAGCACGTGGTGGGATGCATAATTAGCTTTTCCTTAAAAACACAAATTTAGACAAAGAGGTTATCCTCATATAGTTTAATTGTACGGTACCTGATCTTCTTTCATATAACTTGGGTAACACCGATGCTTTGTCACACTTTACACTTGCAATACCAGATGAACATGAGCTCTCCTTCGAATTCCTATATCAGAGACGCACACACAACTCTTAACTCTGCTACCGTCGCTTCTTCTTGACTAGTCTAACTCCAACAGCCTGCCTTGACCAATTCTGACTCCCACTTCGAGCAACTCTCACTTATATCCCTTTTTCGGTCGGCGGTCCACGTGCTGAAATGTAGAGCTGATGGCTAATCCGTGGACATGGCGTCGCCGTCTCGGTTGCCGCCAAACGGCTTAGCGTGGTATGTAAACATGGGCGTGGTATGTAAGATATGGGGCCACCTGTATATTATCGCCCATCTGCTTAGCGTGGGGTTAATCCGCCCGCATTCCTGGTTCCATTATTTTTTAATCCTTCCAAATATTTATTACTTTACATTTCTGGCATTACAGGTTGCATGGCGGAAAATTTAAGCAATCCACATCGAAGAAATTCCGACCAATGATAGTTAGAGCTCGATACATTGGAGCGATTTTTTTTTCGAATTAATTTTTTTTTATTTATTTCATGTTGAAATGTAATTTAGAGCGATTTTCATAAAAAAAATGGTTGATTAGCGATCGAAAATATTGTCGCATAGTTTCCACCTTGGTGCAATCGAGCAGATTGAAGAACGATTTTTCAAACGAACTAGAAGCGAAGCCGTAGGAAAATTCTTTAATATTTAATTTTAAAACATCGAAATGTGCATATATTCAGCTATATAAATTGCACTTTCTCGCATTAGTGATTAGGATATTCACACCATTTTTGGCATGGTTTTATTAAATCAAAAGTTTTAGTACAAAAATCCGCCGATAGGTGGCGCTGTAATTCACATAACAACATTTAATAGGCTTTCTAAATGTTAAATAATATTAAAAAAGTATCGTTAAAACTGCTCAATATGTCCCCTCTTCATGTTCAACAATGTGCTCTAATCGCAGAACCATATTTTCCACAGCTGACTGGAGTGAGTCTGCCGGAATATCAAGAACAGGGTGCCGAATGCTGTCCTTCAGATCTGGCACAGACGCTGGCCTTTTACGGTAGATATTGTCCTTAAGAAAGCTCCACAACCAAAAGTCGCGCGGGGGGGGGGTGATATCCGGCGAATGAGGAGGACATGCTGTTCGAAAATGCCGTCTGATCACCTGTCCAGCTGTGAAATGCTGTGTTAGCAATTGCTTTATACTACGCTCAATATGAGGAGGTGCGTCATCCTGCATGAAAATGATGTCCTGAAGGCATCCACGCTGTTGAAGTTGTGGGATTACAAAATCCCTCAGCATATCATGGTACCATAGTCCTGTGATGGAACAGGTTTTGATTCCAGTTGCAATTACCTTTTCAAAAAATACGGTCCAATGATAAAGGTAGCCGTAAAACCCAACCATGCTGTCATTTTGTCAGGAAGCAAGGGCTGTTCCTCGATAGCGTGAGAGGTTTCTGCTGCCAAAATTCGACTATTCTGGGTGTTAACTTGCCCATTAAAGCAAAAGTTGGTTTCGACAGTCCACAGGATGTTACATGGCCAACTGACGTCAACCATCATTCGAGCAGGGAGCTGAAGTGCAAAAGTTTTATGAACATCTGAGTCTCCGTCCTGCAATAGGTGCACATACTAGATTTTGTAGGGGTAAAAATTCAAAATCCGCCGTTAGATTTTTCGTACAGTGGAATACGGCATATCCAATACACGGGAAACAACTGGCACACTCACACTACCATGTGGCGAATGACTGCTGGCTGCAACGACCGCGGTAGCCACATTTTCGAAGCTAAAAGACTGGATTGGCTTTCATCCCCTACCTGGAAGAATGCCCAGTTGTTTCAACTTTCTTTATCATTTTACGTAGAGCACATAGAGACATTGGAACACTTCGTAGTATCTGCTTCATACGACGGAATTCTTTTACAGCTGCAACGGAGTTCTGCTGGTTCTGGTAGAATAATTTCCCCAGTAGGGCTTTTACTTGCAACACTGGCATGATGTATTGAGAAGTAACTAATACCCCTGCAGAACCCGCCATCTTTTTATCCAAAGAATAATGCTACTAGGCATGCGCTGTAACGCAAATAATGTTTCACATTTTCAATATATGCAAATAAATACCATTTGTGTTATAGCACCTTCTAGAGGTAAATGTTGATACTAAAATTTTTAATTTAATAAATGTCAAGAGCATCATTTGAATTATCTGTATATCAAATGTTATCTCATTTGGACCAATAGAACGTATTCTAGAGCCCTCTGAAGTGGGAAACTTATATCTTGCTAAACTTATGTGTGTGTATATATATATATATATATATATATATATATATATATATATATATATATATATATATATATATATATATAGAGAGAGAGAGAGAGAGAGAGAGAGAGAGAGTGTCCCAAAAACATTGACCTCGACTTTTATTCCTTAAATATTGATATTAGACATATAAAATAAATTACAAAGTAGCGTAAAAATAAGTACGTTATTTTATGAAATCGATTAAAATTTTCAGGAGAATAGGGGAAAATTTTAGGGGATTTTTAGGGTATTGTATTTCTTCAAATTTAAATGTGAAGAAATACAAATTTAAATGTTTATACGGTCCTCGTACAAAAACAATTCAAATGAGTGAAATGTGCCCCATACACTAATAAGGTGATGTACAAAATTTCAGCATTTTATCATAAAAAGTCCCAGAGATATGTTTAAACAAATTTGGTGAGGGATTAATCACAAATTAAAATGTAAATGTTTACTGCAAGAATGCAAATGGTGCAACGTAGAAATGTATCATAGGCAAATAATATCTGCCTCTTACCTTTAATGGCTCTTCGGCATGGATGGAAAACCTTTTGAACAAGCTTCCGATTCTTTGTGTAAAATTGTTATTTCTAAGCAGTATAGATATTTTTGTACCAATAAATAGCAAAATTGTTATTTATTTATGCAATCATTGTTTTCTATCGTAAATTGCGTTGGACCCATTAAACGCGATCTCCGGACATGATTTTTCCCCTCTGAGAACCAACCCATGTCGATGCATCAAAAAGTGGTTTAAGTCAGCATTTTTGTCTTTTCATATCTGGGACTTTTTATGATAAATTGCTGAAATTTTGTACATCACCTTATTGGTGTATGGAGGCACATTTTGCTCAATTGAAATGTTTTTGTACGGGGACCGCATAAAAATTTAAACTTTGTATTTCTTAAAATTTAATCCCCTTAGAAATTTTAATCGATTTCGTAAAATTCTGTACCCTTTTTAGGCAACTTTGTAATTTATTATACATATCTAAGAATAATATTTAAGGAATAAAAGTCGAGGTCGGTCAATGTTTTTTGGACATATATATATATATATATATATATATATATATATATATACATTTTCTTAATGTTTCCTATCTTAATTTTTTCATTTTTTGAAGCCTGTAGTCTGAGTTTGAGTACTTATACTATTGCTCAATCTAAACCGCATTTGTTTGGGTTAGTTAGAGTTAAATACTCAGACTTGAAAAGGATTTTAATTCTGACTAATCATCGAATTTGGGCCGGTGTTGTTTTTTTCTCTTATCGGCATTATGGCCGGGATTTTGCTTCTATGTTGATGTTAATATTACTTGATTTTTTTTATTATTACATTTTTTAATATATATATATATATATATATATATATATATATATATATATATATATATATATATATATATATATATATATATATATATATACCGCATTCTAGTATCATAAAGTTAGCATTATTTTAACCCTGATGTTTTTTCGGAATTTTAAATAGGTCTATTTAACAATATACTGCTTCGCAATATAGCAGTCTGCTGTCCCTCCTTTCACTCAGCAACACAGAGCATTTGTAGTAGTTGCTATATATCTGTGGGGCTAAATATAATTATGCTTTCTAAAATTAGATATAATTAATTTTATTTGTCAGCTAAATTGGATTATTTTAAATTGTATTACTTGTTTTATTTTATTAGTCGGCTAAATTTTAAATGCCATAACTCTTCAACTGCTTCTTTAAGTGAGAGATAATTTTTTACAGTTGCCCGGGAATTATTCCGCTGTTTCAAACATGGGGTTTGTGTATTAAAGACTGACCTTTGTTCCTTATGACGTTGTAGGAAAGCGACGTGTTCCAGGAACCGTCAATTGTTCATGCGGGAAGTGAAAGCCTAATGTGACGGTCTGCGCAGATGTTCTGAGTTTATTTATAAACGCCAGGGAATCGCTACATTGTGTATGTTTATTATTTTTATACCGTCCTGTTCTGTACAATAAAACTGAGTTTGTGTGCGCTATTAGTGTGTTGAGTGATAAAATATTGTGACCAGAAGTGTTGGAAATTGAGTAGTTTTATGTGCATTATCTATGTAACAGGTGCCAATGTAGGAATCAGAGTAGGATAAGTTGTTCTATTCAAAATAATTACTGTTATAAAATAAGTTGTCTAACTCTGTGTACATACTACTTACACAAAATGAATATGAACTATCATTTCGTATTTCTTCTATACTTCAGATTCTATACTCTACTTCAGATTCTATTCTCTACTTCTATACTTCTATACTCCAGATTCTATTCTCTACTTCTATGCTTCATATTACATTCTCTACTTCTATGCTTCATATTCTATTCTCTAATTCTATACTTCAGATTCTATTCTCTACTTCTATAATTCAGATTCTATTCTCTACTTCTATACTTCAGATTCCATTCTCTACTTCTATACTTCAGATTATATTCTCTATTTCTATACCTCAGGTATTATAAGAGCAAGATTCACTTAACTGACCAAACTTCTAATATAATCCATCTAGGTACAGAAGCAACCAGATTCGTACTTGTATTACATTTGGTTATTCAAGTCATTTATCATTTCCAGTTAAATAAAGCTTAAAAACACTTACTAGAGGCTTCAGACACACACACTTTTAACGAATTTATCTTATAGTAAGTGTGCTGATGCATTACACATATTTGGGCACTTAGTGTAGGTATATTTCATGCCACGGGTTTGCCGAGAAATGAAAGGAAATAGGAGCAGCAATTACTCAAAATATATATAATGTGTATGGTATGTGCTGTATAGCGATGCCTCTTCACAGACGAGATGGGACTTTGTGGCGCCTTGGTTAATGCACATGTGACATGGGTTGTAAATGTTCATAAAAGAGTTTTGTAACAAATTCCAAAGTTCAAGCTACAAATCTCAAGAAATTTATAGCTCCTGTCAGGTGTGGCTCTGGAGGTGCACAGGTTGGGACCACCCGGTCTGTAAGAAACCCTCCGGTTCTAAATTTTTAGTGGAACGCATAAAAGATAAGCGTCAATTCGCAGAGCAATAGCGTGAGTCGAAGTTGAATTGCCCTTTTTATTGCACTTCGGAAACATCGTATGGGAAGACTTGGGACTGCTTCCCTAAAATTTTGTTCCCCTCGTTTCAAAAATCTGAAAGGACTTTGAAAAAATGTAAAATTCAGATGCAATCCTGTTTTCATGGAGAAAGGTCTCCTGGTGTGTTTGTTCACTTGTTTTGAGCGCATGCATCAGTGCAACGTATGTAGGCTGTATTAGTCGACACTTGTCGAACGGCTGCACATGCCAGTTTCCACGGAACCGGCGCGGTGTACCCGACAAGGAGCACTATACTCTAAGTAACGCATAACCTCGATAAGCAACATTTGATCTATTTGGAGTCTATGGCCGCTCGTAGCAAAATCAACTAGGACGGACTGTTTGTGAGGCAGCGAGAAAGTCGCCACTTTCGCTTCGCAGTGCAACACAGCTCTGACTCCAGACGGTGTAGTGTGGGAACCCTTTGAATCCTTAACTACATCCAGACCGTAGCATCTGTGTGTACTGCAAGGACGGTATCGACAGCTCAGAGTACATCTCCTTTACACCGAGTGTATGCGGAAGGAGTGTTGCGGGGCGTCAATCCTGGGCCCCTGTGCAGTGTACAACATGCGTCAACTGGGTACGTCAACTGACATCAGTGCGGTCCGTAGGAGACTACATCTTGTTAGGCGGGAAACGACCTACCGGCAGCGGTCTACACGGAAGTTCCGATATTAAAGGAATAGCTAGGCCAAACCCGACATTAGGAGTAGGAGAATAATGCGGACTGTGTTCCCATCTCCAGGATAATTCCTGATGAGACATCTGTACGTGTCATAGCCTAAACCGCGTGAGTCTACTAGCGGTGTGATCGCGTGTATGGAAATTTTATCCTCTGAACTGGAATTTAGAGAATTGAATTGCCACCCATTTCATCTTTGTGGAGGCATTGTGACAATCAGCTATATGGAGGTGTGTTCAATTCAACTGTATAGATGTATTGTTTTTTTATTTTCAATTGAGATGTAATGTATCATTGTGTGATAGCGCAAATCAAGTGTCTAGTATTTATTGTAAGCTTTTTTGGGGGATATTTGCCCACTGAATAATTTTGAAATTAATTTAATGCAAGTTTTGGAATTTTTGAAAATCTATATTAATTAACCGTACACCCCGAGGTCAAGCTGGGTAGATATAGCATATTTTTATTGTGTAAATTGGAGATTATTGTCAAACTGAATATTTCATGTTATTTTTTAATTAATGTGTTAGTGGCCACAAAATTTGACTCGTTAATTAATCTAAGGCAATGTACGATGATCCGTTCAGATCCCACTGTGTAATCACAGGCTGAGCTGGAAGGCATTAGTTGTAAGTAGTATAAGTGTATATTTATGTGTAAAATTCACGTTATCACAGTAAGAATTTAAAAATATTTCTGGTACCTAACTGATAAATCTTTTCATGGGGACTTTTTCCCGTAATATAATGTATTTCTCTTTAAAGGTCAAAAATAAACAAATGAAATATTCTAATACGATGAATCATGAATAATCCGCTCTATCTAGGAGTCAAACACTTTCTTAAAATAATCTGCTATTGATAAGAATTTGCTAGCTCTAACCCCTCATCTACCCTTATTTTTATCCAACTAAACTATATATTCGAATCTCAACAAGATAAAGTGTTTTTCTGGGCATCAGTTTAAAATTTGACACATTAATCATCCGTAAATATCAAATACGCCCTTATAAATTTTTAAACATCGTCAAAATATTTTCAATAGTTGTACTGGGGGTTAAGGAACAGAAAATCCGAAACCAGGACATGGCATTTTTGTGATATATGTGAAATATATGAGTTTTTAAATATACAGTTTTAAATTTTCCAAACATTAATGTTGGTTTAAAGACGATTCAAAGCGATATTGATAATGACGTTTACAATGGGTTTATTTTCTGTTATTTCTGAAATATGGCTAATCCGTATAATTTGTAATATTATATTTTCATATATATTTTGTTTTTTGATTTTATAAAGTTTATTTCGATCGACTTTTAGAAAACGCTGATATATTTTCTTTGTGCAATTATGTTCAGATTATGTGCAATGTTACACATATTCTTTTATATTGATGATACAAAAAATTCACTATATTCTTAAAAGTATTTGAATATTGTCCGGCTGCAGCAGCAGAGACGATCAACTTAAGTACGCAAGCATGAAGTACACAAGTATAGTGATAATATTTTGATGAATTTTGTAACAAAGCCTATAAACAAACTAAACATAAAACTTATAGTTTCACATATC
Organism: Amaurobius ferox; assembly: GCA_951213105.1. Classification (NCBI taxonomy): domain Eukaryota; kingdom Metazoa; phylum Arthropoda; class Arachnida; order Araneae; family Amaurobiidae; genus Amaurobius; species Amaurobius ferox. The sequence goes on along the minus strand of OX578147.1, from coordinate 52,345,776 downwards.
TTCCAACCTACTCCCTCCAGTTCATTTGAATTCGCCAGTGGACGAACACTACTTTACCGAATTCTTATATTGTGAATTCAAATATACCTTGTTTCAACTACATAAGCATAAATTCTATGATTTCCCATATATTCGGTGAAAGATAAATTGTAAAACAGCAGAGAATATATTTACTAGCCTCGCAAAAATCCTTCCTAAAGCTCACGGTGTGTACAATAGGAATTCGTGAAAATTTATCTGGAAAAGTTATGACAATCTGCTCATAAATCATAATTAAACACTTTAGAATATATTGTATTTCCGATTTTAATCTTGATAAGACAATATGCAACTACTACAAGGAACGGTTTCGAAGGTTGCCATGGCCGAGGTCAAAAATTGTACATCGGTTTGTCCCAAATATGTTATAAAAGTGCTGTTTCTTAATAGGCAAACTCTATATGATATGGATTTATATCCCAATCAACCCCTACACAATTGTGTCATTGACTGTAAAGCCATTCTACACAGATAGTGATGGTGATCAGTTGAGCATTTTGTTGGTATTATGCAGCACCCTGTTGTAGGACAGAGGTATTTTCACTGTAATCCTGAGTCTTTGGAATTTTGATAACCTTGAGCGGGGATAAATTAATACAATGCATCGCTATTGTATGTGACGTAAATACTTCTACCAGAAAAATTCTGAAATGCTTGATTTAAAGAGTTTTGCGTTTACTGGTATTCTACGAATTGATGTTGTAAAGAATAGTAGCACGGCTGACTAGTAAAAATGACTCGGGCAGTGAAAATGCAACATGATCAACGTATCACTTCTTCAACCGCAAGCGAATCTTCTATTGGAACGCGTGGATTAACATTCGAGTATGCTGTGAAATGACTATTTATTTACTAGTGTGAATTGTATCATATATTTTATACAACATTTCTTGTTTTACTTCTCTTTCATCTTACTATGTGGTGATATCTTATTGGGACAATATGGTCTAACTTCCATATGAGCATTCAAATGCATGTTTGTTTGCATTGAAGAAAGAAATCTACTGATTTCTGACACGTACGTCTGTTGACTTACCCTTATTTACGCGTCATTTTTCATTGTAATCTTGCATATAAATGATTGTGTAAATTTTCTTTAAATTATGTTAAATTCTTTAGCGAGAAAATTTTGTTCCATCTTATTCTCCTCTAGCTTGCCACTATAGGTTCGGCATTGTGTTCTTTGGTATTTCAATAGAAACATTTTACTATAATATTACGCCAACTAGAAGGTATGCTAGTTATATGAAGGAATTCAAAATTTCCAAAATATTACCTCCCATTTGGCGTCATTTTTATCAATTAGGCGACATTTGCGACATCCCGATAACTTCTTTGTCAAATGTCACGGACGGACGATCAGAGAAATGGTCTTTTCCTATAGTAGGTTCTCATATCCTTTCCGATATATTGAATTTCCATCGATTTGATGACATTTTCGTTAATTTTTATTCAATTTTGTTCAATTTTGTTCAATTTTGAGACATTTTAAAGACCTCTGAAAAAATTATCTCCAAGTTGGACAGTTGGACAGACAAACGGCGCCGACAAATATTATTATAATACAATACCCTTTCAAAACACAATTAATTTATTGAATTTGCGTAATTTTTATCAATTTAGCGACATTTAAATCGATTTGCGAACATTATCGTTAATTTGGCTATATATTGATCAATTTGGACACATTTTAAAATTTCGCCGAATTTGTTGATAAGTGGGACGGTTGGACTGACAGGCAAGCCATACCAAAACATCATTAAAATACTATCCCATGTCAAAGCACAATTAATTTCATTAATTTTGCGTCATAGTTATCAATTTGGCGGAATTTTGATCGATTTGTCGACATTTTTATCGATGTAGCGACATTTTCGTCAATTTGGTGATATTTTGATAAATTTGGCAACATTTAAAAACTTGAAAAAATTTTTCACCAAGTGGGATGGTTGGACTGACAGATAAATGCTTCCGAAACATCGTTACAGTGCTATCTCGATTCAAAACCGAATTAATTTCATTGATTTGGTGTCATATCCCTTTGGCGACATGTTTACCAATTTGGAGACATTTTTATCGATTTGGTGACATTTGATAAATTTGTCGCCTAGTGGTTTGGTTGTACTTGACAGACAAATGTTATCGAAACATCATTACAATACTGTCACATCGGCGGTGAGTCGGAACGAAAGTGAAACCGAAACCGATCTCACAACTGACATGCATTGAAGATCGAAGACTCGTAAAGTGTACATTGTTAGAACCTTATACAATATTCGAATAAAATCACTCATAACCCAGGAGTACTTACGGTCTGGAGACAACAGTCCACAGATGGGTAGAAAATAAATACAAAACAGGGTGTGCAAATAATTTAACTCATTAAATTTAACATTCATATTTATTAATTATGCAAACCATTTAAAATTGATAATATATTCCAAACAATTGTAGTATTCAACATATAATTCAAATTTGATACCATCAGAAATTATTTCTATTTTATATCACTAGAGAACAACATTTTATATAATTAATCATTATAATCAAACACTTTGAATCCTTAATTAATTAATCACTTATTTCTATAAACACAATATAAAGGATTCCACAAAGTTGCATTATTCTTAAGTGCCTTATATTTATTCCAGGGTTTGAAATGGCAACTTAAGTTCCACTGTTATAGATTTAATTTCGATATAATTTTACCTCACAGTTCTGCGTAAAATCAAACCTCTTTATTTTCAGAAACATCAGATCTTAACTGTGCTCCAAATATATCCGAGAGGAGTATAATGTCACATCGGAACAGAAAGTACAAGAGTTCAAGGGACCACCCGGCACCACACCCAAATCGCCCGGTCTTCGGTCGTTAAAACACATTACCTAAAATAGAAAATTTAATATTAAAATTTGGAATAAATTGCAGATCCCGGTAAGATTCTTCCACAGGTATCCTTCAGGATTAGATTTTGGGAAAATCAATAATCATCAGCAGTAAGGGGCCACTGACCCTACTCCCTCTGTTCCATTTTCCTCTTCCGGATCTCTTTCCATCCGAACTTCGCAAAGTTCAACTCTCAAAAGCCCCCGGAGAAAGCCGCGCTCTCCCAACGACAGCCAAGAAACTCTCTCATTGGCTGAGAGCGGAGCCAAAAAGTTCGCTTTCGAACAGACGGGGCAGGCTCCACGAAAAGCAGCAGCAGAAACATTAAATCCACATCTCAAACGAAACTAGACTTTTGCATGTAAATCAATCTAAGCAAGGCTTAACACAATGCAGGCGTTGAAAGAGAGTTTTTCAAGCCGCGTTTTCACAAACTGTCGAATCGAACATTCAGGCGATACGACAATACTATTCCCTTTCAAAACGCTATTAATTTCATTGATTTGGCGTCATTTTTATCAATTTGGAGATATATTTTTATCAATTTGGCGGCAATTTTGTCAATTCGCAACATCTAAAAATGTCGCCAAGTCGGGGGTATCTCGCTAAATTCGTCGCCGAAATTTCGCCAAGCTGTACATAGACAAATATATTTATAAAATATATATATATTTTTTTTTCAAATATTTCAAATATATTTCTAATGTGCCAATATTAGGAACTAGTAGTTGATAATATTAGCTACAGAGGTTTTGTTTACTTCTTCAGAAACTTATACGTAATTTTTGTACTTCATTAAAAATGTATGTTTTCTCATCTGAAGAATCCGAAAGCTCTTAAAATTTTGAAGGGCAGGTGCCCATGATGTTATGAATTATTTCAAAAGTTTTTTATTCTGTTATTTTACCCAGTTATATAATTTGCATATGTAAAATTTGGCATCCCAAAACACTAATCCCCATGAGTCCAAAAATGTATGTATATTCTATGATATAATAAAGGATAACAAAACAATTTTGATATACAAAAGCAATACGATATGTTATGACACTAAAAAGTTGTCATTGCATTTGTAAATTAATACAAAGATTTAAGAATATGTATCTAAAATTTAAAAATTTATTTCTTAGAATTTTTGTAAAAGAAAATGTAGTTAAAGGATATAACATTGAAAAGGATATAAAGGATATAACAGTGTAAAATACATTAAATTCCTGTCTGGAATATAAAAATGTTTGATACTTTACAGTTTTGATACTTTATATCACAAAATACATAGCTTAAATATTATACCATCGTAGAAAGTTTCAAAAATCCTTTATTCAAACTTTCGAATTTGCAATATCGGAAACACTTTAGTTCTACCAACTTAGTTAGCATGCGACTTTCCATTTCCTATTAGATCCTCTAACAGAATGGATCTACAAAATTCAAGCGAACATGTAATGGTATTGAACAGCAATACCTTCCTTCTCTGTTAGAGATAGCTATTGGAAAATCAAGAATTTTTTCAAGATTATTGGAACGATATTTCTTGATATATCTTTAAAATGTATTTTAAAAAGACTTTAACATCGATTTCGCAAATATCGCCTTTTCTCTAAAAATAATATTTTTGACTGATGGTATTTATATTTAGTACTGCTTTCTTTCGTGTCCTTTAAATGTGTAAATGTGGTATAAGTAATTATATTATTATTTTCCTTATATCTAATCCATAATGTATAAGGAAAGTATTGTGACAGGGTAGAAAATTCGAATTCGAGTTTTCGACGGGAGAGCACGTTTCAAGCATCCCTGATCGCGAATCGAACATTTTTAAGTGATGCCTGTGTGTGTGTGTGTGTGTGTGTGTGTGTGTGTGTGTGTGTGTGTGTGTGTGTGTGTGTGTGTGTGTGCGTGTGTGTATGTGTGTGAGTGTGTGCCAGTGAGACTGTGGAGACGATAACTGACGAACGAATAGACCGATTCGAACGAAATTTGGTACAAAAATCACAATCCGTAAACACTCGAAGTCTATTGTTTTTATTCGCAATCGAATGATCAGAACCCCCCCCCCCCCTAAATTTTCGAGTGAAATTCTGAAAAAATCATCCAAAAATCAAAACCTCTAATAAAGTTACGCAAATAGACATTTCCTACGTAATTTTTCATTAGAAAACGATTGACATAAATTTTAGAACGCTAACATAAACCGTTCTCGAGATATTGCACAATTTTAAAAAATATTATCAAAAAGTCATATAAAATAAAAAAAATATTTCCTATTGAGAAGCATGTTCACTTTTCATATGAAATACCATGCGATAAATTTGGGTAAATCATTCTCGTGGATCTAGCTCGTTCCATTCATGAAAAAAGATATTTTGAGTAATACTTTTGTATTTGAACGCCAATAGTCATTTATCTGCTGTACGCATAACTTATTTCTTAGTCCATCACGTTTGGCGAGTTTTTAGCGACGAATTTTGGTGGAATGGCGGCAACTTGGCGACTTTTTTAAATGTTTCTAAATTAACGAAAAACTCGCCAACAGGATAAAAATGACACTAAATAATGAAAATGACGACTCATTGACGAAAATTCAATATCTTGGAAAGAATATAAATATCTACTATAAACATAATCTATTTTTTTACTGTAAAAGTAGTAAATTCATTGCATCACATAAGGAAAGTTATGTGCTGCCCACATCAGATTTTTAAATTTTATAATTGTTTTATTTATGTGATGAACCCTATTTAGCCATGTCCGACTGTGGTTATTTTACTCTGCCCACGGATTTGAAATGCAAGTTTTAGGACTGTTAGAGTTTTGTCATAAGTGGCAAGTGTCGTGACGGAATTCGTCACTTTTATATAAATTATAAAATTACATTAGTTTTTAAACTTTTGTATTAATATTTAATTAATTTAAACCCTCATGTTATTGTATATATTTTATCATATTCAAATGTATCTGAATCTGTGCAGAATGGTGGCCATTTTTATTCCATATAATAATTCTTTCACACTCGAGGGATAGCGTCCGTTGCTCAAGGTCGCACTTGTTTGCTGGTGGAGACAGATGTCTCCATTCTTCTGCTATGTTTGGATGATGCAATCTTGTGCAGAATTTCGTGTTGTTCTGCACGTGCCTTGGGAACTTTGCCGTTGAAGGGGCGGATCCGTGGATGAATTTGAATACGAGTAATTTTGGACTGGCGGAAAAGAGAAGATGTGAGCCCCTTGTTATTTTCCATTGGTCGGGTTCTGTATCCAAATGGAATGCTTAAAAGCGGTGTGATCTGTGATTCTGGGTTCTCTAACTGGAAAAACATCTTCGAACTCACGTACGGCTCGGGACTCAGCCCTCAGGTTGGGTTACCGCAGTTGTGGGTTCGGGAGAGCTGCCACCGCCTCTACCGTCGCCACTGCTTGACCGGACCTGCTGATGTCTTGCCCTCGTCGACCGTCGACCGCCGTGTGAACGTTTTAGAGATGCTTCATTTTTCCTGATCGCGTACCGGGACCTGAAGAAGCAAATATGATACTGGTCCCTTGGCAAGCCTGATTCGGTACCATACCGGAAACTGCGGTTCTGCCGTTCCTGCTGGAGCGGGGCAATGTTTGCCCGAGGGGAATTACCAGTGGATGTCTGTGCTCTTTCTGCCATGAGTCCCTCCAAGAATCTCATGAGGTAAGCCTTGGATATTTAGACGTGCCGTTGTCGGTCGTCTTGACTTGAGCGTCGACTCCGAAGAACTCTCCGCCCTTGATTTCAGCTGCCATCATTAATTATATATATATATATATATCGTTTAACTTCAGCTCCCATCCTTTATAATTAAGAATTAATACATCTATAGTAATTTAAATTAAGTTAATACGTAAAATTGAATTCTTAGTTGATTCCTCGAGTGTGCATTCTCTCGTTTGACCATACCATTTTATGTTATGGTAGCACATGTGAAATTTATATGTTATACTGTTGCTAAATGATTTATAGAAATGAATATTTAATTCCGGCAAAGAGCCGACGATTTTTAGTAGAAGTGGTCCAGTGGGTTAAGAGCTGATTATGAATCAGCATTTGTATTTTATGTGATAACTCCATTCTTTACGTAATTAATAAATCTGGATTTAAAACGAAATTATGAGTTTTTATTTGTGTAGATTTGTGTTGATTTATGTATTTTCAGCTGCTGATGAGTCCTTAAAGGTAAAGGTATTTTCCTGGTTATTTTGGATTTTGTTTGGGTTTCCTTTGCAGGTCATCAGTTGGAATTTTCCAACTGACGAGAGGTGTGTTGAAGACCCAGACCACACGACCAACCCTAGGGTTTACGGTAGCAATATGTGTGGCCGGGAAGGAATCTGGGTATGCTGGGTATGTGAAAATTCTCTGAGAAAGTTAGACTTTCTCGGTCAGCCGTGTCTGGCGGGAATCCGTTGCGACGTTGATGCCCTCGGAATTCCCGTGTTGACAATTGGTGCCTCTGACCTTCCCTCTCGAGCACCTGTTTTTGAAATTTTGTTTTGTATGGAGTTTTGAAATTTAAATTGGCTTTTATTTGAAAATGTTGAAAATTCTGAGAAATTTAAGAGAAACTGGACTGATGGCATGGTTTGAATTTTGGTTTTGAGAGTAGCACACTTTTCTTGTTGAAATTTGTATACATTATTTATGAAATTATTGAAAAAAGTATTTGTGCAAAGAAATAATCTAAAATGTGTGAGATCTTGGTGAAGAGTGGCACAGTTTAAAATGAAAAATGCTTGGTGTACGATAAAAATGGTTAAGAATGCATTTTTGAAAAAATTGTTTAAAACTTGAAAATTATAAAGCTGTTAAAATTGAAAATTTGATTGAAGAATTATTTTAAAAATTGAATTTAAATAGTATAAAATTTTAATGTGAGAACTTGTTTCGATTTGGAATTCTGAGGAACTCTTCTGTTTTTGATCTTGATTTTTGGGAGTATTAATGTGTGGGAGTCGTAATTTTCTGTAAATTTTCTGCTCTGTTGAGCATTTTCCCCCAAAAATTGGGTCGGCAGTTTTCGAAACTCCGTGTGTATAGTTTTGTTTTAAAATGTGAGATTGAAAATTTGACCCGAGAATGGAGGCCGTCTTCTGGAATTTCAGTCGAAAAATAAAATAAAATAAAATTTGTGTAATTTGAAATATTAACTGCTTAACTTAAATCTAAATCGAAAGTACACCTGTGTTTGAATGACAATTCTTAATTATGTCTCTACCCGATTGTGACTACATGACTATGACTTGTGTTATTGAAAATAATACTTGAAAAATAGAATACATGATATTCAAGAGAGATATAGAATAATTTGAGTATAATAAGTGTGAAAAATATTGTAAAGTGAAAAAAATAAAAGCCTTTTGCTGTTGGTATGTGCAGAGTTGCACATAGCCAGATTTAAAAAATTGGTGCAAAAGTTGCAAGGAAATAAAATGAGAAATTCTATATTTATTTATTTATTATGACTTGTGGAGGGGTGTATAGTAAAGTGATATAAAGTAATAGTGTATAATCAGACATTGACAGTAAAAATAATATTTTAAGAAATGTTCTAAACTTTGAAAAATTTGTGAAAAACTTAAGAATTAAGAAATTGATTATTTAAAAACTTTACATTAATTAATTTGAAAACTAAAATTTGACATATGAGAAAGTTAAATGTAAATATTTGTTTTAAAAGAATTTTCATTTTGAATTTTGAGAATTATTTTTGGTTTCGGTTTGAAGTTTTTGTTTGAGTTAATGTAAGGAGATTAGCTGCAAATATTTTATTGCGACGAGCTCAATGAACCTTTTCACAAAAGAAAAAAAAAGTGAAATTTTGGTGTTTGCAGAGTCCGAGTCTCATGGAATGTTAGATGGTTAAAAACGAATTTGAAATTTTGAACTGGAGATGAGAGTTGTTTTTGAAATTTGATCGAAATATTTTGTAAATTGATTATAAATGCTTAAATACTTGAAAATTGATTAAGTACATAAATGCTTGAATTAAATACGTAAAATGCTTAAATACTTGAATTTTAATAAATACTAAGACATTTAAATACTGAAATATTAAGTAGTTAAATGATTTGATTGTACACCCTGTGTTTTTAAAACATAACTGATTGTGACATATATAAATTGACAAATGTGAAGAGTTTAAAAACAAAAATAATTACGTAAGAAAAATTTTGTTGTGTAGCGAAAGAGAGCACACAATTTTTGAGTTCTGTATGACAGACAGACTCGAGTAGACGTACCAAAATGTAATTTTGAGCTTGAACAAAAATATAATAATATTAAATAAAGGTCCTTTTTAATCACATAGTCACGAATAAAACAAATGTGTTGTTGTTGTTGAGACCCAGACCGTCCGACCTACCAGAAAGGTGTAAGGAACAAATGTGTTGTGAATTGTTTATGATAAATAAAAAAAAGTTCACATTTTATTACGGTAAATGAAATATATTATGTATTATTGAATACTGAAATAGAACACAAATAATTAATTTACATATATCAGTTATTATATTGACTCATATTTAATAATAAAATTTACAAATGAAAAATGGAATGAGTACACAAAGTATAAAATACAAAAGATAGAGTGAAATTTGTATGTTATCAAATGATATCAAATGTATTTTGTATGTTATCAAATGCTCATAAAGAGAAGTTTGAGAATATCTGTTCTCACTATGCAAAATTATCTTTACGGGCAGATCTGAAGAATAAAACATCCCAGCCCCTTTTGTAAGCAAATTTACAAAAAAAAGGAATTGAATCAATATATGCAACCCCGTACTACTTATATTATCGCAGATAGGAAAATATGCCTGTGTGTTAGTAGAAGCTTACCCGTATTGCAGTATGAGTCTCAAAAAATATTTGCCAAAATAAAATTATGACGTAATAAAATGAAAGTATCAAAAATCCCCGTAATCTTAATACCGGATGGTCGTAATTGATTCCAATATATGCCGATATATGTAAAAATATATGCCAATATACCTGTACTACTTATATTCTCGTAGAATATATACCCGTGCAGTTGTAGAAGATTACTCGTACAACGTACTATCAGTGGCGGCTCGTGAGCGACATGTAGAGGGGGGCGCTCATCTATGTATTTATGCCTATATATGTTAGTAATATATATATATACATATATATATATATATATATTATTTATATATATATTATATATATATGTATATATATGTATATATAAAGCATATGTATATACATATACGTATTTTGGGCATAGCAACGGGAGTATTAAAATTATAAACGACGGATGTATTAAGTAAAATAACGTACCTCCCACCTGCTCGCTCGTTCATAAAAAGCCTGGACACATGGAACGTATCTTTCCTAGTGAAAAACATTACATAGTCCTAATTTAAGTAAAATTGTAGAGGCTAGTTAAACTAAAAGTTATGCCCAGGGAGTTGACTAAAAAATATGCATATTCTGGCGATACGTACTGATGGTTCAGACACTATAGCCACCCGTAAAATCAAAATCGGTGGATTAGGAGGGGAGATAGAAAAGGGGGGGGGGTAACCAGAGTAAGAGTTACGCTCGGAGATTTGCCATATTAAAGTTGCATATCCAGGTGACATGTACAAATGGTAGAGAGACTCACTACAGCGACAACCCGAACCAAAATCGCTCAATTAGAAGCAGATATGTAAAATTCTGGGGACTAGTTAAACTAAAAGTTATACCCAGGGGTTGACACAAAAATATGTGTATCCAATTGAAATGTACAAATGTCGCTCAGACTATATAGTCACCAGCAGAATCAAAATCACTCAATTAGAAATTAAAATGTAAAATTATAGGGACTAGTTAAACTAAAAGTTAAGCCCAGGGGTTGACGCAAAAAACGTATGTATATTATATCCATCAAATATGTATATCAAGTTAATATGTACATGTGGGTCAGAGACTATAGCCACCATCTGAATCAAAATCGCTTTATTAGGAGTCGAGATGGATAAGTGTGTGTGTGTGTGAGGGGGGGGGTGCTATTTGAAGTAAAATATACGCTCAAAGATTTATCACTATAAAGATGCAGATCCAGGTGACATGTGCTAATGGTGCAGACACTATAGTCATCAGTAAAATAAAATCGCTCAATTAAGAGGTGAGGTGGGAAATTGGAGGGGGGGGGGCGTAACTGAAATAAAAGTTAATCTCAGGGATTTCTCACAAAGATGCATATCCAGGTGATATGTACAAATGGTGCAGAGGCTATAGCCACTAGCAGAACCAAAATCTCTCAGTTAGGAAACGAGATGTAAAATTGAGGGAGCTAAGCTAAAAGTTACGTCCAGGGGCTTGGCACAAAATATATATTAAGTGACACGTACAGATGGTGCAGAGACTATAACCATGATTAAAATCAAACTCGCTGAATTAGAAGGCGAGATAAGAAATTTGGGGGCAACTTCAATTTAAATATAAGCCTAGGTCCAATATTATAAGTCTAGAGCCAATTTGGGGGCCACCAATATAGTCGCCAGCGGTCGGGCCAAAATTTCCAGAAAAACGACGTCAGATAAAAGGATCATGTTGAAAATTTAATTTTTAAGTTTTTTAACAAATACTTAGAATTTCTTTAATTTTTAGGCATTTTTTAATGATAAATAGCTGAAAAAGTAAGACAGCTGGGAAAGTCAACTCAAACTAAATGTCCGAAACAACACATTTCTGAAAGTGTCTCTAAATATAGCCTATATGTCACAGTCTGCCAAAAATTGGAAACTCGTGACGTTTAAAGAATTATTTTGAAGTCAAACATATTGAAATTCGTCACCAGCAGATCAACCAGAGCATAGAAATAAATCCCTTCCGGAAGAACAGAGCAACAGACAAACTACATCAGAAATGACGAAATGCGAAACAACGACAAATGATCCCTCAAACTGAGTGTCCTAAACAAGACACTTTATTCACGATGGCCAGAAACCCCTAAAATATCATACTCCCCCCCCCTTCCCATCACCACACACGTACACTTAATTCTCTCATTTGTTCAAATGTTTATTTAAACTTCCAAATTTATAACAAAGACGAGAATGAGAACAAACGCATTCTTAAATGTAGAAAATTGAAGCCAAATTAGCGAAACTGAGCCAATTTGAGAAGTCCCTCTTCATGTCTTTCTACTCTTCTGTTTCTTTTTGGCTGGGGCGCGATCAGTCCCGCGACACAATCTACTAGTAAATCTGCAATGTCTGGGTTTTTTTCACGCCAAATTTCTAATATTGCTCCTATACCATTCTTTCACTCAGCAGATATTGACGGTAGGGACGCGGCTTTAAAAATATCCCTATATTTTCCCCTATGTGTTGAAAATTCTGTGCAATACAGCTTTCGTGACTCGACTTTCTCCGAAGAAAGGCGTAGTGCTGCCATCTAGTGGCATTTTCATAACTTATTTTTAATAATTCTCGATTTAATTGAACCAAAAATTCAGATTTTTTCAATAGAAATTGTAATAAATCTGTATCCGTTTGTATATATATTAATGAAAACATATCGTCTGAATAATGGATGAATAGTGGAAATCATATCGTCTGAATAGTGGAAATCATATCGTCTGAATAATGCGATCTCCATGGAAGATTTGGCGACATTTTCGTCAATGTAGTTCCATTTTGCGACAAATTGACGAAACACCATCACAATACTATCCCCTAGAAAACTCAATTAATTTCATTTATTAAGCGCGATTTTATCAATTCCATGATATTTTTATGGATTTATAAATATTTTTATCAATTTGGAGATATTAAAAAAATTCGTTAAATGTGTTACTAAGTAGGATGGATGGACTGACCGACAAATGCTACAGAAACATCATTTCAGTACTCTATTCTACAAAAAAAAATTTAATTTCATTGATTTGGGTCATTTTTATCAATTTAGAGACATTTCCACTAATTTGGTAAAGTTTTAGAAAAGTTACCAATTCATTTAGAGATATTCCGCTAAATTCGTATCTCTGAATTTGCAGATCTGAAGAATAAAATATCCTGATCCCGTTTGTATATATATTAATGAAAACACTAAAATTGTAATAGAAGATACATACACCCGTTCTACTCTTTTTCTGCTTCAACAATCGCCTAAATGAATTTATTTGGTAAACACAATATGTGAGTTTATTAGCTAAACACAATATATAAGCTTGAAACCTCTTTGCTAAAATAAATGAAAGTGATGTACGCAGTCCGCAATTTATATATTTAAAAGAACAATCAAACCGTTCATTTATAAAAACTATTTTTACATCCATTTATTTATTATTCAAATAGAAAACATAATAATAAATATTAACAACACATTTAATTTCATTCCGTTGCCGAACAACATGATACTAGATAGAATCTTCCTCATAAAATGCGAAATTAAATAGCCATTTTGATTTCTTTATGTTTTTCATCGTTGAGTAAAAGCTTGTGAAATATAACACATAGAGGTAGATTTTTCCATTTAAATTAATATTTTAAACAATTCATGTTTCCCGATAGCGACTAATTAATGCAAAAATACTGCACCAAACTCGGAAATAAAGTTTTATTTTATTTTGACGTTTTAAATAAACGATTTTCATCCTTTCCGTTTGAATAAACAACGGAGTTGGAGAGTAGAACTCCTAGGAAAAAGTTCCGTTTTTCATTAATATCTCGACAACCCTTGGTCTTCGAAACTCGAAACTTGGACTAAATTTATGGGTGGTTATTTCAAGGCTATCTACAAAATTTCATTAAATTCGGTTTATCCGTTTCCCCGTGATGATGAGACAAACGAAAATTTCGTTTTTTACTAATATCTCGAGAACTACTAGTCTTAAAAACTCAAAACATTGACTAAATTTTAAGTGGAGCTATTTCTAGGCTACCCACAAAATTTCATCAAATTCGGTTCAGCCGTTCTCCCGTGATGATGGGACAAACAGACAGATAGACAGACAGACACACATATTTTAAATTTTATTTACATACTAGCAGCATACCCGTTCTTCGTACGGAGTATATAATATAAAGAAACTTGAAATTCATAATCATGCCCAAATTCTTATAGTATACTAAATGACATGTTTAATCAAAATATTCTGTTAAAATATTTAATATAATGCTCCTAAAAAGAAGTTTAAGAATCTCTGTTCTCGCTATATAAAATTATCTTCATCGACATATCTGAAGAATAAAACATCTTGGACCCCTTATGTAAGCAAGTATAAAAAAAAATATGGAATTGAATCAATATATGCAAAATAAAAGCGTTAAAATTGTATGGGACCCGTACTAATTATATACGCGAATATTAGAAAATATAACCTGTATTAGTAGATTACATGTATAAATTGAAAATACCAATAAACCCGTAATCTTTAAATCTGAAGACAGTCATTTATTCCAATATATGTCAAAATTAAAGTGCTAAAATTATATGGGAAGATATACCCGTACTACTTATAATGTCCGATTATTAGTAGAAGATTACCCGTTTTGCAATATGAGTCACAAATGTTTTTTGGTAAAATACAACAGACGACGTAATAAATTGAATATATAATTAATCCCCTTAATCTTCATACCAGAAGACTGTACTTGATTCCAATATATATGCCAATATATGTCAAAATATATGCCAATATACCTGTACTACTTATATTCTCGTAGGTTAGAAGATATACCCGTGCATTCCTAGAAGATTACTCGTACAACGTACAATATGCATGTGTCAGCAATTTTTGCCGCAATAAAACAATGGCGTAATAACTTAAAAATATCAATAATCCCTGAATCAATAATTCCGGAAAATATCAATAATAATAATGTTTAAACCTGAAGAGCATAATTGATATTATCCAGTCCAAAATGAAATGGCAATAAAATTTATTTTATATGCATATCTTCATTATTCAAATCGGAAAGGATTTAATAAAAATCGTCTGCCGCATAAACACATTGGATTTAAATCCGTTGCTAAGCGACATGATATCATTTGCTTCAAATAAATTGGTAGAAAAAATATCGTCTAAATAGTTATATTTCTATGGAACATTTGGCGACAGTTTCGTCAAATTAGCGACATTTTAAAAAATCGCCAAATTTATCGCCAAGTGGGACTGTAGAACTGACAGTTCCACTTTGCGACAAATTGACGAAATATCATCACAATACTATCCCCTAACAAAAAACAATTAATATCATTTATGTAGCGCAATTTTATCAATTTCAAGATATTTTTATAGATTTGAAAACATTTTTATCAATTTGGTGACATTTTAAAAATTCGCTAAATGTATTACTAAGTAGGATGGTTGGTCTGACAGATAAATGCTAACCAAACATCATTTCAGTACTCTCTTCTAACAAAACAAAAAAAAATTTCATTGATATGTAGAAGACCCAAGCCACACGACCAACCCGAAGGTTTATGGCAGCTGTTTGTGTGTCGTTTATATCAATTTGGCGACATTTCCGTCAATTTGGTAAAGTTTAAGAAAAGTTGTCAAATTAGCGATATCCCTCCAAATTCGTAGCTTTGAATTTGCAGATCTGAATGAAACATTCTTATCCCGTTTCAATATACTAAATGAAAACACTACAATTGTATTAGAAGATATACCCGCTCTACTCTTTTTCTGTTTCAACTATCGGCTATATGAATTTATTGGCTAAACACAATATATGAGTTTAGTAGCTAAATACGATATAAGCTTGAAAACTCTTTGCCAAAATAAATGAAATTGATGTACGCAGTCAGCAATTAATATAATTAAAAGAAAAATCAAACCGTCCATTCATAAGATATACTTTTATATCCATTTATCCATTTATTTATTACTTAAATCGAAAAAAAAATAATAAAAACATTAACAAACACATTTAATTTAATTGCGATGCCGAGCAACATGATATATCCTCCTAAAATGTTAAAATTTATTAACCACTAACAACACACCCGTTATTCGTACGGAGTGTATAATTTAAAGAAACTTAAAGTTCGCAATCATGTACAAATTCTGTTAAAATATTAAATTTATTGCTCCTAAAGAGAAGTTTAAGAATATATGTTCTCACTATGCAAAATTATCTTCACGATCAGATCTGAAGAATAAAACATCCTGCCCCCTTTTGTAAGCAAATTTACAGAAGAAAAAATAGGAATTGAATGAATATATGCAACCCCGTACTAATTATATTGTCGCAGATCAGAAAATATGCCAATGTGTTAGTAGAAGATTACCCGTATTACAATATGCGTCTCAAAAATATTTGCCAAAATAAAAGAGATGACGTAATAAATTGAAAACATCAATAATATCCGTACTCTTTATACCAGAAGGTCGTAATTGATTCCAATATATGCCAATATATATCAAAACATATGTCAATATAACTGTACTACTTATATTCTCGTAGATTAAAAGATATACACGTCGAAAACCCAGACCACCCGACTCGTCCGAGGACTTAGAGTAACCGTTAGAGTGGCCGGAAAAGATATACACGTGTATTTGTAGAAGATTCGTACAACATACAATATATGAGTTTAAACAATTTTTGCCATAATAAAATAATTGCATAATAACTTGAAAATATCAATAATCCTTGAATCAATAATCCCCGAAAATATAAATAATAATAATTTTTAAACCTGAAGACCGTAATTGATATTATCCAGTCAAAAATGCTATAAGAAAAATCCAAATCGTTCTTTTCTAAAATTTATTTTAAATCCATTTATTTATTATTCAAATCGAAAAATTAATTATTAAAATTAACAGACAGATTTAATTTAATTGCGTTTCTGAGTAACATGATATAAGATAGGATCTTATAACATGTTAAATATGTCATGTCTTATAACATAAACTGCGAAATTAAATAACGATTTTGATTTCTCTATACTTCTCATTGTTCCGTAAAAGCTTGTTTTAAATAAACCATGAACCATGGAGATAGATTTCCCCTTTAAATCATGTTTCAAACAATTCATGTTTCCAGAAAGTGACTAATTAACGCAAAAAATCTCCCATCAAACTCAGAGATTAAATTTTAATTCACTTTCAAACGATTTTCAAGCTTTTCGTTTGGATAAACCACGGAGTTAGGGAGTAGAACTCCTAGGAAAAAGTTCCGTTTTTCATTAATATCTCGACAACCCTTGGTCTTCGAAACTCGAAACTTGGACTAAATTTATGGGTGGTTATTTCAAGGCTATCTACAAAATTTCATTAAATTCGGTTTATCCGTTTCCCCGTGATGATGAGACAAACGAAAATTTCGTTTTTTACTAATATCTTGAGAACCACTGGTCGTAGAAACTCAAAACACGGATATAATTTTAAGTGGGGCTATTTCTGGGCTACCCACAAAATTCCATCAAATTCGGTTCAGCCGTTCTCCCGTGATGGTGTGACAAACAGACAGACAGACAGACAGACAGACAGACAGACATATTTTCATTTTTATTTATATAGATATAGATAACTTTATTTAAACATCTCTAAAATCAGAAACATTCAGCACTCATATATTTTAAAATATCTCAGTATTAGAAAAATTTATTATATTTGCAAACTTAAAACTTCATGTGAACAGATGTTATTCAAATGACGTCATTAAAAAATAAATCGTCTGGCTCTCTATGTAAAAGCAATGAATATTTTATTCATATATCTTTTATTCCAGACTCCAAAGCTAAATAATTTTCTTTGAAAACAATTCAGTAATTCTTATGCAACTCATGCTAATCACTTATGCAACTCATTCTTATGCAACTTATGCTAACTCTTATGCTAATCACTTGTTTACATTCTGCATCCATTAAAATTAGGCGTCGTTGTAGAAATAATCAAAGTTTGATGATCATTTAAACTCAAAACTACTGTAATAGAATTGGAACAGAATATAGATGCACAGAAAATACGCAAATATAAAGCTGTTTTTGGACGCATGCAACCCTAAATATAAATGCAATAGAACTTTAAAATCACGATTTTTACACTGGGATAAATGATGGATGCCATATTTTATTTTGAAGTAGATCGCTTCATATAACATGGGTGTAATTATTATTTTAATTTTTATTTAAAAATCTACCGAACATATTTTGCTGAATTTTGTTTTATACATATTGGATAATTTGAATGGTTATGAAAATTTTCAAAGCAATTTGTAAAATTTAACTTTGCTTAAAAAATGTTTGAAACATTAGGTCCCATAGGGTTCAATATATTTCACTTTTTCAAATCGGGTTCAATTCAAATCTAATTGGGTGATATTAATAATTAACATTCCCATATGTTCCACAGACCGTCTCAACAACATACTAAAATTTGATTTTTATAAAGTCAATTTTACAGCAGTTATCATGTGAAAGGACAGACAGACAGACAGACAAACAGACAGAATGCAACATACAAACAACAGACACAGACAAACAGACAAACAACAGACACAGTCATAAACACTTTTCAACTATGTTGGAAAGTCTTAAAAAAAGCAGATAAATATGTAGAAAGGCACACATACACAGTTTAAAATTGTTAAATTTGATATCAGTTATTCTCAAAACATCATCGAAACCCAAATTGGAAGAGATGTATTTTGATCCCACATAATAGCTTTCACATCTAGCATTGTTACTTTTCTTATATACATAATGTATAAGAAAAGTATTGTGACGGGGTCAAAAATTCGAATTCGAGTTTTCGACGGGAGAGCACGTTTCAAGCATTCCTGATTATGAATCAAACATTTTTGAAGTTATGACTGTGTGTGTGTGTGTGTCATTGAGTATGTGGAGACGATAACTGACGAACGAATGGAACGATTCGAACAAAATTTAGTACAAAATTTATAATCCGTAAACACTGGAAGCCTATTGTTTTAATACGCAATCGAATGTCCAGAATCCATCTCAATTTTCGAGTGAAAATTTAAAAAATCGTCAAAAAATCAAAACCTCTAATAAACTTACGCAAATAGACATTTTGTATGTAATTTTTCATTACAAAACGGTTGACATAATTTTTAGAACGCTAACATGAACCGTTCTCGACATATTGCACATTTTTCAAAAAAAAATTTCAAAAAATTATATAAAATACAAAAAAAAAATCCTATTGCGAAAAATATTCACTTTTCACATG
Organism: Amaurobius ferox; assembly: GCA_951213105.1. Taxonomy (NCBI): domain Eukaryota; kingdom Metazoa; phylum Arthropoda; class Arachnida; order Araneae; family Amaurobiidae; genus Amaurobius; species Amaurobius ferox. The sequence goes on along the minus strand of OX578147.1, from coordinate 52,326,664 downwards.
TAATACCATACGATAATTTGAGTGACATCATTCTCGTGGATCTAGCTCGTTCCATTCATGAAAAAAGGTACTTTGAGTAATACTTTTGTATTTGAATGTCATTAGTCATTTATCTGCTGTAAGAATAACTTTTTTCTCCGTCCATAACGCTTGGCGAGATTTTGGTGACGAATTTGGTGGAATCTCGCCAACTTGGCGACTTCTTTAAATGTTGCTAAATTAACGAAAACTCGCCAAATGGATAAAAATGTCCCTAAATCAATGAAAATGATGACTCATTGACGAAAATTCAATATCTTGGAAAGACTATAAATAACTACTATGAAAATAATCTATTTTCTTTTTACTGTAAAAGTAGTAAATTCATTGCATTATATAAGGAAAGTCATGTGCTGCCCATATCAGATTTTTATTATTAGTCTAAGTTAAATGTATTATTGTAAGAATAAAGAATTCTAATTCAGGTATGCGTTTATTTAGCCACTGTAATTGCTATATTTTATTTATGTTCTTGAATATGATATGACTATATTGATTGTCTTAATTTAATGAGCTAGCTGGAATTTAATGAGGAAACTATAGAATATTAATCTCAAAGCTTTCAGTAGAATGGAGTGCTATGCTTCACAAGATTCCTCGTAAAATATAGCAGATATAGGATATCGTTACAAAGTATTCATCAAATCCAAATTTCCGGATGACTAACATTTTTAAAGGACAAATAAGATTAAATAGGAATAATATATAAGTAATAACCATCTAGTTATATTATAAAGTCGCAAGACAACTGTTGGATACAATAATACTGCAATTAAATTTACGAAATATACATACTATACTATTCCCTGATACAGAGCAGTTAATTTATGTTTGACTTTGGCCGCTGACACGTAACTGTCCAACAAACCGTGAAATTTACTATAAAGAATATTATATTTGATTTATAATTTCCTAAAAGAGACAGGAGATATCGCAGACATTAAATTTTATTGGTAGTGTGTATTTTCTCAGTTATTGAATTTTCGAATATTTGTAACAGTTTCTTTGATTTTTCTATGTTTTGTGAATTTTGCGAGTTTGTCACCAACGTCACCATTTTTTCGCTTAGCGGGCCAGAGCAGACAGCAAGGTCGGGACAGACAAGTTTTTAGCGCGCGGGGATTGCACTTGGACGACCCGCGTTCGATTCCCGGGTCTGCCCAAATTCTTCCCGTATTCACTCGGAGTACGGGCTCATTAAATATGTAGAGCCTTAATTCCTTTCATGAGGTTGGTGGTAGGAGGAGGAGGATAATGGCCGATATGGATGCCGACCAGACTGGATTCCAATCTAAATTAGGTGGAACTTCTCGGTCATCCATATAGATACTTTACACTTTTGGGTAGGTCGGATGATTTAGTCGAAGAAGACAGACGGACAGGGGCGGGGCACCACAGTCATTAGAGCACGAGGATTGCACTCGGTTGGTTGATTAATTAGGGTTTTGTGGCATAAAATCCCAAAAGGATATGCTGCGCCAAACACATGGTAATACAAAATTAATTTACTAGTCAAAAACAATAACACGTGTATGCTATAAAAAATATATATACTGTTCATATAATAGCATGCCGACGAATATTCAAAAACAGATAACATATGGTAAATGAATGATATAATGTGAGAGGTAAAATGTTATATATGATAAAAAAAACCTATATCCAACAAAAATGAAAATGGCTAGGATAGGGATTTTCTCCTATCAAGTCCGTTAATGTAATATCATAAGTCTTGATGTGTTTAAAACGATGATGTTTGAAATTAGTGCACTCAGTTAAAAAGTGTTTCGCACTCACTGATGTTTGACACTAGTTACAAGAAGGTTCTGGTTGCACTCGGGGGATCAGATTTCGATTACCGGCTCTGCACAAAGTGTACCCGTGTTCACGCGGGGTACTGGCATGTTAAATAAGTGAATCTGAAAGTCCTTCCGAGAGATCGGTGGTAGGGGAAGGAGGGTGCCATGCCTGTGGATGTGTCGTCCTCACTAGGGTTCCGGTTCAAATTGGGTGGCACTCCCACGGTCGTCCAAACAGATACCTTATATCTTCAGGTAGTTCGGACAGTCTGAGTCAAAAGAATGAAAAAAAGATATATCCATTTATTAATTACATTTAGTTCTAATCAATTTTTAAAATTTTAAATCCCAATCTGTTTGATGTTTTGGTTTCCAATTATATCTTTGTTATCATTTTCGTTAATTTAGCTTAGCTTTCATCAATTTGGTGACATGTTTGTCGATTTGGTGACATTTTGTCATTATGGCGGCATTTTAAAGGAGTCACCAAATTCTTCCCCAAAATCGCCAATGTTCCGGACAGAGACACAGATATATAGATCTGGGTTATTATCCTGGGTATTAATAGTTGCCTATAAATGCCACTTTTCCTCTGGGACAGGTAATATACAATGCAGATATGTTAAATATTCCTGATATTATGATCTTCTGTTAAAATGTATTTAAATTATAGAGTTATTGACATCGCAATTTCCAAATTTTTCGTTTATAACAATATCATCTTTAAACAGAGAACATTTTAGCAGATTTTATTTTTCAGATTCTTTATTCCTTCCGGAATAATTCAACGCTTCAGTTCTAAAAGCCTATATTTATGAGCTTTTGTTATAAAAAAAATCCGGAACTTTTGTTTTTAAGATATTTTAAGATACTGGAAAGAGCGAGAAAATATATATTTTATGTGAGAACGATATTTTTATCTGATCCAGAATTCATTTGATTTATGGTAAAATAGCACTAAAGTACAAAAAGTAGGTTATAAATGAGGTCGAAAAGATGCCATAAATAAAATTCGTGTTCCAGTACATTTCCTTCTTTTTTAATATTTCGAACGTTTCGGGGGGAGTTAAGAAAATAAAACTGCCTGAAATTGTTTTCGATTATTCGCCTAAAATGAAAGTTTATAGAACCGTTTTTCGTTCTTATCTTGAAAGAAGACATGTAACAGCACTCACGGGTTTTCAGTTTTGTGTCTTATGCTAAGGTATTGCATTCGGGAAAAGTGCATTTTAAGACTATCTAAATCGATTTGATCGGAACTCTATACTTGCAAGTGATAGATATATATATATATTTAGCTCTGAAATGAAATGATTTCAAATATCAATAATGATTTTGAGCAATATTTAATGCATATTATAAGACGTCTATATAAAGGGAGGATTGGGAATGAATTTCAACCCTTCGAACTAACAAAGTTCTAGAAAATGCGCCTGAAATGACATCGGAAATCATCATTTTTAGTTAACATTATACATATTTCTTATCCTCTCTCTCAAATATCTGTACAAATACGTCCGTGCACCTTATTAAGAGCATATGCAGTATGTGAGTACTACAAATCAGCTGAATCATTCGGCCTGTTTTACGGACATTAAGACCTAATATGCATGTACAGTTTGGCCTTCAGTTTGAACTGATAGGACAAACTCGAATAGTTATGCCTATATGTTCCTCGTTTCACATACTCACAGACTTGGCGAGTGGCAGAACTACGGAAATTAACAGGATCTAACAGTCCAAACGATTCGCCGGCAAGCCGCATTTGGCATGAGTTTGACCATTACGCTGACACGACTGACCGGCGGAATTACGAAAATTCCCAATGATTAACAGTCCAAGAGATTTTCCGGCAAGTCGCCCCACATACATTAGTTCAACCCTTGCGCAGCCATGACCGACCAGCATAACCACTCAAATTCCCCAAGTCTAAAAGTGTAACTGATTTGACTGCAAAATGCTCCCACATATCACTTCGGCCTTTAAAGTTCTAACTGTTCAGGCCGATCGCAAGGACAAAATATTAATTGTGTAGCTCGTCTAACTATTAAATACACACTCTAAAACATACACTCTACATTAAGCTTTGCACATCCATTTATTCAAGTTGATTGGTTAAAACAGTGTTGTAGGGATTGTTGATTAAAGTATATTTATGTTTAATTTTATTTAAAAAACATATAAGATACCAAAATAAAAGCTATAACATATATAACGTACAGGTGAGTGAAAATGTCCGACTGTAAAGCGAAAAATTACACAGTCCAAACTGCCCGGCCGTCCATACAGTTACCTTACACCTTTCTGGTAGGTCGGACGGTCTGGGTCTCAACAACAGTCCAAACTGCTAGGGCGCTGTAGCCCCGTGGTTGGCGCGCGGGACCTACACTCGGTAGGTCCGGGTTCGATTGCCGCCACTGCCATAACTGCCGCCGTGTTCACGCGGAGTACGATCACGTTAAACATGTGGGTCCGTTAGTCCTTCCGAGAGGTCGGTGGTAGGGGAAGGAAGGTGCGTTCCCTGTGGATACCTCCCCCACTGGGTTACTGTTTAAATTGGGGGCACTTTCCGGCAGTCCAAACAGTTAACTTACACCTTTCTGGTAGGTCGGACGGTCTGGGTCTCAACAACAACAACAGTCCAAACTGATGAAGGTAAGAACTTGAAACAATGCATACAGATGGGAATTGATCTATAAGTAATAAAACAAATATAAAACTTTGAAAGTTTTTTCAAAAAATTTAGGAATTGATGAATTTTTTGTTCTAGCATGCTTGCAGCTATTACTGAAGAAGAAACAACTAGACACAAATTGTTTTTATACCACCATGTACTGTTAAAAAAATCTAAACTGTCTTAATTTTGGTCTACAGCAAACGGTCTTCAGATATTTTATTTCATAATTACATCAGACTATTTTTTTTATATTTCATCAATTAATTAATTTACAGTTTTTGATTTAATTGTGGTAACTACGGTAAACGAATTATGTTCCAAATACCAAAATAAATTACCGGCTATTTTTGAAATCAAGCTATTAGGGAATAATGCTATAAATAATTAATTTTTAGCGTAAAATGTCTAAAAACATTAAAAATAAGGCAACATATAATGGTCGAATATATATTGATTTATATAATGCAATTTGCTTTCTAACTTACTTTATATCTTCTTATGTTTGTTTGTTTAGTAATATTTTATGCTTAGTAATGGAAAACTTAAATAATGCATATTTATGTTATTATTTTATGTTATGTAAAACAATCTCGAAGTTTTTATCTACTTTAGATTAAATTGCTTACAGTCACCTAAATGTAATCAAACAAAACTTATGTTTTGTATAATTTGAAATAACAATAAACATTTAACATTATTTAACTTATGAGATTATATTTTATTAAATTTATAATAAAGATATGTTAAAAACCATTTGATTCATTCAAATACTGATGTTCATGTAATACTTTAAAGAATTACTCGCCGTTGTCCAAGTCCTTAATAAGCGCTCTCTGAGTAAATAATAAAGGCACCAATAATACAACTCAATTTCCAAATTGCTCGTTGTAAACCAAAACCAGTCCCTTGCTCTGTTTTCCATGCACAACCATTGTATAAGGCGCGCATAACAAGCCCTGAAGAGTCAGTCTGCTTTGATACTTACTAAATCAAAGAACGAAATTATTTGAAATCGCCAAAAGATAAAAGAACGCCAGTTTGGCTCAATGAGCTGTCTCAGGTCGCTTTGGCCCCAACGCGATCTTTGTCAACAAGATCCCGTATACCACTAAACATTGCATGTTATTTGGATTGAAAAGTTGAAAAATGTTAAATTTAAAATATTAAAAACTATTCCAGTGAGTTTTAATCTAAAGTTTGCTATGTGTAGCACACTACTCATAATGATAATATAATACAAAACAAATAAATAAATAAATAAATAAAAAATTAAAACAGAAATAGAACGATATCTTTAAATTCATAAAGTTAGAATTTTGCATTTTAAACCGTAGTTACTGCCAAGACAGATTTTACTCAAACTGCTGACCGGAAATCTGAAAAGTCATTTACCCTTGCGAAAGACATAGAACATATTCGAGCGAAATCGCCTGTTTTATATAAACAGATAAAAAGTTTCCAAATTTGACCGAATGTTCTTAGTATATATGTTCTTTAATACACAGAAAAACACACACACATTTTCATTATATCTTTTATTATATACTAAAACTAACTGCTCGCATTGCCCGGGTCTTAAATAAGCACCCACTAATTAAATGATACGTAAACATATAATGCTACTCAATTTCCAAATCGCCTGTTTTGACTTAAAATAATTCCCTCGCTCTGTTTTTTTCATATTCAGTCATGCCAATTACACAGCATGGCAGTGATACACTTCTTACTTATGCCCTGAATACTTTCCTTCGATGCACATTAATTAAGCGTGCCACAAATAAATGAAAAACTTGAAGTCTCAAAAAATAAAAAAAAAAGCTTTCTTTGCCCCTGAAGTAAAATCAAGAAAATAATTTCTTTATCAGCAAGTTTTCATCTAAGTGAGATCATATTTCCAGATAATATTGAAATAATTATATATATTTCAAAACATGAAAATGTATTTAGATCAAATTAATTTAAATCTAGGAAATTAATTATTATTCAAATATACAAATTTAAAAAAATAGCTAATACCATATCACTGAAAAACGCATTCGTCTAGATAAATATTTGTGATATCGTTCGCATGTGCTACGTGTTCCTGGAATCTGCGATGGATAAATTGATCTTACAGTCTTTTATCGTTTAAAGTCAAAATTGACGCGGATTTTCGGCTTTCAAAGTTCAGCTACTTTTAAACAAATTCGAAATTTAAAAAAATACCACCGAGCCTTATTATCCAATGACCTGATGTACATATATGCCAAATGAATTCCTGTTTGAAGCTTCAATATTCCGCTAGAGACAACACAACTATACAAACACACAAATATACTCTACATTCATTTCTATAATTGAATTTCGAGAATGCTTACTTAGTTTTCCCTTGTTAATATCGTAACTGTATTTTTTAATGAGTACTCAAACTAATGAATTATATCTTTAGAAATAGATAAATTGCATTAAACAAATGGATTGGACACGAGTTGCTAAATCCGTAATATCTCAATAACGCCACCATCGCCGTTGTTTGACAAATTTCTTGTTCTTTGAGGTTCTCTGCTTCGTACTGCAAAAACTATAACATACAAAATTAAAAATATCGGTACATGAGATGATATTGTACATTCTTATCTTTGAAGTGGATTCTGCATTCTCCACCCTCTAATGTCAGATTGGCGGGCAATTGACAGTCTGACTAACTACCTCATGCTATTTTTTCCTCAGGTACACTCTAAAAAATAAATGTGTAAAACTGGAAATTTACACACGTATGTCGGTAAATGTGTCAATTTACAGACGTGTATCTCACAATATACGCGTTGGTGTGTGTATTTAAGGAAGTGTGTATTTAAGGAAGTGTGTACTACTTTCTAAAAATGCATTATAATGTGTAAATCTAATAGATCATGGGATTTTACACAGCTTGGCTGGTTTTTCAGTTTACACACATTTTAATGCATACTAACGAACATCTGTGGCCAGCCCTTTCGCTTTACAATTTTATTGATGGGTTGACGAAATTCTCCACATGAGCTGTCACAAATTTCATAATATAAAAACTAATTTGTTTTGAAAAAATCTATCTGAACGATGGTGAGACAGCCCAGTGGTTAACGCGCGGGAATTGCACTCGAACGATCCGAATTTGATTCCCGACTCTGCCCAAACTGTCCTTGTGTTCACGCGAGGTATGAGCACGTTAAATATGCAGGCCCGTAAGTCCTTCCGAGAGGTTGCTGGTAGGGGGAGGAGTGTATGGTCCCTGTGGATGCAGCCCTTACTGGGTTCCGGTCTAAATTGCGGAACACTACTCGACCGTCCAAATAGATACCTTACACCTAGGTCGGCCGGTCTAATTCGAAGAAGTTGATCTTTAATCAGTTCCCTATTTTTACATTAGTTAAGCGATTTTATTTTATTAATAAGATGTTTTAAAAGTTAAAAAATATATAATAAAAATTTTCGTTAGATTCAAATATATTATTTAAATTCTAAATTAGAATTTTATAGTTAAATTCATATATTCGATTTACATTCTGCCAAATTAGATTTCCCCATTATGTGAATATTACTGCGTCAGTTCCAAATATCAGTGGCGTAGGCAGGGATTTCACCTGAGATTTTCCTTGCTTTAACCCCGGATATGTGCCACTATTTGTATACTTCACATTATTTGAACAGAACCGATTTGAAATTAAAATGAAATATTAATTTTATTTTGCCCTCTGTGCAAAATTGCATGATAATTACAATAGAGATTTTAAAATAAAGTACTTCGAAGAGTTTTCGAGGTAGGTAGTTGTTTATTAAGAAAAATGCAGTTGATGCGAAGAGAATATGGCAGTAGTACCACGGCAACCACTCGATTATGCAACGCGACTCAATAAAGCAAGCGCATTGCGTTGCGTAATCGAGTAGGAGAGTGGTACGGAGGAAACAGGTGCCCAGATTATAGATATAATAACCTTGAATGTTCCCCTCCTTGTCACTAACAGAGTTCAGAGCTACTTAGGTTTTGATCTGCCGACACACAAGCAAAGAATGACACAAGTCCGTGTGCTGAGTGTACTCACCGCGCTCAAAGCTTCTTAAGTTTTCAGCTAAGAAGAAACCGATAATAAAATGGAATGACCGCAAAGTGGTTTTGGAGGTTTAACATGGTTTTACAAAATACATATATTTTATTTATTCATATATAATTAATATAGTTTATAATAAAATTATATAATTAAATTGTAATAACTCTACACTTAACGTGATTGGTTGCTAAAGAAGCTGCGATCCTGCACTTGAATGACGTCAGGGTGTTTTGCTTTCTCCTTTGTGGTGATTGTAAGCTGTAATCGCTGAACTAAATGAAGTAAGTTTTAGACTATTTACTAATTTTTAATACGTATCTTTAAAAAATATTATTGAAATACAAATTCTTGTATGTAAACTATTTAAAATTTCGATAAATTCTTTTGATGAATATTACATTGACTGACAAAAGTTTGTCTTCATAACTTTTCAACCCGGTCTGTTTATATTACTATGAAAGTTTTTTTTTAAACTGCGAATATCGAAATCTAAAAAAGTCAATGTTAATTAGCCTGTTTTATAACCGACAAGTAATATGGAACTAACAAAGATGTAGTTAAGCTTTGGTCATAAATCGTCTGCCGGATGTTTGTTTACATAAAGTATAACCCTTAAAGTTGTTACATGAAGTGGGAATTTTGAAAATTTATAATTTTTCTATGTTTATAAACTTTTATTTACTGTTGTCTTTTCATACATCTGTGGTATTGGAAACTGAATTTTAGGAAGATTTTTCGAAATGGAACTTGTAATATGGAGTTTATAATTTTTAAAATGATTAATATTTTTCCTTCCACTGTTCAACATATGTAATTGAAGTAAAAATGCTAGGTCAATTTTTCACTATCTAAAATTTTCATATCATGGAAATTCAATTTCATTGGTATAAAAATGAAGTTATAAATTTTCTTTATAGAACTTTAAAATGTTTTTTTGCATATAAAATTTATCTTAATTCTGCCAGGGACTGAAATTGTCTAACCAAGGTGAGATAATGACATGTCGATATTGATACATGTCATTATCTATAGAACTTCTTGTAATCTTGCATCTTCTTACTAACTATACAACTTCTTTTTTTAAAATAATAATGTTAGTACAGATTTTCAGCTTTATTTTTCAGCATATATATACTTAAGCACTGTAAAATTCTTTCTATTAATACATTTTAAAATTTCACAGATTTTACAAGTAACAGTTAATACGAATTTTAACTGTTAATGTGAATTTTTCTAAAAAGCTGAATTAATTTCCTGATCCTAATAAAAATGTATTTTTTTGTTCAATCTGGTTAATTGAAAATAGGGCTAATTCCTAATGAAATTTATTCCCCATAAAGTTCAAATCTGGGACTGTAAATATTTAAATTTTGAAAAGCGTCATTTAAAATACTTTTCATAAATTTTAAACATATGTAATTGCTTACAGGAAAAAAAAATCCAGTTATTGGTGATTTTACTTCTTAGCTGACATGGTTTAAAGCAGAGTTGGGCAGTATCAAAATACATGTATTTTAAATACATTTTCAAAATACATTTGTATTTTGTATTTTAAATTGAAAAAACTAAAGTATTTTGGTAATGTATCGAAAATACATTTTCAGAGTATTTTGTATTTTTAAAATACTCAAAATACATTTAGTGTTTAAACCGCAGAATAACGCTTCAGAAAAGAGAAAACAGCTAATCTATATTTTGTCTAGTCATTGAATTTGTTTCTAAGAGTCGATCTAAACAGACTTTTGCAACCTGGTGCCGATAAAGATGGTAATTATTAGGATGTTTAGTATCTGTGGTGGTCTCTCAAAATATGGTTTCTGTTATAAACTTCACATTCCTATAAGAATTATAAAACGATATTGTTTGGTAGATGACGCCTTCCTGCTTATGTATAAAGACAAGGGACAAGAAGAAAGTTTGACTTTCAATTCTTTGGGAAAACAAAAGCATAGGCTATCCAAGGTTTGCTATGCAGGGGTGGGACAGCCCAGTGGTTAGCCCAAACTGCCCCTGTGTGCACGTTAAATATGTGAGTTCGTAAGTCCTTCCGAGAGGTTGGTGAGAGGGGAAGGAGGGTACGGTCCCTGTGGATGCCACCCCCACTGGGTTCCTATCTAAATTGGGTGGAACTTCACGGCCCAAAAAATTTGCCATACTATTGTTTTTCAGAAAAATGTTTTCTTGAAACATCTATTTTTTCAGATCTTCAATGGAGTTCAGATGATAACTGATTTGAAGTTAGCTTTATATTTCGGAGAGATTGAAGTTCACTATGGATTTCCATTTCCGTTTTTTTTTTATTTCCGGTTCAAAAATTGAAATTGTCATATTACTTGAAACGTCTGTATCTCAAAAGCATTCTTTTGCCCCTTCCTGTCGGTGGCCCGACTCACAGCCGGTTTGCTTTCAGTTGACACATACATAGCTTTTCTTTTCCGTTTTCTGCCTCCTCAGCAATTTTTCATTGAACTATTGCATAACCATGGCAGCAGACGATTATTTTCTGAAAGGTTTCTGTGAATGCTTTCTGCTACAAATCATTACTGCCAAAAGTGCAGAGAAGATTATTAAATGATGTTTACTGCAATTCGCTAGCATGGATATAACTAGCAATGCACGAACATGGCTCATTAGAAGTACGATTGATAGAAAACTTTGGATCTATGGTATGATTTTTATTTGTATATTTCTATTCTCTTACATCCATGATTATAATCAGAAATTTTGTATTTTATGCAATATTTTTCGTATTCCCTATAGAACAATTTTTTCCCTATTCCCTATAGAAAAATTTTTTCATTTTGTTTAGATTAATATAAATTTTTTATTATTTCATGATCATTCTTTTACTAAGATTTTCAGAAAGCGTATAAAATATTTATTAACATGTGTATTATAAATGTTTTTGTTTTATAATATTTTAGATATCTAGTTAATTATGGCTGAAATAAGTTTTATATGCAATTTTACAGCAAATATAAATTTGTCATACATTATAATAGCAATCTATTGCTATCATATGTTGGTTCTTCTGTAATACAATAGTATCAGTTATTTGGTATCGGATCTTTTTTTGTTTCGTCACACCTTAGTAAATGCTCTGGCTTTTGGTCTCATCAATGAGAACAGTGTCATCTATAGGTAGCAGCTTTTCAGAACCTGTTTTCCCCCCTCTGTTGGTATCCTATCTATTGTATCTAAACAATGTAGAAAAAGGAGGACCTCAGATTGGAATCTACTCTGGTAAAAAAGTTTTCATTGAAAGGAAGTAATGGTAAGTCATGTATTAACCCTTTGCACTCATAATTATGCTTTAGAAAGTTAGCAAATAACTCGGAATTTTTTTTCATGTTCGATCAAGATGAATTGTTTTGATGGAAATGTGTTCCAATTTAACTAGAAGGTTTACCATCCTTAAATCAAAAATTTAAAAATATAACCCCTGAATACACCCCTTGGCCTAGGATGGGAATGTGGCCACATAATATTTTATTTTTCAACGTGTCAAAATAATTTATTGAAACTACGCCCTCCATACATTTGTCAACGCCCCCCATATATTTGTTGTAGTTAATAGCAACCGTGGGTTTGTTCACTTCCTGCAAATTTCCTCCACGTACTCTTCTGCTTATTGGCTGAGTACCCGAAACATCCCAACTACTAAGTGCAGTGACAACCCTTTTATCTTTCCAGGCCAATAATAGTAAGTTTCCCGATCTGCAGGCAAATGTATTATCCTTGGAAAACTGCGGTCTTTTTATAGAGTCGGGTATGAATTTCCGGGCAATTTGGATAGTTCCGGTTAAGTACATGTTTATTTTCAGAAGTTCTCGTGCAAGTGGTAGACTTGTATAATACCTGTCAGTAAATATATGGTATCCTTTACTGCCAGGATTGCCTTCCAGTAAATTTTGGCACAAATGCAGCACAACTCGTGAACTTACAGGAAGGTCAGGTCTTACTACATTTTCTGATGTCAAGCTTCCATAGTAAGGCAAAATAGAATATATATATCCAGTATTAGCATCTGCCAACACATATATCCTGATTCCCCACTTTGTTGGTTTATTTGGGTTATAAGTCAAAAAACTTATTCTGCCTTTGAATCCAACTACAGACTCATCAACAGAAATTTCCCTTGACGGAACAAAATGTTCCTTGAACTTTTTGTCCAAAAAATCTGAATAATGACTGACCTTTTGCACCCGACTCCGAAGACTTTGATCGTTTGGATCTGTCTCATGCAAATGAAGCATCCAAAAGATTTGCATGGAATATGGCACTAAAGAAAGGAATTTTAGCATTGAAGATTTGGGACCAATATTCCTGCAGATGGCTAACAGTTATTGTACCCATATTTAGAATAACTCCTAGAAAGGCCTCAAATTCTGCCACTGTAAGATCCACCCATGTATTCCACGTGGATCGCTTTGATAACCTTTTTTGTCTAATTTTATTGCGAGCATAATTATTGGTCTCTTCTACAATTTTTTCCATCAATTCATCCGCAAAAAAAAGTTTAAAAAAGTCAATGGGGTTTGAACAGTTGTCAGGAATCTGTGGTCCTTCAGCTTTATCACCAGAAGTAAAATCTATCCTGTTCGACACATTATCCTGCATTGTAACATTCACCCATGGCCATAATTGTCTTCTCTTGCATCGTGAATTGCGTCGTCGTCGCTGCTGCTTGTACTGGGCAAAGGTATTGCCCGATTTCTTTTGGCAACTATAATGTCACTACCACTCGTATCACTTCCTGCAGCTTCTTCGCTGCTGCCTTCGTCACTACTTTCATTGCACTGTAATTCTCGATTATAATAGTCCATATAAAATTCGTCGTCACTGCTCTCAAACTCCTTTTCAATGTTACCTTGTAAATGTCGCTTTGGCATTGCGAACATAAAAAATAAGAAATTATAAAGTAATAGTACTATAGAACTATAACACAAAACCGTCTTTGGTCAACGGGGAAACGCTCTAGCGACTAGCCAGTATGAAAAGGCCTTGAGAAAGCAGGGGAGAAAGCACAGAGAGAGGAATCGGGGAAAAAAGTGATTGCGCAATCATTCCTCCATCTGTGTTTTTCCTATTTCTATGGCGACATACGAACGCAACGGTACAGGTGCGATGTCTCCTGTACGGGGACATACAAGCACGATGGTAAAACGAGTGATGTCCCCCATACGGGGACATACGAGTGAAAAGGGTTAACATAGCATGAAATATCACTTTCAATTTCTGTAGCATATTTATTTCTTAGGGGAGAATAACTATAATTTTTATATGTTGATCCCAATACTTATTGAAGCTGTGAATTGTAGATTACAATTTTGCTACATGCTGATCTTTCCCAAGTAAAAGCGAACAGTTTTCTCGGGAACTATCAAAGATATCTGTAATTGTTTCTGAGCATAAAAGCACTATACCTATAGTAGTGTAGGTGTATAATTAAGTAATATTTTGAACCTTAGTTTTTTAAAGTATATTTTACTAATTTTAACTTTTAAAATATGATCTTTCAATTCATCATATTACATTACATAAAAACAATCTATAACAAGTATAAACATAATTTGCTTAATCAAGTACAAATAAGTGTAGAAATTTCCTGTAAAAAATTTGCTACAAATTGTTTTGTAATATTCCAGGAAAAGTGCATGATTTTAAGAGGAAAGGGTAAGTTCAGTAGTGATAGTGCTTTTCGGTCCTGAATGTCTTTTATCCCTGTTTCATAAGAAAACCTGTGTGAGTAGTGCAGAGTACAGGATCTCTATCAACCAGATATCTCTACGTGAAACATTGATTACTAAGCATTTCTAATATACATTGCTCTGTGGTAGATTTATTGTTTGAAGTTGGTCTTATTGGTAAATTGTCTGAAGTATAAATTTCATTTTGTTAACAAAGCATAAAGTGAACAATAATAAAAAAATATTACCCAATAAGATTATTATCCAAAAATCGAAGGATTAATAAAATATGAGAATTTGCAGTATGTATTTCAAAAGTTTGTTTATGTTAAGCGCTGCGAGTCAAGAAATATGATTTGCAATGTTTTGTATAAGTGGCTGACCATGAGAGAAATAATGAAATCAGGAAATTTTAAAATGGGATTTTTTGGGGACCCAATTTTTTTGTTCGTTGTTATATGTAATAAGTTATTTTCTTTTTGTATCAGAATATAAAAAAAAAATAGCATGAAAGGTAATTGTATATGTCCTAAAATACTTTTTTTTTATCTTCTAGAATTACTAAAGGGAAGGCTAATGAAGGAAACTGCTACCTCCAGATGCAGATAATTAAGAACATTTACAGTCCTTAAAAAACCTTCATAAGAACTTTAATTTTCATTTTTAGGGAACCTCAAAAGGCCTGTTTATCTTAGCAGGCAAGACTGAATTTCCGTTAGACATTTTTGTGTATTTCAAAATATCAAATTTTTTACTGTATTCAAGTTGCAGGTATTTTATTCTGTCTACTGTATGTTATACAAACATTTTTTAAATTTGTGTGTATGGTTATGACTTCAAGTATATAAATTACTTAATTTTATGGAATTATTTTTTTTTTGCAGTCTGTGTGTATTTTTAGATTGTCTATATTAAAAAAGTAGCTGATGCCGCCACCGCTGTTTGACAAATTCTGTATACCCCAAGTTTGTTATGTACCACAAAAACTATAACATAAAATAATATGAAATTTTGAGTGAAATTTTTCAAGAAGAGGAAAAATACAAAAATACTCCTTGACTTGAGCGTTTTACTTTCCAGAGGAGTTATTTTTAATGAATGAACAATTGCCCTAAAATTTCCAAAATTGTATTAAATTTACTGTATATATGTATATAAGCAATTTCAGGGTTACCACCCAACAGAAGAAAAGTTTCTGATTTCTACGTTTAAAAAAAAATAATAATGGGATTAAAGAAATGCTTTCTTTATTTGTGCTTGTTTAGAAAAAAGCAAATTACATTTACTGCATACAATAGCAAAATACATTAGAACATATCTGACAGTCTAAAATGTTTTGTAAATTTTATTGTTAAACCCTGAGCCTTAATTTTTTAATATTTTCTAAAGTCATTTAACTTAAAGTTATTAGGATTACTATCTATATTTAAATTAAAAGTTGAAATAAATGTTAATTTTTAATTAAAATTCTAAAGATGTAAATTTCGATGCAAATACACTATATGATCAAAAGTATCCAGACACTTTGGATGTTAGAATGTTTTTCGAATTTCTAAGAGCAAATACTTGGCAAAGTGTTCTGTAACTTTGGCGATGTGAAGAACATGTTTGAACACACACTTTCCAGTAAAGTTTTGGTGACTTGTGCATTTGGGAGACCACCAAGACATTGAAAAAGGGGAAAAATATATTTGATCACCCTGTATCATAAAAAGGTAGAAATGATTAAGCATTTTCGTAAAATAAAAACATATATTCATGAAGATATAAAGGTTTCTTTAAAAAAAAAAAACAAATTTTGTTACATGTTTTTTGCTTACAATATCCATAGGTTTCAATCAAATTTCACGAAATTTACAGAACATTTGTCACCATCCAAGAAAAACATTATACTTCAATTGAAAATTAAAGCATTGAATATACAATGAGATATAAGCATTTGAATAAACAGAGTTTTTACTGCGCAGGCGCGAAACACTGCAATAGTTTTCTTTCATGATTTTGTAGTGAATACTGTAGGGCAACTTCTATAAAAAAAATCCACTGAAATATCGTGGAAATTCACAAAGATATCGACAATATAGTGATCAGTTTTTCTCTGATTCTGAAAGTACCTGGATGATAAGGGGGTTCCACAAATTGACACTTTACAAATTCATCGTACACCCCTATTCTGAAAATGAACTAGTCCAATTTTATGCAAATAATGATCAAAAGTCTCCGGACACCCCTGTATGTGGTGGATTCTGCCAGTGACATCAAATTTCTAACTCTCTTACAAGTATAAAAAAAAGTCAGACGAGTTAACAAATTTGATTTCAAAGCCAGAAAATTAAGATGGGAGGAAAATGCGAGCTAAATGAGTTTGAGAACAGTGCAAGTTGCCACCGTTGTGGAAAATCTGTAAGATTTTTGTCATGTTACGAGTGCCCCATTTCACCGTAAATGATGTTATCATGAAGTGGAAATGTACAGACGTTACAACTGTACATGCACGACCTGGTCGACCATTCCGTCTAGTAGAAAGTGACCACAGAGTGCTGAAGAGAGTTTTAAAAGCAAACTGCATGCAATTAGCGAAAATAGTTTGTTCAGAAATTCATGAAACCTCTGGATGCAATGACAGTTCGTCGGGAACTGCAGTCTTGGTTGTCATGGGCGAGCAGCTGCATATGAACCAAGCATTACTGGAACCAATCCCAAGCTTTGCTTACAGTGGTGCAAAGCGCGCAAAAAATGGAGCCTTCAACAATGGCATCAAGTGTTATGGAGCGACGAATTACGGTACACTCTCTGGCAATCCGATGGTAGAGTCTGGGTGTAGAGAATACTTGATTAACGCCTTTTACGTGACTGCATTGTGCGGCAAGTTAAGTTGGTGGTGGAAGCATTATGGTTTGGGGCTGTTTCTCGTGGTTTGGGCTTGCCCTGTTATTCCTGTGAAGGGAACTCAGAAGACGGAAGGATATCTTGACATTTTGAACAATTCCATGCTGCCTGCATTGTGGCAACAGTTTGGAGTGGATTCACTGTGTGTAAAGCACGGGCTGTGCAGAGCTGGTTTGCTGACATGGATGTTGAAGAATTGGACTCACCTGCTCAGAGCCCAGACCTCAATCCCATAGAACATCTATGGGATGAATTGGAACGTCAACTGCGAGTTAGGCCAAAACGACCCACATCGGCAGCAGATCTGACTGGTATTCTTTTAAAAGAATGGCATGTAATTCCTGCTGCAACATTCCAGAAACTAGTGGATAGCCTCTCTGATAGAGTGGCAGCCATCATTGCAGCAAAAGGTGGCCCCACTTCATACTAATTTGTGACTTCTCTGAAGGAAAAGCAAAACATACAGGTGTCTGGATACTTTTGATCAGATTGTGTATATGTATTTAGTATATTAGTTAATTGTATTTACTCCAGTTTAACTATCCTATGATTTACGATTTAAAATGTCAATTTGTAGAAACCCCCTTATCATCCAGGTACTTTCAGAGAGTCAGAGAAAAACTGATCACTATATCATCGATATCTTTGTGAATTTTCACGATATTCCAGTGGATTTTTTTTTATAGAAGTTGCCCTATAGTATTCACTACAAAATCATGAAAGGAAAGTATTGCTATGTTTCGCACCTGCGCAGTAAAAACTTAGTTTCTTCAAATGCTTATATCTCATTGTATATTCAATGCTTTAATTTTCAATTAAATTATAATGTTTTTCTTGGACGTTGACAAATGTTCTGCAAATTTCGTGAAATTTGATTGAAACCTGGATATTGTAATTGAAACTTGGATTGACCTATGGATATTGTAAGAAAAAAACATGTAACAAAATTTGTTTGTTTTTAAGAAATGTTTATATCTTCATGAATATATGTTTTTGTTTTACGAAAATATTTACACACATTGAACAAAGCTAGTTAACTATTTTGTGAAAAGTTACAAATCATTTCCAGCTTTTTATGATACATTGTGAACAAATATATTTTTCCCCTTTTTCAATATCTTGGTGGTCCCCTAAATGCACAAGTCACTGAAACTTTACTGGAAAGCATGCGTTCAAGCATGTTCTTCACATCGCCGAAGTTACAGAACACTGCGCGAAGTATTTGTTTAGAAATTCGAAAAAAATTCTAATATCTAAAGTGTCTGGATGCTTTTGATCATATAGTGTACATCACGTTCTAGTTTCTGTTTCTGAAATGGTTGCATTTCTAAGTAACCAAATTTTTATTTTAAACATCATCCATCATTTTATTCATAGTATTTTTGAAAAAAATAGTTTTTCTGTATAAAACAAAATGTTTACAAAAATTTTAGCTGATGCTAACAGATTGCAAAAATAGAAAGTATTTTATCAATTAAACAAAACATAGGCATGATCACAGTAATCCTACTTATTTAGCAATGCAAAGCAGTCTTTTTTACTGGGACACTTAAACAATTTGATAGGGAAAGTTACGTAAACATTCAGACGTATGATTATCAGGTATATAATGTCCACCTTTCGCCCACAGATCTGAATTCCTCTAATAAGTTGCTGGAATAAGGGTTGCTATAAGGCGAGTTTACTATATTACACTTAGGTGCATAGGTATGTTGCATGAGAAGAAGATCTAATTATCTTTTGCAGAATGACAATGAGTTTAGCTTTATTTACATTATTTAAAACATTAAGGTAAAGGAAAACTTTTACTTGATAGTTTAAAAGCTTCATCGAAAGTATCCATGGCGTTAGAGAGTTCCTTTACCTCTATGGTTATATCTCAAATACTTAAAGATTATTTTTTACAGACTTTTGCTCAACAATGAAAAATATAATGACTTCAACATAGGTTATTTAAATATGAGCATTTTATGAGGAAGATCTAGTCAAATTACTGCAATGTTTTTGGCATTACAAATTATATGTTATTTGATCGAATGTTAATTTAATGAAGTATATGGTTTATGCTTCATTAGAGGTTCATAGTAAATCTATTTGAAAGAAATTTTTTTTTACCTTTCCGAAGGTGTCCAGATGGAAACTTGATAATATTTTAGGTTGCTAAGGAAGGGATTTGTGTAAATATATTGACCTAAATCGAGCTAAAACATAAAATAACTGCAAAACTAATTGCAATTAAAAAAAAATTATATTAAGGTGCACCTATTTGGGTTCTGAAGTACCCATGTACCAAATTTCATAGACATGCAACGCTTTGACTGAAAGGATTTGTGTAAAAATGAAATCAATAGCTTCTGGAAACACAAATAAATTATTTTACAAAGTTGATAAACATTATAGAGACAAGAAAGTGTTAGTGACAACAAAAACAATCAGAATACAGTGTCTTCCAAACAACCAAAATAATTTGCATGATTTATTAACCTTTTCAATTTCAATATATGATCATTCTGATTTTAGTAGCATTGTGTAAAGTTCAGAAGTTTCATTTTGAATACTTTCCAACGCAGTTGAGAAGTGTTTAAGACTCTGGTCATTCTGTCTGTCTTTTTGCGTGACTGACTTAAAATTTGCTTAATCAAAGTAAAATTTTAGTATTTTGTTGAGACAGCCTGTGTAACATTCTGGGCCCACTTATATTATTTGTATATCTAAATTCTGGGCCTAATTTGATGGATAATCTGCAGCATACTGAAGTAAAGAAATCAAGCGATTGTAAGATGAGTTGTATAAAAATTGCTGAATTTTTTTTTTCACTCAAAATTTAGCTCTGGAGTTGAGAATATAGGGGATATGAATTAAATATTCATTGATTTTACATAGAGAGGCAGACACTTTATATTTCGATGATGTCATTTGAATAAAATTCATAGTATATAATTATACTTGTCTGTTTCGATGAAGTTTTAAGTTTTCAAGAAGTAGTACTGTTATGATTTTATATCAGCGCTGAATTTATTGCATTTTAGAGACTTAAATAAAATTGCATTTCAGTTTAAACTGTTTCTTAATCAATGCTTTATGCATGATTGATCTTTCTTGTTATTATTTTGTGTGTAAATCAGCAGAATATTGTATTTTTAAGTGTTAAGAAAGGTTGCAGTTCATTTTATTTCTATACCGATATCAATAGTAGTTGGAATTTTGAGATCTTTTCTTTGGGGTTCAAAAGTTAATTTTTTAGTATTTAGTGTGTATATGTGGTATACAAATTATTGTATACATATTTTGAGAGATTTGTTTTCTCATTTATAATTCAATAATACTCTCTAAAGTAGACCTGAAAATTTAAATTTTCACTTAGTAGCAAGTGGCTAGTAGACACTTTCAATGTAAGTAAATTCGATGTATGGTTATATATATATACTTAATATGTATACATGCAATGGTCCTTGCAGGTAGAATAGAAAGCAGAAAGATAATTATTTGATTATTTGAAAATGAAAGTAGTTTGATGGAATGAGGATTAGAGAAGGACGAAATGCACAGCTAGTAAATTTCTGGGCAGTTTTCTGATTCAAATGGGATGGGGGGGAGGGGGGGTATTTCATTTATTTGCTAAACTGTATTTTTTAATCTGTAGAGTAGACCTGTTGATAAGAACATGCCAGTGTAAATCTAATGTTCTAAATATTCTAATTAAGTTCATATTTATATTTGAATATTTTAAAATGCAGCATTTTAAAATTAAATTATTTTTATTTAATTTTCTTTGAGGAATTCTGACACTATTAAGAGTCTACTGCTTTGTAGTTTTTGCTATTATGGTCCACTTTGTGCAACCAGGAAACTATAATGGTCATTGAAAAATTGTAATTGCATATCCCTGTTGTTATCATGGATGAGGGCTTTGTCTCGCTCGGTTCTGTCATCGATAACTGCCTGCTTCTTCACAGTTTTTAAGATTTCTTTACATTACTTGCCATCTTTCCATCCAGTGGGATCCTTGGAAAAGATACTTAAGGCAGTCCAAGCAGCTGGAACTATTAACCGCACATTTGTTCCAGGCTTCCCTTTTCAAAAAATGCAATTGATTCCATCCTGGGTCATCCTGTTCTACAGTGTATTTAAATATCAACATAATTTTATTTCAAAACATTGTCTGTAATAATATTGTTCATCTTCTTTGCTGTCAATAAGATGCAAGTATTATTAGCAGCAATTGGGCTTCAGAATTTTATTGTTATTTTTAATTTTGTTTTATCAAATTTTGTAATCATATTTTTGTCTTAACATTAAAAGGAGTAAATCTCCTTATTTGATTTAGTAAATATAAATTTTAAGCTTCATAATTTAAAACGTTTTGGACATATTGCAGTTTACATTTTGAAAATAAATAACATATTTTTGTGATTTGCCACTCATACAATTAATCATTGTTTAATTAGAAATACATTGGATAAATGAAATATAAGGTTTTTGAAACCATATAAAACAAGCTTTAAAATTGTATATTGTACAAATCTAAATTTGTAAATTTAAATTATCAAAATTTGATTTTGATTTACTACTCAAAAGCAGCATCTTTTATATTTTCAAAGAATATATATAATTGTTGGTCTCTTCATGTTTTTTATATATCTAGCAAATAATGTTTTGGGCACATGCTAATGTTTGAAGATAAAATATAAAGGATGCTAAACTTCCTATTCTGACCATAAACGGCCCACATCTATATGTAAATATCATTTGCAGGCTGACAACACTCTGAATAGGAATTTTAACATGCTACTACAGTTCTTCATTTTTGTTATTATTCATTTAATCTTCAAAACTTACCATGTGGATACAAAAATCATTTGGCAGAAATATAAAAGACATGAAGACTAACAAATGTATTTTTTGGAAAATATTAAAAATGCTATTTTTGATTAAATTAAAATTAAAGCTTGTTTTATATACTTTCTGAAATTGTTTATTTTATTTGTTTATATCAATTAGAATATGAATGGAGATTAATTTTATAAGTGGTACATTACGAAAATTTTTGCTTTTTTTCAAAATTTTAACTATATTGTGTTCAAAATTTATAAGATCTCAAAATTTATATTTACTCTTTTTGAATGGTTGTAAATGTGTTCTTTTTACACATAGAAGGTGGTATTCTTTCACCACCAGAACAACTTGTCTAGATGTGTAAATTACAAACTACACAAGTAATGTGTAACCAAAATACACGCTTAACATGTTACTTGAAATTTACACATTAGATGCGTGTTACACATTAAAAGTGTGTATTTTTAAATTTACCCATTTTCTGTGTAATTTGCAATTTACACGCTTTTTTACACACCAAGACAAATCGTTCTGGTATCGAAAGAATACCACTTTTTATGTGTAAATTGACACTATTTTTTACAGTGTAAACCTCCTCATACTACTACTTTTACCCACGACAGTATCCTGCGTGGTCGTTATCCTCTCAATGCGTAATCGGCGTTCAATCTTCCAGCGTCCATTGAATCCCTACTAGTCATTTCAGAGTCACATTCAGATCTCCGACATCTTTGCACTAACTTACAGGGTTGATTCGTTTGGGTATGAGACCAGAATAAAAGCAAGAATAGATTTCACACCAGATTTAGGTAAGGCAGTTTTATGTTCTTTATTTATGGTTTGCTGCAATAGCAAACGATGCATCAGAATTAAAGACATCAGTTTCATTGCACCTCGACTCGAGAGGTCAACTAGACCATAAAACCTAAGAAGCTGAGGTGAAGCCGCTACAGTAATTAAGGATGTTGCTCACGTGCAAGATGTCTGGGCGCATTGCCCTAAGGTCGACCAATCATAGCCAAAGAGGCGTGTCAGACCTCAGACCAAACGAGGTTGCATCTTATGCAAAGTTCTAGATATATGTGAGAGAATACAATTAGAGAGCAGTGGGTGAGAATCAATTACACGACAGCACGATCTCTGTGGATGTCTCACCCACTGGGTTCCGGTCTAAATTGGGTGGCACTTCCCGGCCGTTCAAACAGTTGCCTTACACTTTTCTGGTAGGTCGGAAGGTCTGTGTCTCAACAAGAACAACATATTTAGATGAGTTACGACTGATGGAAAGACGCAAAACTGGGCAATTTCTACCTTACCTAGTGTTCCACCGCATTATTCTCTCAACTTTGTCAATCTGATGAGTCGCCCTTTATAATGCTTGCCCTAATACTTGATATCACTTCCGTTTCCCTCTTATTAACGCCGAACATAACAGTCTTTCAAAATCTCACCCTTTTACGTCTAACCCTATCCGCAGACATAGGTACGAATATTAGGTGTGGATATAAACTCTAGTAATCCAACATTGGTCCAATATTGTCTTATTATTGTCTCCAGTACTGGACCAATATGAACAAGAAAGATCAATCATGCATAAAGCATTGATTATGAAACACTCTGCAACTGAAATGCAATGTCATTTAAACATCTCTAAAATGCGATACATTCCTCGGTAATATTTTAACAAAAAAGTTCAATCATGCTTAAAGCATTGCTTATGAAACACTTTCCAACTTCAATGCATTTTTTTTAAACATCTCTAAAATGCAATACATTCCTCGGTAATATTTTAAAACTTATCACAATACTACATTAATTTATTATATTTGAAAACTTAAACCTCCATCGAAAAATATGAACTTCATCCAAATGACGGCATTGAAATATAAATTGCCTGGTTTAAACATCTCTAAAATGCGATACATTCCTTGGTAATAACTTTAGAATTATCATAATACTACGATAATTTATTATATTTGAAAACTTCATCGAAAACAACTGATTCATTCAAATGATGTCATAGAAAAAATAACAGGCCTGGCTCTTCCTATAAAAGCAGCATTTCTTTCACAAACAATTTCCCATTCTTCATTAATCTCAATACTATAATAATTTATTTTATTTAAAATTTAAGACCATGGAGCTACAAGTAATTAAACTCTATGCTTAAAATTTCATCGAAAAAAATCGTCCTTCTCTTTGTAAAATAAATTAATATTTCATTCATATCAGCTATGCTGACTCCATGAGCAAAATAATTTTCTGTTAAAGAAATACAGCAATTCTAATACAACTCATTCAATATATTTTGAATTAATACAAAAGTGAATTGATTTTGTTAATTAATACCCAATTGAATTAATACATTTTGAATTAATACATAATTATTACATAAGTGAAAAAAAAAGGCTTCGTTGTAGAAATAATCAAATTTGGATGATCATTTAAACATAAATATATTGTAATTCCGTTGTTTCAGTATGTAGATGCACAGAATTTAAGTACAAATAAAGTTGTTTTAGGAAGGATACAACACTCAATATGAATTAAAAAGAACTTTAAAGATCACGATTTTGCATCAAGATGGATGCCATATTTTATTTTTGAATTGGATCACGTGATCTTTTCATATCATGGTCACCTGACCGCTTGATATAAGAGGTGTAATTAATATTTTAATTTTTTATTTTAATTTTTAAAACTACTGAATATATTTCGCTGATTTTTTTTTATATATTTTATGGAATAATTTGATTATTATCTAAAATTTTCGAAGCAATTTGTGAATTTTAAATCCGCCTAAAAAGTTTTCGAGAAATTAGGTCCCGTAGGGATCAATGTATTTCGTTTTTTCAACCCGGGTTCAATCCAAAACTAATTGGGAGATATTGTACATTTATATTCCCATAGGTCCTACAGACCGTCTGAACAACATAGTAAAATTTCATTTTGATTAAGTCATTTTTACGGCAGTTCACGTGCTAACGGACAGACAGACAGACAGACAGACAGAATGAACAAAGTCTTAAACTCTTTTCAACTTTGTTGTAAAGTGTTCAAAATTATCCAAATTCTACATTAATTTATTATATTTGAAAACTTTAAAATTCATCGAAAAAAATGAATTTCATTCAAATGACATCAATTAAATATAAATCGCCTGGCTTCTCGGTAATGTTTTTAACATTATCATAGTACTGCAATAATTTATTATGCTTGAAAACGTCATCAAAAGCAACTGAAATTAATTCAAATGACGCCATCGAAATATATCACGCCTGACTCTCTCTACAAAAGCAGCATTTCATTCATAAACATTTTCCCATTCATGCCCTTCATCACAGTGCTAAAACTATTTATTTTATTTAAAAACTTAAGATCATGGAGCTACAAGTAAGTATACTCTGTGCTTAAAACTTCATCGAAAAATATCGTCCTTCTCTCTGAAAAATCAATGAATGTTTCATTCATATCAGCTATGCAGACTCCATGAACTAAATAATTTTGCGTTAAAGAAATGCAGAAATTCTTGAACAATTCATTCTACATATTCTGCTTTTTACATTTTACATAAGTGAAAAATATGCTTCATTTTAGACATAAGCAAATTTGGATGAAAATGTAAACTCAAATATATTGTAATTGCGTTGTTTCATTATGTAGATGCACCGAATTTTAAGCAAAAATAAAGCGGTTTTTGGACGGATATAACACTCAATATGAATTAAAAAGAATTTTAAAAATCACCATTTTGAGACAAGATGGATGCCATACTTCATTTCGAAGTGGGTCACGTTATCGTTTCATATAAGAGGTGTAATTATTATTTTAAATTTTGTTTAAAAAACTACTGAGTATATTCTGCTGAAATTGTTCTTATATATTTTATGGGATAATTTGAATATTAACTAAATTTTTCGAAACAACTTCTGAATTTTAAGTCCGCTTAAAAAATGTTTGAAGAATTAGGTCCCATAGGGATCAATGTATTTCGTTTTTTCAACCCGGGTTCAATCCAAAACTAATTGGGAGATATTATTCATTTATATTCTCATAGGTTCCACAGACCGTCTGAACAACATACTAAAATTTCATTATGATTATGTCATTTTTACGGCAGTTATCGTTCGAACGGAGAGACAGACAGACAGACAAATAGACAGACAAACAGACAGAATGAAAAATGTAATAAACACTTTTCAACTTTGTTGCAAAGTGTTAAAAAGTGGATATTTTGACGGAATTGGCCGAATATTGGCTTAACATATTAGATCAATATTAGGCCAATATTTCCAAAGTACACCAATATTGGTGTAATGTTGTAAACAAAATATTTGCTAATATTGGTGGTCAATGTAACCGCAATATTTGCCCAATATTGGGATTACATTGAATATGTTTCCAATGTAATGATAAGATATATAATATGGGTCCGATATTAGACCAATATTAAATGCTACTAAGGAATGTTTTCTACGTCAAAACAGTTTAATTATCTATTTTTTACAGATTAGTGCTTTGGTCGAATGTAATTAAGTATTGACTGTGTAAAAGTACTGTGAGATCAGAATATGATCAGAAATAGATCTCACCAGTTTTTGGTGAGCCAGTTTTATGTTCAATATTTATGGTTTGATGCAATAGCAAACAATGCTTGAGACGAAACGGCGCCAGTGTTTTCAACACTTTGACACGAGAGGTAAAATTAGGCCATAAACCTACAGACTGAAGTGTAGCCATAGGAGTGGTTAAAAAGAATCACCAATTATGGAAGATGTCTGGTCCAAGTGACCAAGGTCGGCCAATCAGAGCATAAATAAGGTGTTGAAGATCTGTGGAAAAAGAAGGCGGCAACCAAGAGATGAAACTATACAATTCCTACGAGAAGTGAGAGAGTTCCACTCGAGATTCAGATACGAATAGAGAATAAGGGAACAGTGAATGAGGTTGAATTAAGAGCTGCAGAGTTAAAGTGCCGCAGCGCCACAGTGCCAGTCAGTGATCAAAATGGCAGGAGGGTCCCTTAACCTTTACGTTACGGCTCCAAGAATCAATTTTTTCAACTCCAGAACGGTAAAATAACTGAAAATTCACCCCCTGTAAATAAACACCGTGAATGACCTTGTCTTTTGTTCGTAACTCATCCCTCCTGCAATCAGGAAAAACTTAAAGGAAGGGCTGCAGGAATTCTTCAAGGCACTCAACTGGGTACAATAGGCGATCTCCTCCTTTCCCAGAAAATTGGGGGTGAAAAAGACTGGTACAGCAGTTGAACCAGCTCCGTTCTAGAAGAAGAGATTTTCAGTGGTACAACTGTTGTACTGCCGTAAGGAAAAGGTTAAAAGTGTGTGCCACAAAGTTGTCCATAGATAGTCCGCGAAAGGTGTCCTAATATGCAATTCTGCGAGAGACAGAGTCCAAGGAGACTTCAATAAAATGAGCAAAACTAGTACAGTATACAAGGAAGCAAGCGTTGTGGTCAGGTATGTGCTTATTAAATATGGTAGCAGATCTAAGAATATATCGATAACAAATATTGATCTGGTTGGTCTCATAAGGCACATCTCTCACATTTTGCTCGCTTCTCCCCAAATAAAATATGCAAATTGTGCAATGAATTTAATAAGTAATGTTATGTTGTTAATAAATGATTTTATTTGTAAAGTTAACAATGGTGCAATTAATTGAGTAATATTGTTGTTGTAACATATGGCTTTATTGGAATCTAATCCATACAAATAAAGATCTCATCACATACAAAAGAAAAATATCAAGAACAAACAAAGCAGCAAACAGGGGAACACAGAGAACATCGTCAATGCAAAAGAAAAAAGTCCAAGGAAGCACACAGCGAAGAGGTGGCAGACATTATTTATCATTCCATAAGAGATTCCTAGCATCCCAATAAAGTTTAATGACATCTCTCTGGCGCTGGACATCCCTATCCAGTCCTGGACACCCAAGAAGATGTTCTGAGTTCATTCTGCCAACATTACATATAGGGCAAATGTTCGTGAAGAGAATACCTATTCTATTTAGATGCTCTGCTAAACAATCACGTCCGGTTTTCAATCTAAAATTGGCAACAATTTCCTTACGTGGTCTAGCATTGAAAATTTGCCAATTATCTTGGATATCAAGCAAATTTTTACCTCTGAATTTAGTCATAAGAAATTGAGTAATATTATCCTAGTAAATATTCTTTTACAGAACTCGCACTAAAGATAAAATTGGAAGGTTATCAGTGGCACAACTCATAATTTAATGAGTTCCACGATTTACGATAATTTACGGCCATATTTAGATAATTCAATTTAATATGCTTTTGCATAATTCTCATATGATGGTTAAAGGGGTAATAGTAAATAATCAACGCAACTAAGAATAAATACACTTTAATGTTTAATTCGCAAATGTGTGGTATTAATGGTAATCGACGCATTAACAATAATCTAATAAAATAATAAAGTCTAAATATATGCTAATATTTTCTTTGTTTCTGTGCACCACAAGTACTTAAACTCTGTGCTTCATTATTCTATTGAATATGTGTATAAAAGGTATACATTTTTCATCCCGATCAATACATTTATTTTAGAGTTCCATTTTGCAATTTTGCATTTTCAGCTTTAGTTTTGCCTAAAACCTTCCATTGAAATTGCTTCTAGTAATGAAGTACTTTTATTCTGAGCGTGACTTTTCAAATAGGAATAATTTTTGCATCTTTGGAAGAGCTTTGTTTGTTTTATGCCCATACAATATTTCATCCAGTTGTAGAACTCTTTTGAGAAAGAGCTTATACACTTTCAGACCTTGCATTTTAAGTCAGTGCATTTACTGCTTGCATAATACCGATTTTTTATATATAGTAAAATTCGTGTGAGTGTAAAAGTGGACAAAAGAAAAGTTAGAAGTAGTAATTTCATTTTAAGAAATTTTAGAAGTTAATGCAAGTGCTTTTTTGTTGGAATAGAAATTAAATTTTCTTCCCTATACATTTTTAACATATACATTCCCCATACATTTTTATTAACTGACTCATAGTAGAAGTTTTACTTCTACTATGAGTCAGTTAATAAAAATCGTACTTTAACGTTGATGAATTCACTTGCCAAAGGGAAATTTATGCATATTCATGCCAAATAACGAGCCTTAATGAAGCTATGCAATAAGTACTCTTCTACGCACCCTCCTGCATTTCATCTGCTTCTAAAATTCTCAGATACATGAGGATTCTACGCGCCTATCCCAACCAATGCAATTAATTACTATCCAAAATTTTAAGAACATAATTACAATACTACTCTCTAACAAAACCCAATCACGATCTTCTAGACCAGGGATAAAAAACAGGATTTAGCCAGCGTGTCAAACCAAATTGTATGTCTGTATTTTTCGCATGCCAATAATTTTAGAGATACTTATAATAATAAATATTTAACATATAAAATGATACGGGAGTAAATTAGAAAAATTAGCCATTAGTAAATTGTGGCGTTATGCAACTCTATATATTTTGTAGCACTGGCTATTTCTTACCAACTCTCTTCATGAGAGCATCTTTAGCCTTCGATAAATTTCTTGTTAATTCTGTTATTTCTTCTTGTCGAAGATCCAACTACCTTTTTTAAAGATAAACTCTAAGCATTTTTGACTTCACACCCTTTTAACCACTAACAGGGTGCTTCTGTATGCCATTTTTCTTTGGCTGGAGTTTGTCGCACTAAGTGATTGGTTGTTGGCGTCATCCACCGCAATCCATAGTAATCCGTTGTTGACATCTGAAATTCGCTGATTGCGTGACCTTTGTTTTTTGTCATAAATAATGTCAACAAAAGTGTCTTCAATCTGCGTCAACTTAGCTTTGCGATTGCATTTTCATTGGCACATCCCTGTCTTGCAAGGGTATACTTGACATAAAAATATCCTGTCTACTTTGGCATCACATAAACACTGGTATATATATAGATATGCAAGAGTATATTAATAATATATTTTATTCAAATTATTTTGCTTCGTGCTATTTTCAATATTTGTATATCATTCCGCTATGGTGACGATTGCAAGGTTGTGCATGCTGAAAAATATACTTCCTCTGTCAACCTGTTTCTAATCTTGGACTGTACGTGATTCAATACACAAAGAAAAATCTGATGTGGGCAACACATGACTTTCCTTATATAATGCAATGAACTTACTACTTTTACAGTTAAAAAAATGCTATTCTTATAGTAGATATTTATATTCTTTCCAATATATTGAATTTTCTTCAATTAATCGTCATTTTCATTGATTTAACGTCATTCTTTATCAATTTGGCGATAATTTTGTTAATTTGGCAACAATGAAAAATGTCGCCAAGTTGGCGTCATTCCGCCAAACTCGTCGCCAAAATCTCGCCAAGCGTTATGGACGGAGAAATAAGTTATTCTTACAGAAGATAAATGACTATTGACGTTCAAATACAAAAGTATTTCTCAAAGTATCTTTTTTCATGAATGGAACGAGCTAGATCCACGAGAATGATGTCACCCAATTTAACGCATGGTATTACATATGAAAAGTGAACATGTTTCTCAATAGGACATATTTTTTTTTATTTTATATAACTTTTTGATAATTTTTTTGAAAAATGTGCAATATCTCAAGAACGGTTCATGCTAGCGTTCTAAAATTAATGTCAATCGTTTTCTAATGAAAAATTACATATGAAATGTCTATTAGCGGTTTTGATTTTTTGACGATTTTTTCAAAATTGCACTCGAAAATTTAGGGGGGTTCTGGACATTCGATTGCGTATAAAAACAATAGACTTCCAGTGTTTAAGGATTGTGATTTTTGTACCAAATTTCGTTCGAATCGGTCCATTCGTTCGTCAGTTATCGTCTCCACAGACTCACTGACACACACACAGACATCACTTTAAAAATGTTTGATTCGTGATCAGGGATGCTTGAAATGTGCTCTCCCGTCGAAAACTCGAATTCGAATTTTCGACCCCGTCACAATACTTTCCTTATACATTATGTATATAAGGAAAGTAAAAATGCTTTTTCAAGAGTATAGGGAAGGGAAGACTGTTATCAATGATATTGCTAATTTTTTGATGGAAACAAAGTCACCTGGCATGCAATTCCACACTTCTAATACTGCGGTTACAATACGATATTACGATTTTCTATCTTGTCAGAATCGATTAAATTTCTACTCTATAATATGTTTTAGAATACTTACGCATTGTTCTGCACATCTAGAATTGAATATTGATAATCTGCATTTCTATATTATTTTTCTAAATTCATTCAATTAAATTGTTTTTATAATTGAATTCAAGAGCAGTAGGCCCGCATCTGAGGAGGACACATCAACACCCAATCAAAATTCTGTCCCTAAACCACCGCCCCCAAACCAGCATGGTATGAAACTACACCCAATGAGTAGCACACAAAATCCAGAAGGCGGGCTACCCTGAAGCCTATTTGAAATTGTTACTGGACTAAAAACATAAACATTGAAACGGTGTTAAAAGTTCGAAATTACGAATAGAGAAGTGAAAAAAATTAACGTTTTATCGATCTAGCGTTTTTAAAACGCTAGATCCATTCTTCCATATGGGATAAATCGAATTATGCTAAATAAAAACAAAATAAATGTACTGTTAAATGATCAAAAGAAAGTTAGAATTATGTGAAAATATGAAAATCGGATGATTCAAACGTTCAAAGACATAACAAAAGAATATATTTATATTGAAATTACGGTATACCTGCAAAAGTTTATTAAACCAGCGTTACTGAAAAGGGACGATGCTTCATCCAATAAAAGCACAAATAATCCAGAAAATATCTTCCCCGAATACAGGTGTATAATTATTACATAAATAAAGTTCGGTGTGGGCAGCACATGACATTCCTTATATAATGCAATGAATTTACTACTTTTACTGTAAAAAATAGATTATTTTTATAGTAGATATTTATATTCTTTCATAGCCTTAGTTCATTTAGATATTGAATTGTCGTCATTTTCATTGATTTAGCGTCCTTTTAATCCATTCGGCGAGTTTCTCGTTAACTTACCAATATTTAAAAAGTCGCCAAATAGGCGACATTCCACGAAGTTCGTCGCCAAAATTTCGCCAATCGTTATGAATGGAAAAATAATTTATTCTTACAGCATAAATGACTATTGGCGTTCAAATGCAAAAGTTTTACTCAAAGTATCTTTTTCATGAATGGAACGAACTGGGTCCACGAGAATGATGTCACCAAATTTATAGCAGGGTATTATATGAAAAGTGAACATGTTTCTCAAGAGGAATTTTTTTTTTTATTTTATATGATTTTTTGATAATTTTTTTGAAAAATGTGCAATATCTCGAAAACGGTTCATGCTAGTGTTCCAAAATTTATGTCAATCGTTTTCTAATGAAACATTACATGAGCAATGTCTATGTACGTAACTTATTAGAAAGTTTGATTTTTTGACGATTTTTTCAAAGTTTCACTTGAAATTTTATGGGGGTTTTGAACTTTCGATTGCGTATAAAAACAATAGGCTTCCAGTATTTACGGATTGTATTTTTTGTACCAAATTTCTTTCAAATTGGTCCATTTGTTCGTCAGTTATCGTCTCCACAGACTCATTGACACACACATACACACACAGACATTACTTCAAAAATGTTCGATTCGTGATGAGAGATGCTTGAAACGTGCTTTCTCGTCGAAAACTCGAATTCGAATTTTCGATCACGTCACAACACTTTCCTTATACATTATTGTTTATAAGGAAAGTAAAAATTGCAGAACAGGTGAATCCATCATAAACAGTGAGACGGTGTTGAAATTTCAAAATGACAGAGAGAAAAGTGCAGAAAATTAGCATTCTTGTGTGACTTACAGGTACGAGTCAATGACATGACTGTGCAATAATTATGAGATGATAAACAAGTCCCATGCATTTGGAGGTATATACAAACCACTGTAGTATTACACGTCGAGTTTTAGAAGTATTTATATTCGGCAATACAAGGTCGATCACCATTTTTGTCTATTGATGCTACATTTTGGTCTAACAATGTCGCGATGCCTGCTTCACAAAGACAAGAGTTAGGTGTGCCGTTGCTACAAGTTAATGAAGGAAATGATGTTGTAATTGATAACGACAATGTTGTAACTGACTACATAAATTTCAATATACTTAAATGAAGGATGAATTTAAACCTACTAAGGCGTTTTTAATGATAAGACTAACAATATCCCTTACATAAAAATCAGTAAAAGTTTTCTACTCACTGAAGAAAATTGGAGATTTTTTACTTTTCTTCACAACGCAATGCTAGGTACTCCACTGTCGTAAGTTATGTCATATATCATAAATAATAAGATTACCATCCTATTTTTAATATAATATTGGACTGCATTTCAGAGCCTTGGTTCATTTATGAGCGCCACATTTTAGTGAATTTGACTGATCTTGATCTCGACATATTTTAATAAGACAATACAGATGATGATTCTAAAACCCATAATGTACATGATTGAAAGGATTGATTGACCGAATATACACAGGGGATTGAGTTAGTAATTATGTTATGGTATTTAAGTACTTGTGACAAAACGAATAGACCGAAATTTTTATTAATTATTTCAAATGCCTGACTCTATATGTGTCTACTTTTGATCCAATTGATCCAATTTAAGAAATGTTGTCTTCTTAAACCTTTCCCGCTTTATCACTTCAGTATGCAGTGATTGCGTACTGGAAATTTTGAGGATGAATATGAGAAAATACATGACACATTTGCTGAAACATGTTATACACTTCATCGGATAGAGGCAACGAACCGGATGAAACAGTGAATGAGACATTTTAGAACTATGACTGGGTTATAAGGTGAATGATAAACGCTTTATGAACATTTATAATTTTTTTATTAACTATTACCTTTTGAAAACTAATCGTTGGCTGCGGATTAAGATAACAGCTATTAAGATTGCTGCAGCAATTAGGATAAGATTTGTAAATAATAAAAGCATGCTTGTATAAAAATGAAAAATATCTTCAAAGTTTAATTTCCTAATATAATACCTTGATAATTAAACAGCTTTAAAGTAATGTAACATAATACTATTATAAGTTATCCACTTTTTTATTCTTTTTAAGTTATATTTAAGAACGCGCTTATTCCAACTACAATTTATCGGACAAGGGATGTTTCATTTCTTACTTATCTGAATTCTTTATGACTTCCCGCATTTTGCATCAATACGTAAAATATATCCAGACGAAATTCTTAAAATAAACGATCAAAAATATCTTTCATGTATTAAAAAATGGATACTCCAACTCTTCCCCACCACCTTTTTTCTTTTATCCCTGATGACGCGTTTTACGACTTTTTGCTTCACAAAGAACTGCAATATTTCCCTTTTATGAATTTGTCCTTCGAATTTGGCGATGAATCTTTCGTCAGACGATCCTGTTTAAAAGTAATACTTTGTATATATTTTGTAATGTTCTTCACCAGTGCTTTAAAAGTGAATAGCTAGTGATAATAATAATTCCTGATAAATTTTCTTGTTCGAATTTATGACTTTCTTTCTTTTGCATGTTCGACGGCATAAAAAAATGTAATTTAACACGTTATTTAGTTATTTAAAATATGAGTTTGTACTGTTTTTATAATAAATTTTATATTTCATTGTATATAAAATATTAGCTGTAACTGGTTAAAGAGTGGAATTTAGAAGAACAACATAATCAAAAATTAAATACAGCATATAAAATTAACTGAAATGTGGCTCAACTCGACCTTCTCATACAAGAATTCTTATTTAAATCCCAGGGGGAGATTACACCCCCCCCCCCCGGGGGTTAATGAAGTCAGGAACAAAAAGTTTATAACGTGGCTATTTTTCACAACAACGATTGGAACTATTAAGTCTCGTGAATATTGCGCCATAAATAAACCCATTTATGCATAATTATATCAAATTTTAGCCTATGCTGCTATGCTAAAAAAATATAAAATTTCGAATAACATTCAAAGTTATCGCTCGAATATAAAAAAATTATATTTAGTTATAGATAATTTTATACCAAAGCAAGATGCGAAGTTTCTTGAATCATTAATATTTGTGACTGCTATCGTGTAGACAAGAAATCTACAAAAATCACGCAGACATCACTTCAAATGTAATCGAAACGTGTTAATAATGTCTTAACACATATATGGGCCTCAAAATTTTTAGGAAAACAATACTTTTTCAATACTACGTATAAAGTAAATACATGCCTTTTTAATCCCAATTCAACAGTTTTAAATTATTTGAATGCAATGTGAACTACTAAATTGGAAATGAAGTTATATACCTGGAAAATTTCAAATATGTGAAAACTTGCCAGTACATTTACGGTTATTCTACTCCTAGTTAATATTTTTTAAGTTGCTATGTTTAGTCTAATTATAACGATGTCAAAGAACATACAAAGTTAGATAATACTTTTTCTAATAGAGATCGCTCAGTTAAATCCATATACACGAATCAGTTCTAATGTAAAAATTAAACAAGAAATATCAATTATGCTTAAAGCATTGATTATGAAACACTTTCCAACTTCAATGCAATTTTATTTAAACATGTCTAAAATGCAATACATTCTTCCGTAATATTTTAAAACTTATCACAATACTACATTAATTTATTATATTTGAAAACTTAAACCTTCATCGAAAAAAATGAACTTTATTCAAATGCCGGCATTGAAGTATAATTTGCCTGGTTTAAACATCTCTAAAATGTGATACATTCATAGGTAATAATTTTAGAATTATCATAATACTACGATAAT
The DNA here is from genome assembly GCA_951213105.1 of Amaurobius ferox. Classification (NCBI taxonomy): domain Eukaryota; kingdom Metazoa; phylum Arthropoda; class Arachnida; order Araneae; family Amaurobiidae; genus Amaurobius; species Amaurobius ferox. Next base: position 52,290,813 of record OX578147.1, on the reverse strand, counting down.
TTATTATATTTGAAAACTTCATCGAAACAACTGAAATGCATTCAAATGACGTCATAGAAAAATTAACACTCCTGGCTGTCTCTATAAAAGCAGCATTTCATTCATAAATAATTTCCCATTCATGTCATTCATCACAATACTATAATGACATATTTTATTTAAAAATTAAGACCATGTAGCTACAAGTAATTAAACTCTATGCGTAAAACTTCATCAAAAAAAATCGTCCTGCTCTTTGTAAAATCAATGAATATTTCATTCATATCAGCTATGCAGACTCCATGAACTAAATGGTTTTGTGTTAAAGAAATACAGCAATTCTAATGCAACTCATTCTACATATTTTGCTGTTTGCATTTTACATAGGTGGAAAATAGGCTTCGTTGTAGAAATAATCAAATTTGGATGAGTATTTAAACTGAAATATATTGTCATTGCGCTGTTTCAGTATGTAGATGCACATAATTTAGGCAAAAATGAAGTGGTTTTAGGACTGATACAACACTCAAACTGAATTAAAAAGAACTTTAAAAATCACGATTTTGAGACAAGATGGATGCCATATATCATTTTGCAGTGGGTCACGTGATCTTTTCATATCATGGTTGCGTGATCGCATCATATAAAAGGTGTTATTATTATTTTAATTTTCATTCAAAAAACTACTGAATATATTTCGCTGATTTTTTTTATACATTTTATGGAACAATTTGAATATTACCTAATATTTTCGAAGCAATTTGTGAATTTTAAATTCGCTTAAAGAATGTTTGAAGAATTAGTTGTCCATAGGGCTCAATGTATTTCATTTTTTCAACCCGGGTTCAATCCAAAACTAATTGGGTGATATTATTCATTTATATTTCCCTAGGTCTTACAGACCTTCTGAACAACATACTAAAATTTCATTTTGATTAAATCATTTTTACGGCAGTTATCGTGCTAACGGACAGACAGACAGACAGAGAGAATGAATGAACAAAGTCATAAACACTTTTCAACTTTGTTGTAAAGTGTTAAAAAATGAAAAATAAATAATAGATAAAATGGACATGCCATTTTCTTTACTTTTTAATGTAATTCAAATAATCTACCTAGCTATTTTAAATTTAAGAAGCACCATTTGCTGCAATTTGGATGAATATCAACCAAATAATTATCCTTTTCATATATAATCTATCATATTAAAAATATATCTGTTTCTTCGTGTGTCTGTTCCTAATTTCATTTGTTTGTTCATCTGTTGGTCATGTTACGGAAAATTTAAATGTAGTTATAATTTTTATATTACGTAAAATTATTAATTTTAATATCAATTTCGATACAGCGATAGTAGAGTTCAGTTCTTGAGATGCCTTGAAGCGACTAATTTTATTAAAATTAGATTTTTAACACTTTCCAACATAGTTGTAAATTGTTTATGACTTCTTCATTCTGTCTGCCTGTCTGTCTGTCCGTTCGCACGATAACTGCCATAAAAATGATTTTATCAAAATGAAATTTTAATATGCATGTTCAGACGGTCTGTAGTATATATGGGAATGAAAATGAATAATATCACCCAATTAGAACTAGATTGAACTCGGGTTGAAAAAGTGAAATACATTAAATCCCATGAGACCAATTTTTTAAACATTTTTTAAGCAATGTTAAATTTCACAAATTACTTCCAGCATTTTAAAAATTATTCAAAATATTCCATAAAATATATAAAAAAAATTCAGCAAAATGCTTTAAGTGGTTTTTAAATAAAAATTAAAATAATATTTACACCCATAATATATGAAGAGATGACGTAATCCACTTCAGTGTAAAATATGGCATCCATTTTTTTTCTCAATTTAAAAATAGTGATTCTTAAAGTTCTTTTAAATATATATTTAGCCCTGCATTCATCTTAAAATCGCTTTATTTTTGCGTAATTTCTGTGCATCTATATTCTGTGCCAACGTAATTACAATTTTAAGCATCCTTGTAGAAATTATCAAGTTTCGATTATTTCTACAAGGAAACCTAATTTTTTCAGTGGATGCAGAATGTAAACAAGTGATTAGAAGATGAATTGTATGAAAATCGTTCAATTTTTTCACCGAAAATTATTTAGCTCTGGAGTATGGAATAAAAGCAATGTGGATAAAATAATCATTGCTTTTATACATAGAGAGCCAGCCGAATTACATTTCGATGACGTCATTTGAATGGCGTCATTTTAGAGATGTTTAAATAAAATTGCATTTTTGTTTGAGAGTGATTCATAATCAATGATTTATGCATGATTGATCTCTCTAGTTATTTTATGTTGCGGTACAATTTTGAGCAACTTTTGCACAAATTGCTTCTTTAACACTAGAACGACGGAAGCGGTCATTTTGACCTCATAACTGTTTTGAGAAACGATTAGTCCAAAACGGCTAATCCCAGTCCATTGAAATCTTATGGCTTTTCTTATTTTTTTTTAAAGTTATTAAAAACACAGAAAAAAATTATTCTAGGTTTTAGAATGAGAGAACAAACAAATCAACGATCGTCCAAGGACGACCTTAAGTAGTTATGATGTCAAAATGACCTCGCCCGTCGTTCTAGTGTTAACGTTAACGATTCGAAATGTTATCACAGCGTATCCACTTTGCCACCATTGGAAAAACATAAGAACTTTATTTTTAATGAACTTTAAACCTGACCCGTAGAAACAATTCCTTCTTATTTAAAAAAATTACTTGCAAATACACCGAAATGCGTGTAATTTAGGACATTTCATTTTTTTTTCAGACTAGTTCCCATATCATATAGACTTATGTTGATGGTATCATCTAAATAATGTTGCATAAAAATGCTGATATCTAATGAGACAATATTAAAGTTAGGAATGAAACTAAGAAAGGATCAAAGTACAATGTGTGACTTTCTAATAAAATTTTAAACACATTTATCACTGTCCAAAATAATATTTTTTAAAGCTGAAAAGTTTTAAACATCATGCTGTGAATAAAAGTCTTGGAATTCGACTTATACTTCTAGAGCCAGGTATTTAATTTCACCATTTATAATATTTTATATTTCCATTTTATTTCCCATCATTTTACAAAAATTATGTTCTTATAAAATTCTCATAAAAAACGATCAAAGATATATTCAATTATTGAGTAGCAATTCTTCCATGTTTCTTTACCCTTTCTTCGCTTTAGATGCATTTTATGGATTTTCTTTTAGAAAACAGTGTAGCATTTATTTTTATGATTGTGCCCTTTGAATTCGGTGATGAATCTCTTAGCAAAAGATCGTATTTATGGAAGAAATCCATTTTGGCCTCCATAATTACTTTTACATTATCTGTCTAAAAGTGAGTTAAGAATTTTAATATTCTATAATAAGTTTCAGTTATCGTGTTGATTAATTTCTTACGTTCATATATTCAGTAATATTAAACTTAATTAATTGATACATTCTACATGATCTGCTACGTATTGAAATCATATACGAAATACTGTGTTTTATTGATTTAATTTTAATTCTAGAAAATGTTCCCAGCGCTGCACGAGAGCTAAAGCGGGATAGTTATATAAACTAACAAAATAAATTAATTTTAATCGTATGAACAACATTCAAAATTTCATGCAATCCGTGTACATCACCGCAACTGTCGTAATACGACCATACCCCACCGCCACATCACAAAACCGAACCCCGATATGTACAGATGCTCTACGTTCTGCATTGAATTCCACCGACCGGCACAATTTAAATCTTATTTTCAACAATCTCAGTGCAATTAAATCAATTTATATATTGGCGATATCTCTCATAGAACGAATTACCCGGCGTTTCCTGATACCTAAATAATAGTGAACTACTTATACATAAAATGTGTGCCGTACCTTTAATGATACAGAAACAGATAACACCATACTCCATTTCCAAATCGCTTGTTCTCGGCTAAAATCATACTCACAATAAAAATAAAATTTCAAAATCACAAGATAAGAATCGCAATTGTCCGTATATTCAGCAAAGCGTTCATAAAAACGTGAAAGGGATTTCTGTGACTTCCCAGTTTATGCGCATGTGCGAATGTAGGCGTGGCTTCAGTAGGGTTGATGGACTTCAATCGCAAGGCTCGGACGTCAATGAGGATTCGGTTCGTTGGTTCAAAAATATTAATCGCTCGCTCAATTGAAAAATATATATTTAACGAACGAATGACTCCAAGAAATTGATTTTTTTATTTAGAAGCAATGCGTGATTTTTAAAGTAGCTGGTGATAAATTATAATCGTTGGATTTTTCGTCAATATTTTATATCGTAATATAAAATTCGGGGATATTTTAAACACACGCAAGGTATATACTTTTCAAAAAGTCACAGAACTCGGTCTATTAATTGTATGGATTTCAGTCAAAGTTTGTTTGAAAGCGAATTAATTTTTTGAGCTTTTCGATAGTGTCAAGATGGACAAATCTGTAATAATATTGTCGTTCAGTAAGGCATCGATTTGTGTGAATATCTACCCAAATCGCTGTAAATCGGGTTAAAGCATAAAATAACTAAGGAATTAATTGGAAATTTTAAACAAAATAACGCCAAAGTGCATATATCTGGATCCTGAAGTACATGTGTACCCACTTTTATGGCCATTTGGCACATATTTACGGCTTTAGTCCGCACTGACAGACACATAACGATCTTCCTTTATTACGTAAGACTAGCTATTTCATAAACACTTCCTGTGTTCTCAACAGCTAGTGGTGTCACTTAATGTAACACCTACACACATAATATCAATAGTTATGAATATCATAAAACGTTTTAAATGTTAGCATAAAAATGAAATGGCGAAAAATTTTTGTGAGGCAAAATGCTGTAAGATTTTTGAATATCCCTCTTTATCGTCTTTCCTAATTCCAATTTAATTTTTTTTCTATTTATTCTTTGATTTGAAAGACCAATATTTGAAAGACAAAAAACCAATATTTTAGCTAAAGTGAAAGTGTTTAATAATTTAACAAAGTTGTTTTAAATATTTTTTTATTATTTCTTTGCAATGTTATCCTAGTTAGGAATTCTGAAATTTTTTTATGTTATCTTTTGTCTTGATGATGAGGCGTATAGAAGGACACCAACACAAAGATCCTAGTCAAAATTATTCAGCTATTTGAACTTATTTGGTAGAATGATAAAGATTAAATTGAAAGAGTTGTGCACGGGCACAAATTGATCCTTCATAGGACAGTGAATTTTAAAGATATAATGAAATTAAAAAATGGAAAGTATTACAGAAGCCTTAAAGAACTTTCCTCTGGATATGCGTACTTCCTATTCCCAACCACGAGCGCTGTGGCATGTGTACACATGTCTGTACCACCGCCCAGCACGTTTCGCTTTCATTTCGTCACCACACTTCTCCTCCCTATTTGCTCACACTTTGGCTTCATAACATATGCCAAGGTATCCTACCTCCAATTTAGGATGTATTAGATTCAGCGTTAGGCCCAGGATCCGTCCTCTATCGCAGTATTTTCCCGAAAATCTGTCTAATCAATACAAACAAATATAATCAATGGAAATTATTCATTACCGAACAGTTTCAAATACGTAATAACAATAAATTTCGTATTCACAACATCGGATTGATAGATCCCTACCAATTAAGCTGATAAACCCAAGCGACTGGCATACATTCTATTACTACCATTAAACTAATAGAAACAACCAGAATTCAAGCGATTCGACATAACGAAATGATTCGAATAGAATAAATTGATTGTTATTTTAATTTTCTTTAGTTGAACCAATCGAAATCAATCGATCCAAATTAACTCAGTAGAAATCCATTCATACTATTTGAATCCAACCGACATGGAATAATTCTATGCCTACTTTTGATCGAAATGAATAAACGCAGTCGAAGATCAGCAGGATTTCGGAACCTAATTCTCGATAATGCTTCCTTTTCCTTTAAATAGCTATTATCGCGCTTATAAAATATACTGGTAGTTAAGTAAACTTATTTTCAGTTTCATCATGTTCCATCATCTGCATAAATCAACAAAAAAAAAACAGATACGTGAAATTATGAACTACTGCTTATCTGTTTGTTTAATATAAATAAAAGAAATTTAATTTTGAACACATTTTATAATATTATCCTCTATTTATTTGTGTGAGCAAAATGCATGGATGATGTATTAAGTCTGAGGATGTAATTTTGAAATATGTGAATCAGAATTTTAATGATTAGGTTTGGTCCATAAATTTTATTGTTTTCCGGGATAATTTTATGGACACAAGGGCAAATTTATCACCAAGGATAACTGTTCATAAAAGGTCCTCACAATCAGAACCATTTCACGGCGTCAGTTTTATTTACAAGGAAATAATGAAACATGGTTCTTCCTTTCTTAATTTCCTTAATTTCATATTAAACACGGTATTGCATGTATATTGTACTTATTATTACCGTTCGAAGAGCATTATTTTCCCTTGAGGAGAATTCTGAAACTAATTTGTTACTCCTGGAAATTGCTACATGCTCGATGAGGTTTCCGACCATATTTGATGCAGTTTGTGTTATATACCTTTAGAACAGTTTCTAAATTTTAATATTATGCTTATGAGTATCCTGTATATCATCAATCCTTGAACACAGTTTGAAAATTTTTAAACCTATTTATATCATGTCCTTCATTTTTTTTTCCATTTCAAATTGCTTTTCATACGAAATAATTCAACAAAATTGCTTCAAATATAATCCAAATTGATTCAAGATCAAACTATTTAAAACATATTCTAGAACAGAAAACGTATAACTCCACTATCTTCTTTATGCTTGCTCTTCTATTTCTCTCTGATGATAAATTGTTATGAGTTTTCCTGCAAAAAAGATGTGCAATCATTTTGCATTTATGAATTTGACCATGAAATGTGGCAATAGAACACTGTACAAATGATCTTGTATTTAAAACATAATCAAGCATATCTTGTAAAAAGGATTTTCGCTTCGGTGCTTTTTTAGTTAGTGCTTTAAGATCGCATTCTAAGACAAGTTTTAAGGTTCAAATTTATGAATATCACATCTTTATCTTCAGTCATGGTAAGAAATAAGAATTCAATACACTATTTTATTCGAAAAGAACAATTTTGATAAAATAGGGTTTTTAAAATAACAAATGGAATATCATTAATCATTCTTCAAAAATTCTGACTAATAATATATTTTAGAATTAATTGTTAGAAGTGATATGCACAATAAATGGCCTAACGACATGACATGAAATTTGCAATTAAATGCATTATCCCTTTCATTTTTAGATTCAATTTCAATAAAATTCTATGATAAGAAAAATTAATTTTACTTGAGAAATGTTTATTCTATTTATTTATCTTTGCAATATTTCCGTTAAAAATGATAGTAATGCTTTACAGCAGTGTTTTCCAAACTGTGGTACACGAACCCCTATAAGTACACTAAGCTACAAGAAATAGATCAAAGCTGCCCGGGGTTTTAATTTGTTAATTTTAGATTTCATTCTAATGAACAAAAGCAGGGTCGCCATTACTTAGAGATAACGTACGGCAAAATGTATAGAGAAAAATAAATAGACTGTCAGCTTCTATGACTGAATCAGAATTTTCAGTTGTATTAAAAAAAGAAATTGGAAAAGGTGCTGGCATCTGCACAATAGTAACCCTCCAAGTGTACCCGGATAAATTGAAAACGACAAAAAGATTCATGCATGACCGTGGTGTATTTGGACAGCACGATTTGCGCACGAATAGCGTAGACTTTGCTGATTTAATAATAAATACAACATCCCAAGAATTAATACTAAGAAGTAGTTGTTGATGTTGTTGATGAAACCCAGACCGTCCGACCTACCAGAAAGGTGTAAGGTAACTGTTAGGACGGTCGGGAAGTGCCACCCAATTCAGCCCGGAACCCAGTGGGGGAGGCATCCACAGGGACCGTACCCTCCTTCCCCTACCACCAACCTCTCGGAAGGACTTTCGGAACCACATGTTTAACGTGATCGTACTCCGCATGAACACGGCGGCAATTTTGGCAGTGGCTGGAATCGAACCCGGGCCTACCGAGTGCAACTCCAGCGCGCTCACCAATGGGCTACCGGGCCCCAAATACTAAGAAGCAGTGTACCACTTGAGAAGAATATGATTCGCATGTGGAGTATAAACAAATCTTTGTAGAGTCGCATTCATCCTCTGAGAGTTAATATAAAAGAACTGAAATAAATCAAACTCCTATTTTATATCGTAAAAAAATTACGTATATATCAAGCATTTAATAAATATACTTAAGCATATTTAATTTATGCACTTATATTTATTTTTGTTGAATTCTCGGGACATTTTGCTTGGGGGGTTGCATCAACAGCAATATTGAATCAACAGCAATATATTGCCTAACTTGACTATTCAACGTGATGACATTTGATCAGATAGATTTTAACGTAAGTATATACATATGTTGCATAATCATATATACGCACAGATATACATATGTCGTGCTTAAATATTGGATCCATGTTCTAAAGCAGGGATCACAATTTTAATTTTAATGAAGGTCCGTTCTAAATTTTCTCAAACTTCAGCTGTCCGGCAAATTTTATTAGTGACTCCGCCTCACACTCCTGCACTAATTCAAAAACGTGAGTTTCTTTGCTTTTAGCTATATTTATTTACTAACAAAAACAATAGGGACGTAACCTTATTGAGGCAAACCATTTTATTATACTTTATTAATTAAGAAATTATATGAAAGAATGTAAATTACAAATCAAAGCATAATACAATCTTAGGAAATTATATTTATGGTTATGTTTAGTGTGAAAAATGACATTTTTAGACTTTGAACGATTTGAAATTTGGAATAAAATTGGTGCAACTGATTCTCATAAACTCGTGGAGGTGGACATCTGTAAATCGAAATATTAACTTATTTTCCGCAAGTTTATCTTGAGAAATATACATATGTAGAGCGTAACACTGAACACAGTTTTTAGTTAAGATTTTTAGTTCTGGGTATTTATTATCACACACATATTAAATCTAGACTTATTCGCATTAAAGAGAATATGAAACTTGAATATATTTGTCCATTAAAACGGAGTCTGTAAAGGGCCTTGTTGATCCAACCGGGTATTGAACAATGGCCTACCAACGCTCTGCCGTTGAGCTATTGGGGCGGAATTGCAAGCTCTTATTATCGAAATGGAGTCTTCATTATCTACTCTCTAGTGCCAGATTGGTGTGTAATTGACTATCTAATTGACCACCTTCTGCTAGCTTTACCTCAGGTCAGCCTCCTGCTGCTATATCCCCCCCCCCAGATTCGCTTCCTGCGTGACCGCTGTCCTACCGATTTGAAATCGACTTTCAATATAACAGAGTTCCTTGAATTAATGCTAGCCGTACTAGGGTCACTTTCACGCCTTCGATATCAATTCTCTCAATTAATTTTGATCAATGAATCCCTTTATTTCATTCTTATTAACTTATATGCACTTATTGTGTTCCCTCCATTTTCTTCTGCTTAAAAAAAGGAAACAAAAAGCAATGTTAACTGTTCTTATTTTCTCGGATTTTTGTTTTTCTTTTGATCTTTTTATTTGTATTTTTTCTTATTTTTCTTTTCTAAATTTTATTCTAAATTTCTCTTTTTGTTTATCATTTGCTTAATTCTTTTTCTTATTCGAATTTTATGAAATTCGGTCCATTAGTTCTTTAGTTAGAGTGGATATATACATTGCACAGACAGACAGACAGACACACACACAGACGTCAAGCTAAAAATAGTTTTTTCGTATTCCAGAGGTATCGAAACGTGTAGATCCGTCGAAAACCCGAGTTGTGATTTTCGGTATGATTCCAATACTTTCCCTATACATTACCATGTATTGCAGGAAACGTAAAAATGTGATGTGGGCAGCACATGACTTTTCCTGCAGACTTATATTCACATTCTCTTTATTTTAATTACATTTAATTCATTTTTAATTCAATTTTCGTTCTCATTTGATAACTGGACTTCTTTTCAAAGGTGGCGTAGAGAAAATACGAAAAAACTAAAATATCTCGAGAACGGCTATTCCAAGTGTAAAGGGGTTGGTCTTATTTAAAATTACGTCGTTAAAAATTACGTATAAAACAAGCATTCAATGGATATAGTTGATCAGACGTAGTTTTTTATTTCAGATTTTGACGATTTTTGCGGGACATTTTGCAAAACAAAACCAGGTTATTTTTTTCCGAATCGTACTAAAATCTAATCAGCAACAGGGTAACCCACAAAAGACCTATCTACCGAATTTTGTGAAATTCGGTCCATTAGTTTTTCAGCCAGATTGGATACAGGCATTTGCTGGCCATTTTGAAATAAACGCGGGTTCTTTTATCCGGAATCGTACCCAAAACTAATCAGCACCAGAGTCAGCCATAAGTGATTTACCTACCAAATTTTATGAAATTCAGTCAATTAGTTTTTTAGTTAGAGTGAATGCAAAATCTGCACAAACAGATTGATAGACAGACACACACACACAGACGTCACACTAAAAATATTTTTTTCGTATTCTAGAGGTCTCGAAATGCGTAGATCCGTCGAAAACTCGTTGTTGCGATTTTCGGCATGATTCCATTACTTTCCCTATACATTACTATGTACTGCAGCGAAAGTAATAACTTGATACCTAATTTTCAACCCTATTCTAAAGCGTTCCCTATATATTTCTGTGTATTTTAGAAAAGTAAATGTGATACTCTCCAATTTAATCCTTTCGTTTTTATAATGTGTTTTATAACCATTTTTATAACAGAGCCCGATAACTTTTCATTTTTGGAACATTTCCATAGAATTGGCGGTAAATCTCTCGCTTGAAGATCCTGTTTTAAAACAATTTCTTGCATGTTTATGTAATGGTCTTAGCTTTGAAGCATTAAAACTGAAAGGGGAGTGATTGTATTCCATGATGTGCTTCCGTATTCAAATTTATTACTTTCTTACGTTTATGTATTCGAAATCGGAAATAAAATCATTTTTAAGACGTTGCTAAAGTTTTACAACAGTGTATTTTGTTAAGATAAATTCATTACCATTACTTATCCCGTAACAGAAAATATATGTACAAAGGAAGTATAGTAATGCGGCCGAAAATTCAACCTTCCAATGTTGATGGGCAATTTTACAAGTACAATTTTGAATATCAGTGATTACGAAATAGTTTAATAATGATGACTGTATTTAAGTATTTTGATGCCTGTTAGGCAGTTTACAGGATATATGTTGATAAAATTAGACAAATGTAGTATAATTCTTAATTACGCCAATTTACGTCTAAACATTTAATTAAGTATATTAAATCTATAACATTTAATTAAGCCTATTTAGGTCTAAACATTTAATTAAGTCTATTAAATCTGTTTCATTTAATTAAACCTATTTAAATTTAAACCTATAATTCAGCTTATATAAGTATAGCAGTTTACAGGATAAATGTTGATAAATTTAGTCAAAGTAGTATACTTCTTAATTATTCCCTTTTACGTCTAAACATTTAAATAAGCCTATTTAATCTTTTACATTAAGCCTACTTATGTCTAAACCTTTAATTAAGCTTATTTGCGTCTAACAGTTTACATGATATATGTTGATAAAATTAGTCAACTGTAGTATAATTCGTAATTAAGCCTATTTACGTCTAAAAAGGTGAAACTGTCACATTTTCTAATTATTCTTAATTGTTACAAAAAGAAAACATACAAAGAAGTAGAAAAATCAAATAAAATTACTGCTTGTATAATTCTTTTATTTATTTAAAGACAAATGCCATTATTGTTTAAGTGCCACAGCTTTTAGCACCCCTATATCATAACTGAAACGATCCTGGTTTTTAAATCCTTCTAGAATACACAGGTATTAAAGCACACCAAACTACTAAAATACACCACATTATCAAATTGCATTAAAAAGTGCTTATTTAATTTTTATAATGTGCAATAGTAATTTTGCGCAAATTATATCTGCATATTATCAATATACATGGTAGTTCGTATTAAAGTAGCTAATACGAAAAATTTGCAAATAGAACAAAGACACAGAATTAGCCTTATACGTGGTGGTTTTGTAACATGTTTTGCCACTTCTCCTCTATTCAAGTGTATTACCTATATTTCATATTATCACTCGAAAAATATTTTCTGTTTCGAGTCCCATTCAAACCTGTTCTTAATTCTGATCTGAAATAAAAGCGATAATGCCTTGGCTTTTTTTTTTTGACCCATGAAAAATATTTCCGGTGGTCAAATTTGCAAGTTGTTTCATTTATTGTTTGGCGCGACTTTGTGGCGCCGATCGGTGCATTGACAGACTCCCTCGCATTTCGGTCTGTCAATTGTAAAATTCTACATTATACGTCATTTTTGGGTTTAATGAATGGATTTGGACAGTGCCCATCCTCAGATAATATACAGCTCTTATAATGTACAGTATTAGTGACGAGATTGAGGACATTTCCACGACTTGCCGCATTGTCAAATTCGACATATATATATATATATATATATATATATATATATATATATATATATATATATATATATATATATATAAATACATATATATATATATATATATATATATATGTATATATGCATATATATATATATGTATATATATATAAATGTATATATATATATATATATATATATATATATATATATATGTATATATATATAATATGAAAACACCGTGAAATACAACATTACAAAATCATCTGAAATCACACTTAAAAGGCGCAAAGCTGCACTAAAAAGAGGATTAAAATATTTTCAAAAAGAAAAGAGGTATGGATGGAAACAATATACCAAAAGATGGCCGGGGGGAGTTGTGACCCCCTCACCCCGGTTAAGCATGCTTTGCGTCGCGACAACACTCCCGGAGAGCCGGTATATTGCAAAAAAGAATACGAATGTATAACATTTACTGTTGATGAATTTCGATAGGGCTGGATCTCGACAATTATATCTTATATTTGCTTGTGTATGTTGTCTATTTACATCTTACAATTTGATACATTCGTATTCTTTTTTGCAATATACCGGCTCTCCGGGAGTGTTGTCGCGACGCAAAGCATGCTTAACCGGGGTGAGGGGGTGACAACTCCCCCCGGCCATCTTTTGGTATATTGTTTCCATCCATACCTCTTTTCTTTTTGAAAATATATATATTAATATATATATATATATATATATATATATATATATATATATATATATATATATATATATATATATATATAAGGAATATAAAATGATTCTAAATAACTGGGATGACTATATGCCTTGCATAAAATGGCAGAGGAGGATTGCGACTCCTCTTTCCCGTTTAAAGCAGCTTTTGCAGCCGGCAAACGCTCGCGGTACCTATGCAATACAGTAGTCGGTCTTCCTAATGTGCCATGGTAAAAGCACCCAAACAACAGGAAAAGCAAGAACTGCGACCATGAAACGATGCAGACAATTAAATTCTATGTACAAAACATAAGTAAGGTTTTTTTGCGCATGTGTGTATTGACAATAGTTTCGCCCAATCATGCTGTCCTGCATAATCAATCAGCACTCATCAATATCCCTATTGATCGAATCAACGTCTTTTTCTTCGTTGTAAAATGAATTATAATAACTTCTTAAAAAATAATTGGGATAATGCTTTTTTATAGCTTCTTTGATAATTTTTTGGTTACACTTAATGCAATATTTTTTTAATGTATTATAGATTTGATTTCTTTTGAAATGTCCGACAATAATATTCCTAAATATATTCTTAGTAAGATTTGTCTTCCAATCAATGATATGGTTGATCTTGATTTTATATAAATCGCGTTTGTCATGTAAAGTCGTATATAATCCATATTGCCTATGTTTTCTGATTGATAAGTCCAAAAAGTTTACTGTGTCTTCATCAGTATCTTGATTAGCTATTAATTCTAATTCTTTTGGATAAAATGAGAACTCGAATTTAGGAGCGTTTCTAAAACACCCCACAAGCACATCATCAACGTAATGGAAGTATGGCGTTTCTGGCAATATATGTGTGCTTTTTCTAAAAGCTGATAAGTATATGTCTGCCATTATGGAACAGCCACCTCCCATGTGAATACCTTTAATTTGTTGGTAATAATTATTCCCGTCATGTAGTATGTTTTCCTTCAGGACAAATTCCACAAGATCTAAATATCTGCGAAAGGTTATATATTTCTTTAAATCATGTTCTTCATGCAGTTCTTTCAAAATTAAATACAACTGTGTTAAATCTATATTGTTGAATAAGTCACAAAAATCATAGCTTTTAAAAAAAAATCTCTAAGAAAAAATTTAAGTCTGTTAATAACGTCTTGCCCGTTCTTAATCATAATGGCATTTTGTTTTTGTATATTAGTCATAACGTGTTTAAGAATGTTTAAAAGTTTCTGGTTGGCTTGTGCTAAGTAAGATCCACATCCTACAGTATACATACATACATACATACATATATATATATATATATATATATATATATATGTATATGGAGAACCAAAACAATATCACAACCTATCTAATATCGTGTTGCTTTACCTTTGGCACGCAAAAAAGCAGCAACATGCCGTGGCATGGATGCCACATGTCCTTGGTATTTGGCCGGGGCAAGATGGTACCGGATGTGCAATCCGCAATTCACGGATATTCCGGGGGTGATGTTTGATCTCTAAGTAGCCTTTCCATGACATCCCAAATGTGCTCTATGGGATTAAAGTCCAGCGAGTTAAGCGTACAGGACATCAGCTGAAATTTATCTGCCTGCTCCTCAAACCGCTATACCACCATTCCGGCCTTGTGACAGGAAACGTTGTCCTGCTAGAAGACTCCAAACCAGTTAGGAAAGACTGATGCCATGTAAGGGTGCAACTCGTCAGCAATGATGTGGAGATAGTCCACAGCTTTCATGGTGTGTTCCACCACAACCAACTATCCCAGAGACGCCCATGAGAACGCCCCCCAAACCAAAATACCTCCACCTCCGATTAGTTTATGACCCACAGTACATGTATCGAGGAACTGCTCACATGGAAGACGGCGTACTCTGACGCGACTATCGAGGTGATGAACCAGATATCGTGATTCATCCGACCAGTCAATTCTGTCCCAATGTTCCATGGTCCAGTCACGATGTTTCCGGGCCTACTGGAGGCGTCAATGGTGATAACGCTTGGATAGCAAAGGGACATAAAATTGACATCTGCTGCGGAGTCCCATATCCATCAGAGTCAGCTAAACTGTGTCACCGTAACACTTCTACTGGTACCTGCATTGTAATCTGCTTTAGTTGAGTCACTGACTCTCGCCGATTTTGTTTCACCAAGCGGGACAGCCTCCAACATCCTTTTCATTCATGACGTATGGACATCCAACGGCTTGCCGTCTACTACTGGTTTCGCCGTCGTTTATCCATATTGCATAGGTTCTAACTACGACAGCTCGTGAACACCCGATGAGCCTTGCAGCTTTGGGAATACTCGTTCCAAGCCGTCGGGTCATCACGATCTGCCATCGATCGAACTCGCTTATATCATCAGCCTTACCCATCACACGGAAGCGATATAATTATGCCTCAGAATCACCGGCAACCATTAAATACCACTCTCGCCTGCTCACGTGCCCTCCGTGTCATCCAGACAAGCCCATTCGCACACGGAAGCGATATAATTATGCCTCAAAATCACCGGCAGTCATTAAATACCATTCCCGCCTGCTCATGTGCCCTCCGTGTCATCCAGGCAAGCCCATTCGCACACGGTAGAGGTGGTCATAATTATTATATATTTATATGTATCCGTTGGACCAACCATCTTAATTTAGGCCTGTGATGGGACTTCTATATAATTCCGACAATTGTGTAAATCCATTGAGTATGGTTTAAAGACATTTTTGAGCACAACTTGCTGTATCAAAACAGGAAATGCAATTCCTAATTTCTGTGTGTGAGGACACCGGCCGCTTTATTGCTGCACGATTCGTCGTTTTCATGCGTTTTAGGTGAGACCTATAATATCATTAGAGCGACAGTTTAATCATTTCTATTCTTAATCATCATTTGCATGACGAATTTCGCAGCTGTGCCCAATTTTCTATGGGTGCATATATTTTTTGCAGCAGTGTGTATATATATATATATATATATATATATATAAACTGACAGTGAGGCAGATCAGTGAGTCTAGTTCAATTCAAAATTTAGAAACACATGCGTTTCAATCATTTGTATTAAATTATATAACTATATTAGTATATGTTATAATATTTGGTATACGCTTCCATTAGAGATAGAAGCACTCATGGACCGGTTTTTTCTCTTTTATTATATGCTCGTCAACATGGATTAGTCAATATCTGCAACAGCAGAATGAAAACATTCATATATCCAGCAATTTTGTGGATCTCTATAACAAGTAGCAAGGTATATCCGTCCACGTAACCAGATTTCATTTTCTGAAGCAAATAACTCATGTTGAATAAGGCTGAAATAAGCAACATTACAGTCATAGAACGCGCCGATATGGAGTGTTCCCCACAATTTGAAATATGCTCCCATTGCAGGTATTAGCATCCGTGGACCGGTTTTACTTGCGATTCTGCCAATGGATGCTGTTATATGTAATATGGTCGTATTCTAAGTTTTTGGAAATTTTTGGCTCCTGTAGGCGTGTTATGTGACTTTTTTTTGTCAAGCACTACCTTCAAATAAGGCTTTATGCGTTTTCAAAAACAGAAATGTAGGACATTTTCGTTAAATATAAAAACGTAAATGCACCTAATATCTAACATTTTCATAAGGAATTTAACATTTTTCACCGCAAAATGAGATTTGAATATTATTATTCATATTCCCGAAACTGTGAACAATTTATAAGTTTGCAAACATGTTCAAGACATTCACAATATGTTCAAAATGTTAAAGTATTTTAAAATATTCTCATCGGGTCTTAATTTATTGTATGGTGAGTATACGAAATTCTATCAGTAACTTCTACATAATGAAAATGTTGAATATTGATTAGCAAATATGTTAAAATATTTTGAAGTATAATTAGAATTTTCTACAAGAATTGGCAGATTAGGTAGTGATTAATTTCGCTTCTGCTTCATTGTTCAGTAATCATGAATAATTTCTTGTGCGAGAAAGTGGAATTTTTGGACTAAAATCAATCTATTTGTAAATGCACCCACAGTTTTACTATGTTAATATGCAAAAGCATTAACTTTCGTATTTTGTAACTTATGAATTACATCAGAGCACATGTTGTGAATATAATAATTCAGTAATGTATTGTTCCATTTTGTAGCAATATTAGTATATACTAGATTTATACCCGTTAAAAATCAACGGTTTCGTAATAAGCAACCCCCGAATAATGTAAATTTTTAAAAAATTCGAGTTTTACATTTATTCGGCAAATCGACTATTTTGGTGTGCAGAACCTTTTAAACAAGAAAATATTGGAAAACTTAAATTGCACATTTCTTCCTTTTGAACTATCTACCCATACGCAAAATTAAAGTCTCTATTTCATCCCGAAACATGCTAATTTTTCATTTCCCCATTCTAACGTCTTTCTGTGGAGCCCAGCATAAATGGACATTTAGGAAAAACTATTCGACTTGGGTTTTTATCAGATGATGGGCCCACATACCAAATATCAAGCCTCTATCACATTTAAAATGAAACGTGTATAACATATTCGAAAAATCGAGCATTTTGATGTGCGGCATCCCTAAAGTAGAGAATATAGGAAAACTGAAATTGTACACTTTCTTTCTTCCAAATTATGTACCTGTACACCGATTTTGAAATCTCTATCTCATCCCGAAGCATGTTTTTTGTCATTTCATATTTCGAGCGTTTTTTACTGCAGCATCCTCTTAATCGAATATTTCTGAGAAACTCTATTCGTCTTGGATATTTTCATTAACTGCTTAGCCTATATACCAAATTTGAAGCCTCTATCAAATTTCAAAGGATGAATTTCTCATTTATTAGGAAAATAGAAGAGTTGGGTTCGCGGGATTCAATAAATTAGAAAATATTGGAAAATTGAAATCGCACACATTTTTCCTTTCAAAATATCTACCTGTATACCAAATTTAAAGTCTCTATCCTGTTCCGAAGCATAGTTTTTCGTAATTTTACCTTTCGAACGTTTTTCTCTGGAGCACCCTCTTAAACGAACATTTTTGAAAAAATATTTTGTCTTGGGTGTTTTCATCAAAGAAATCGCCCATACAGCAAATGCCAAGCCCATATAGCAATGACATAACGGACACATAACCCATGCTGCTGCTCTAAAGCTCTTCAATCTACGTTCTCGTCTCCAGTCTGTAACAGTCTTTCTAGTCTCCTCTACAGCGATCTAAGCTCCAATGATCGCTGTGTTCGTGCCACTAGGAGTAGTAAGGGTTAAAAAAATATAAAAATCTCAAGCTGGTCTCTCTCCATTGGGAAGATGAGGCTGGGAATTAGTGGAAGGATATCCCAATCATACCAGGAGATGACCTCTACGTTTGGCTGGCACTCCGTTGCGGGATGATCTTTCACCTCCAGCGGATCCTACGAAGTAGGCTTTCTGTCTTCTTTCCCCTCTCATCTCTCCTTCCTTCCCCCGCAGATCCCTTTGTAATATTTTCTTAGGCTTGCGCGGGATCCTTCTTTTGTTTCCTTTTTTTCAGCTCCCGGCAACTGGAGCATTGCCCCAGTATAATTGTTTTGTGTCCAGTCCACATAAGTTGTGGCCTGTCGCCCAATGGACTCTTTGATTGCGTTACTAGCGTCTCCTTTAATATCCGCATGCTGGGGCTTTGTCCCAGCAGTTTCTTATAATTTTGTGTTTTTCTACCTCATTCGTGGCTAGTCTTTTGTTGAGGCTTACGGTCATATTCGGCTTGCTGGAGTATTGTCCAATCAAACTGTTTTCTAGGTATCCTCGCACCCTAGTTGCGGTTTTTTAGGTCCAGAGCTTCCAGCCCAGCTCTGCTCTAATCCCATTCTTTTTCAGCCTCAACTAATACCCTTCCCTTTCAGCCACCCGCATCTGTTTTTCTCTGTCCAATGTTTTAATTTTCTTTGCCATGTTCTCTTTTAGGAAGAAGCGTGCAGAGACTATGGAAACGGGGCCTCCCCTGAAGCCGCAGGACACCATCGGGTCGATCAGGTTCTTAGCTTTGGCTTTAAACAGCCCCACTATGCCCTCCCTCCAAGGATTTTTTCTAACCATCTTCTCTTTTCAGGATTTAAGCGTCAGGTTCCAAGTTCAATGGACAGTCAGCCAAGTGGTTTCCCTTAGGCTGCAGCTCATGCTGCAGTGTAAGTGTATGTCCCCGGCCCGAGCTCTAGTTTTATATAATTACGTCGCGTCAGACTCCTTAGTATTATCCTTAGTTTTAACTTAAGTTCCTCGTTCCTCTCTTTTTATACCCTTATAGTCTTAATCCTATTCCTGTAGTCTGTTAGCCTTTCAGCTACAGTGGATACGGGCAATTTTGCAGGCCATTTCGAAAAAAAGTTTGGTTCTTTTATTCCGAATCGTGCCAAAATCTCATCAACAACAGGGCCACCCACAAGGGATTTAATTAGCAAATTTTAAGAAAGTCGGTCAATTAGTTTTTTAGTTAGAGTGGTTACAAAATCCGCACACACACACAAAGGCGTCACGCTAAAAATAGTTGTTTCGTGTTCTAAAGTTTCCAAAACGTATAGATCTGTCGAAAACTCGAGTTGCTATTTTTAGCACGATTTCAATATTTTCCCATACATTACCATGTATTGCAGGAAAAGTATTGCAATCTGCTTTCATAATAATAACTATATTTTAAAGATCATTTCATTGTTAATTCAAAAATGGAAACTTTCCTTTGTTACAGAAATTTGAAAGTACCATTAATGATACCCCTGACATAAAAACTGTATAATGGCAAACGGACTTTTTATATACATACTTTCGACAGAAAAGAAAAACAAGCGAAAGAACAATATCATCGAGAAGTAAAAGGGGAAAAATATGGATTGTTCTTTTGTAGTTGCAAACTACTGATTGCACGTAGATGAAAAAGTTGGAATGGAAAGTAATCCCAGAATTAATGATTGCTCTCAGATACTGAAATACTGGTATAATATTTAGTTTTAGGAGGGAAGAATATATATATTTATATATATATATATATATATATATATATATATTTATATATATATATATATATATATATATATATATATATATATATATATATATATATATATATTTATATATATATATATATTTATATATATATATATATTTATATATATATATATATATATATATATATATATATATATATATATATATATATATATATATGTGTGTAAGTTTCATACTACTATATTTTCAATAAGAACATAAAAGATATTTGATATTTGTCTTCAATAAGTATAATGCTACACATATGAGGAGTCAGAGGCTGTTTTTGACTTTGTATTCATATTCCATATTGTCATATCCACGTTCTCCATAATGACTATATGATACTTATTGGAAGTCTCCAATCTCAACGATTTAAAAATGCTCTAAGTTTGTTTCATAAGTATCGTGATCTTACATAATAAAGAAAGGTGCCGGTCTTTGTGTGTGGCGTATAAGTGTGTTTATAGGTTTAATTAATTTAAACTTTAAATTAGTTTTTTTTAAATTAGGGATGGCTGTGAATTTAAGATAGTACATAACAGCAGAGAAACCCCCTAGTGAATTTTCTATGTTGTCCGGTGTTTCTGGAAAGCAATTTGATTAATAAACATAAGATTAATTTTACTTATCCAATAAACAGACATTAATTTGCTCAAACAAAATTTTATTAATTATTATAAGTCATATTAAATTTTAGCATAGCTTAACTTCAAATCAATAGTTTCTTTAAAATTTACTAATTCTTAAAACATTATAGTTTTCTCTTGTTTAACTGAGGCAGTGTTGATACAGTTGCGACCTGTTACTGACTTCTAGTCAGGTTACATAAGTCATCATATTATGATCAAATGTTTTACCTGTTGCTCTTTGGCGCAGAGCAGATCATATTTGGACCTCTTTTTACGAAGCACTTTATTTACGTGTTTATTCAGCGGCGCTATTTTATCAAAATGTGGAAGCACAGTCTTACGTGCTTAATAAACGGCAGCTTTCAAAAGATTTACATGCGCATATTTCACGTGCTCAGTAAGAAGCAAAATTGCAGAGCACAGTTCCTTCAGAGCACAGTTTGATGTGCTTAGTTCACAGTTAAAATCGTAGATATTCTTGGGAGTACATTTTTAGATGCTTAGCCCACACCCAAAATTTCAAGAGTCTTAACCTTCACTTGATGCACAGAGGTAACTTTGATCCCCCCCCCTATTAGCTCCACCATATATATATATATATATATATATATATATATATATATATATATATATATATCCCAATTTGCTTCAGTTATATGGGCGTGGTTTATATTGACTTTTGTTGGATATTTCATAATGCTCACTGGCTCCCTTTGGTCCATAATTTTATTTCACATGATATCATTCTTCATTTATTGCTCGTAAATAAATTGTCTGCCAATTATAAAATTAGGCGTCGTCGAGTCTACGGATGATGTTGCCTTGTCGCAGAGTCATTTCTGAAATATGAAAATACCTCTTGCGCAACTGTATCACAATGTGTGGGTGCAGTCTGTACCGGGAAATCTAAGCTTTGTACGGCCATGAAATTTTGTATAAAGGTACTTCTGGACCCTAAAAGGTGGATCTTGTTGTTATTTTTTTTAATTCGAATTAGTTTTGGGGGTATTTTATGCTTTACCCCGAATTAGGCCTATACTTACAAAAATTATTTCCGTAGCGGCCTAAAATATTATCACAGAGTTTCCACCTTGACATCATCGGAAAATTACCATTCAAACAAATCTTGAACGAAGTCCATATAATGAATAAAAAATGTAAATGCATTTTTTTTCAATCTATATATTTTGTGCGTTTTAAAACCTCTCCAGATTTTATATAATTTGATATATTGAAATTCACAAGCCATTAAAAATTCAATTTTTTTTTTTCAACAACTCCTTAAATTATCACAGACTACTCCCAAATTTTTTTTATAACCCCATCGGTTGAATAATTATACATTTTTTATCCGAGGCAAGCCTTTGATTTTTTGAACACATCTAGCAGTTTATGGATCTATTTCGAGATCGAAATGTACCAGGAAACGAACCAGATTCTTTTTGTTTAGGGGAGTGTATATTTTGGGATTGGGTGAGAATGTCTGCATGTCTCACGTCTCTAGGAATGTTGTTCTGAAATTGCAGTCAATTGTGATTATCATATTCTTTGCTTTTTCGAAGTGAGCCTGTGATTTGACCCGTGTAATTTCCGGATCGAAGCCATTTTAAATTGTGTTCAAGTGTATTATTTAAGCAGCATATACATACGAGTATATAAGTAGTTATACGCAGTTGACAATTAGATTTCGTGTTATTTATTAACTTGTGTGCTTAATTAGAGCAAGCGTGTGATCGAGTGTGGTTTGTAATTTAAGTGTCGCATTAACTATCTAGTGTGTCTGAACCTGCAGAGGACAAACATGCTACTGAAAATAAGTCAACCCAAGCTAAGTGATAATATGTACTTATTATATTTATTAAAGGTTTGAGGTTGAACGATAGTAAATTAATAAAATAGTAAATAGGTAGAGGTGATATGCTGTAAATAAGTAGGGTTAATCAAACCTTCATAGATGGATGAAAATTTTAGGAATAATCTTCACCATTATTATAAAAATGTACATAATGTAAATATTAAGAACATTTTAATAATAAATATTTTAATTTAAAAATATAATATTTATCGAAGTTCAATTTAATTAAATTTGCTTTACAGCCATGTAACTGTATGTAGCAGAATAATTGCTGAGTTATTTTTAAGTCATAAAACATATTATAATTGATCTTAAAGAGAATTTAACTAACTAAATATTTACAACTTCTTAATTTCAATTAATATAATATTGCTATTCTTATAAGGCCTGTTTTGTCATCTGGCTCACGTGGACATTCACAAATAGTGAAGAAATATATGTAGTGGGTAAAAAATATTGATATTGAATTGGCAAAAAATGAAAAAATAGAGAAAATAATTACATCGGTATATTCGTTGATGTAAAAAAAAAACAAGCAGCGGAGAAGAAGGTATAATTTTGAACTCAATATGAGCTATAAAGAAACTGGTAGGCGATATCTTAAAATAAAATGTTTTAATTAGACTGCACGTGTTATAAGAATGTATGCAAAATGCTTTGTCATCAAGAGAACTTTTCTTGTTAAGCTCCAGAGAAAGAAAAATAGGGAATGCCACAGATTACGCTGGGTTGATGTTGGATGTTGTGAAGAAAACATTTTAGAATCTTAAAAGTGATAAATTGGCGTGCCACTGCTTTGAAAGTAAATGCTTGGATTAATATTCAGAGGCACGCAAATGCCCATCTTGGGCTGTAGAGCTATAGGCAGTGACGAATGTAACTTCCCTTTTTCTCTAATTTATATATAATTTTATCGCTGCAGATACTATTATTGTTGTATTTTAGAAGTCGTTAGCAGTTAATAAGACCGTATAGAGTAGCGGGTAGCTAGCTCTCAGCTTATTACTTATTAGAACTGACGAAAACGTATAAAGCCTTTTCAACAGGAATGTCTGTTTTTTTTTCGTTTCATTTGAACAGTATATTACACTGAAGTCCATATATTTACAGTTAAACTATTATTTTTAAATGCATCAATGATAATTGGTACACCCTGTATATATTTAAAAAATAAATAAATATATGACCGTATAATAAATAACGAACGAGAATTGGCACATATTAAACAATGAACTATAATCTCAATGTGAAATGTAGCACAAATACGTTTAAGTGAGTAGACGTCCGATTCGCCAAATCATTGGATTTTCTACTTCAGCACTAACAGGACTGCACCCCTGAACTCACATAAAAATACAAAATTAACCAGTCGAGTAGAATATATATATATATATAATTTTTTACATGCTATATATATATATATATATATATAGCATGTAAAAAATTGGAAAAAAAGAAGGAAGGCTTAGCAAGAAGCTTACTTAATTGCCTATGGACGGGGCTGTTCATCAGTCCTGGCTGACATATATTTAACATATTTTGAAAGGAATAATCATGTATTATATGAGATGCCATATTACAGATAAGTGGACGATGTGATTTTAGGTCATTACTCAAATACTCCTGAATTTGAATTTGACTTTTATCCTCCGGAATTGGATCTTATTTAGAACCCTAATAGTGTCAAAAGCGAAGTAAATTTCCTTGACATAACCATAAGATACAAGCATAAAAATGGAATTCATACAGTTATGTACAATAAACGTAATAATTATGATATGAAGATTAACCAAATAATAGGATGGAAGTCGAATTTGACTAGGAATATTTTCCGTAACATCATAACAGGACATCTGAGAAGAAATCGTAATAATAATACTTTCAAAAAGGATTGTCTCACTTGTAACAAACTCATTTTACAGGAAGCACTTAAGAATCATTACCCACGAAATTTCCTTAAAGATATTTACAATTCTTTCTTTAAAGAAGAGGATTATTCATTCAGTAATGACTTGAGAATATGACATCATATTTGAATTATCGAGGTACGCATGCGTATGGGAACATACTACATGTGGCGAAACGGGCGTTACGGTTTAGTCGGTAGTATCGTTGGCAGTGAGTATTTGTCGTTCCATTTCTGTCTACATTCTGTCTACATTCTGAGGCATCCATTTCTGCATTCTGGAGCTTTCATTTTTGCACATGCTACGGGGATCTGTCATTGAATTGCATTGGTATCCGTGGGCGTTGTCTAGACGTAAAAGTGCTTAAAACGGGAATGAGAGGTCGTTATCCCTCTCAGCCATTTTTATGCAATTCATATGGTTTTTCCCCCCTTCCATTTTTCAAATCGTTTATAATAGTTATATATATATATATATATATATATATAGCATGTAAAAATTGGAAAAAAAGAAGGAAGGCTTAGCAAGAAGCTTACTTAATTGCGGTAAGGGGTTGTGACCTTACACCCCAGTTGTCAACATGCATGTCATACTTTGCCACGTCATTGCTGCACTCCTGGACGCCAGTCCTGGCTGAAGCCAACCTCCGAAGTGACAATAACAATCATCACAAAGCAGTTGAAAAAGAAAAGTCCAATGATAAGGTGCAGTCCATTACTGGATGGCATACTAGTCCTTCAGATCCCCTATGACCTTTAAATATCTGCGTGTTATCGTTCTGCGGTCCTGTTATTCATAGTATGCGAACCTTCATCGACTAAATTGAGATAAAATTGATTTTAACTTTGAACAATATTCATTATTATTGCCATAGAAATTATTAATATAATGTTGCATATCATTAAATACAAGTCTTTGATAAATATTTTCATAAAAGAAAACTACATTTTTAATGGAATTTCTTTCTATCAGCAAATTAAAGGCATCCATGGGAGGGGGGTGCTCATCTATACTTGCAGATTTGTACCTCAACTATTATGAAAACCAATCACATCTTAATAATGAAATCATATACCTACGTTATGTGGAAGGTTTGATAGTTGGATATGAAGATGTGAATTATAGCATGAATTTTGATTTCTACCCACCAAACTTAATCTTGTAGGAAAATCCATCTACACTTAACAATGTAGTGGGATGTTTAGATTTAAGCATCGATTTCAGTAAAATACCTGTAAATTTTACTATCTATAATAAAAGAAAAAGTTTTAATATACCTATCACCGGTCTGATAAATTGGAATTCCAATCTTCACTTGAATATCTTTCGGCATGTATTCTTGGGAGGATTGGTTAGAATACAGAGAATTATCAACAATGACGACATCCGTATTGATTTTGATACGGCATTTCTACAACAAGCATATCTACAGCAATACCCCATTTCTTTTATGCAACATTATATTAATAATTTCTATGGTAATAATAATGAATATTGTTCAAAGTTAAAATCAATTTTATCTCAATTTGGTCGATGAAGGTTCGCATACTATGAATAACAGGACTGCAGAACGATAACACGCAGATATTTAAAAGTCATAGTAGTCTGAAGGACTAGTATGCCATCCAGTAATGGACTGCACCTTATCATTGGAATTTTCTTTTTCAACGGTCTTGTGATGATTGTTATTGTCACTTCGGAGGTTGGCTTCAGCCAGGGCTGGCGTCCAGGAGTGCAATGCCGCGGCAATTATGACATGCAAGTTGACAACTGGGGTGTAAGGTCACAACCCCTTACCGCCATTAAGTAAGCTTCTCGCTAAGCCTTCCTTCTTTTTTCCAATTTTTTACATGCTATTTATATTTTTTATATTTGTATCGTGTATATTATTTGTAGCTGCTTTGCGCATAAATTCTATAACACTTCAATATCTTTAATCATTTCCACTTTCTATCTTATATATTATATATATATATATATATATATATATAAAGGGTACGGCAAAAAGAGCGTACCGATTTAGAACGTCAATAAAAAGAATACAAATCAAGATAGAGAAAGAAATTTTTTATACTTGAGAAGTACACAGTATGTCATTGTTAACCATTAAGTTTTGAAGAGTACATCAGTTAAACGGCGACTGCACAAAGGTTTGCGTGTTGGATAGCTCCTATCATTTATATATGTATATATATATAATATATATATATATATATATATATATATATATATATATATATATATATATATATATATAGGGTGTCTCAAAAACATTGACCTCGGCTATTATTCCTTACATATTGATCTTAGGCATATATAATAAATTATGAAGTTCCGTAAAAAAGGTACATAATTCTTTAAATTCGATAAAAATTATCAGGGGATTAAATTTTAAGAAATACAAAGTTTACATTTTTTTACGGTCCCCGTACAAAAGCATTTCCAGTGAGTAAAATGTGCCCATACACTAATAAGGTGATACAAAATTTCAACATTTTACCATACAAAGTCCAAGAGATATGAAAGGATAAAAATTGTGACTTAAACCACTTTTCGATTTATCGACATGGGTTCTCAGAGGGAAAAAATCGTGTAGACAAATCGCGTTTCAGGGGTCATACACAAATTACGAAAGAAAACAATGATCCCTCAATAAATAATAATTCTGCTATTTATTGGTACAAAAGTATCTAAATAGTATAGAAATAATAACTATACACAAATATTATAAAGCTTGCTCAAAATACTTTCCAGCCATGCCAATACAGAGCTGCATTCGCCTGATAACAAGCCTAGGATGCATTTCAGCATTACGTCATTTGCACTCTGGCTGTAAACATTTACATTTTAATTTGTGATTAATTCCTCTCCAAATGTGTTTAAATTTATCACTGGGACTTTTTATGATAAAATGCTGAAATTTTGTACATCACCTTATTGGTGTATGGGGCACATTTTACTTATTGGAAATGCTTCTGTAAGGGGGCCGTATAAAAATTTAAATATTGTATTTCTTCAAATTTAGTCCCGTGAAAATTCTTATCGATTTCATAAAACTCTGTACCTTTTTTACGCAACTTTGTAATTTATTATATATGTCTAAGATTAATATTTAAGGAATAAAAGCCGAGGTCAATGTCTTTGGGACACCCTACAATATATGTATGTATGTATGTGTGTGTGTGTGTGCGTGTGTGCGTGTGTTATAGAGAGAGAGTACGCATTAGTTTTCACAGGATGTCACACCATATGGATTAAATAATAGACAAACAGCTAATTCCAGTTGTACCGATAATTAGAAATAAAACAGGTAATTAGACTTGGCCATATTAAACCTCACAGAAATATTGTATCACTGTAAAATCAAATTTAACAGATTTTTTCGTTTTACTTCTATTTATCCAACTAAGCAATAGTATAATCTATTCTAACATTTAGCCAATTTCTAATTGGTTGGCATAGTCTTGTTCACATTTTGGCATTTTGCCCCGGTCTTGTTTGCAATGAAGAGGAATATCCACTTTTTTCCAAAACATCCATATGCCACAAAATCACCAAACCACATAATCATAATTTTGAAACTCGTACTATCGACGCAATCATTTCTGCTTTGAATATTGTTGCGGAGACAAATTATTTTGGTTTCCATGATGATATTTATTTATAAACCTGTGGTGCCCCTATGGGTAGCCCTTTATCTTGTATTTTAGTCGAGGCGGTTTTGCAGGAACTCGAGAATGAGATTTTGTCTTTCTTATACACCCCCCCCCCTCTTCTTTTTGGTGCCGTTTTGTGGATGATGTGTTTATTGTTTGGGATAGTGATTTAGAAGACCTTTCTTTTCTTTTGTCTAAAGTTAATGATTTTTACCCGTCTATCAATTTTACTGTCGAACATGAAACTAATGGTTCTTTGCCTTTTCTTGATCTACTGGTCACCCGTTCTGCTATTGGTTTTCAAACCTCGGTTTTCCGTCAACTTTCTTTTACAAATTATTGTATTCCTGCTATTTCTCACCATCCTCTTTCCTCTAAAAATGCTTATTTTTATGCTTATTTTAATGTTTGTTCATCTATCTCTGCTTTAAGTGATGAAATTAATTTTATTTTTGGCCTTGGCCGTGAAACTGCCAACTCCTTTGAGTTTATTTATAAGGTTGTCTTCCAAGTTCACCGTAAATATACACTTTTTGATACTAAACTTATTGCCTTGAAAGATCGTTTGACTTATAGGTCTAATTTTCCATACAATCCTCGGATTTTCCGCCCCTTTATCCATTTTTGTTCTGAGTTTGGTTTCAGACATGTACATTCTAATATTTCTTCTTTATTTAACCGTATTCGGTCTGATAAACTGGGTGATAAGGATGACTTTAAAAGCGTTGCTGGAGTGTATGTTGTTCCCTGTTGTCCACCGATGGTAATTTTAAATTTTATATTGGAAGTACTTAACGCACTGATGGCATCCGTTTAGCAGAACATGCTCGGGATGTCAGGGATAATAAACTTCCTGCGGCCCTTGCTCAATTTTTTGTTAAAGATAATTTTCAGCCTATTTTTGAAAAGACTTTCCTTTTGATACGTTGTAATAACCCTCGTGATATTCTCCTTTTTGAATCTCTTTTTACTTATATCTACCGCGAGTCCGTTTGTAATTTTGACCCTGTTATGAATTTGAGTTGCGCTTGGCGACTCATTCTCGACTCCATGCAATTGAAGCCTCTGCAAAGTTATCTTTGACGTCTTCATCTTTGGGATTATGCTTGGTTGCCACCCCACCCCCCTTTTTTCGATTTCTGTAATTAAATTCTAAATTAATATACTGTTCTTTTGTTGTTGGAATTTTTGAAACTCTAAAAAAAAATGTTTTATAGTTTCCGGTTTATCCTTGCCATAACGTAGATTATTTTGCTAATTGTATTTATGCAAATTTTGTCGCTATATCTGGTCTATATATGAAGGATTCAAATTTTATTTCCGTGTAGCAACTGATGAAGAGCGTACTTATGCTCGAAAGCGCTCTGGTCCTTTTTTAAATTTTTGTACGTCTTATAGGAAGTAAAATAAAGACCTTCTGTTGTGAATGTGTGCTTAATTTTTGCTATTATAACATTAGACGTGATGCCAAATTATTTAACCACATGCTCACTTAAATTTATTTGCGCTGCGATTCAAGTAGATGTTTTAGTTTATTTTTGATCGTATAATACTTCCAATTAAAGACCAGTCTTACGATTTTAATGAAGTCTAACTATATTTATAATAAGTATACTTTATTCGATTAACTAACACTACAGTAGGAGATTAAAATAAACTACTTCTAATTATCCTTTTCACGGAAATTAAATTCACGAAAATAAACAAATCCCATTTAATTCCCCCATCCTTTTAAATAAATGCAAATATTGGCATCTTTATTCTATCCGAAAGCAAAGTTAGAATTTTGTCCAAGTTGTCTATTTACGAATAATTTATGAAGACATTGGACAGATGAGGGAATGGAATGTTTATGCATTTCGGATATCAAAATATTTGAGAGTTTTATCTTCTCCATTTAATTACTAAATTTGCAATTCGGAAAATGGAAAAGTTTTATTTCCGCTTGCATTTTAAAGACAGTGAAATGGGATATTATCTTTCTAAGTACTAAGAGAGTTGATTATCTGTTTAATTTGTTCTCCATGTTTTCAAGTGTGGTTTAATTTTTTTTTTAGTTTTTGTACCGCAGTAGTTGTATCTGTAGCTACATCAATCAATATTAATTTGCTGTTAAAAATATTTTTATTATAAACAAATAAGCTCAACAATTTTTGACTAATTCACTATATTAAAAAAATTTGTGAATTATATATATTATTACTTTGAGTAAACGTATTGTCTAACATGTTTTGGCCTTTTTGGACACTCCAAAGCCCATAGTGTCCTAGAATTTTTGGTGCTGACATGTATAGTACTGACCAGTGGACAGAACCTACCAGAACTGGATCATTGATTTTTTTCCTAGGAGCGGAAATTGTGATTTTTACTTTCCTTATATACATACTGTATAAGGAAAGTATTGTGACGGGGTCTGAATTTCGAATTCGAGTTTTCGACGGGAGAGCACCTTTCAAGCATCCCTGATCACGAATCAAACATTTTTGAAGTGATGTCTGTGTGTGTGTGTGAAAGTATATGTGTGTGTGTATGTGCGTGTGTATGTGTGTGTGTGTGTATGTGTGTGTGTGTGTGTGTGTCAGTGAGCCTGTGGACACGATAACTGACGAATGAATGGACAGATTCGAACCAAATTTGGTACAAAAATCACAATCCGTAAACACTGGAAGTCTATTATTTTTATACTCAATCGAATGTTCAGAACCCCCTAAATTTTCTAATGAAATTTTGAAAAAATCGTCAAAAAATCAAAACCGCTAATAAAGTTACGCAAACAAACATTTATTATGACATTTTTCATTAGAAAACGATTGATATAAATTTTAGAACGCTAACATGAACCGTTCTTGAGATATTGTACATTTTTCAAAAAAATTATCAAAATGTCATATAAAATAAAAAAATATATATTTCCTATTGAGAAACATGTTCACTTTTCATATGTAATACTATGCGATAAATTGGGTGACATCATTCTCGTGGATCTAGCTCGTTCTATTCATGAAAAAATATACTTTGAATAATACTTTTGCATTTGAACGCCAATAGTCATTTATCTGCTGTAAGAATAACTTATTTCTTAATGCATAACGCTTGGCGAGATTTTGGCGACGAAATTGGCGGAATGTCGCCAACTTTGCAACTTTTTGAAATGTTGCCAAATTAACGAAAATCTCGCCAAATGGATAAAAATGACGTCTAAATGAATGAAAATGACGACTAATTGCCGAAAATTCAATATCTTGGAAAGAATATTAGTATCTACTACAAGAAAAACCTATTTTTATTATTATTATTATTATTATTACTATTTTTATTATTACTGCAAAAGTAGTAAATTCATTACATTATATAAGGAAAGTCATCTGTTGCCCACATCAGATTTTTTGAAAAATCATCCTATACATTTCAGATAACGCCCAATGACCTAGTTAGCTAAAGCTTTATTCAATACTATTGTCCAACGGAATCTGAAAACTATTTCATCTATGCGGGTGACAAAAAGGGGGGAGAGGGTGATTTGAATACTTTCCGATCATACAGGTGCACCTCCATGATCTGTAAGGCTGAAGCTTTGCTCACTTATAATATTGTCTTATAGTATATTAGACCCGGTATTGTTCGCAGTTTGAAGTTCGCAGTCCCTCACAGCAAAGATAATCACATGTGTGACAGTGACGTTGTAGTCACGTGACACCTGGGTCAAAATGTGACATCATATTTGTGACTTCTATGCGACATTCCATATTAGTAGCTTTGTAACTTTATTGTGGCTATATTCTGTGACGTTTCCAGAACTTAATTAACACGTAACAATGTGACGACATTACAATGGCAATTACCATGTGGTGTCACAAAAAAGTTAATTTACGACGTCACAAACGACCATGATAATGATCAAAATTACAACGCTGTGACCTCAATATGACATTGCTGAGACGTACTGTGACGTCCTGTGACGTCCCAAAGTCACAGTGTGACCTAAATCTTACGTCAATGCGACAAAAAAATGCTGTTAGGGGTGTATTCTACTTTGGTTTGATTTGTAACATAGTTTCTATAGATTCATCAATCATTTTTAATTTTCTGTTGAAAATACTTTCAGTCATAAACAAATAAATTTATAACTTTTTTGACTGTTCCACTATATTAAGAAAATTATTTGTATACTCTATCTTGTATATTATTTGTTTGAAAAAAGCAATTGTCTAACATGTTTTGGTCTTTTCAGGCCCTTCAGAAGTCCGCAGTCGCATAGAAATCTGAAATTTTTCACATTTATAGTACTGACCACTGGTCAGAACATACTAGAACTGGTTTTTGATTTTCGTCTAGTAACAAGAATTGGAAGTTTTTGATAATTCATGCCAGACTCCTCAGAAACCTCCCGGTGACCTAGTAGGATGAAGCTTTGCTCACTTATAGTATTGTCCATAGAACAAACTTAATGGAGCATGATTATCAATTTCTCCTATGCGAGGGACAAAAGGAGGGAGAAAATAAACGAAATTACTTCCCATATTCTTCATATTCACCTCGGTGACTTGAAAGGCTAAAGTTTTGCTCACTTATAGTATTGTCCACAGAACAGGAGCTAACGGAGTCTGATTATCAATTTCGGCTATGTGGACGACAAAATAAGTGGATGGGTGTCTGAAGTACTTTATCATTCAGAAGCATCTCGTGGACCTAAGAGGTTGAAAATTTGCTTGCGTTTAATATAGACGAAATATGTAATAATGTCTAATAAACATATTTTGAGGAGATACAGATCAACTAACCCTTCAAACCATTCTTTATTATGTTTCTCTACTCTCCTAAGAAAAGTATAAAAAACAATGTGTCGACCATGACATAGAATCTAACTAATTTATTATCAAGAATCTTAATAATTAATCCTTGTACCGAAGCAATAAAATATATAGATAGTTCCAGAAAAACGGTACTTTTTGCCACAGCTCTTTACATTGCAAACAAAGTCAAAATTATCCAAGAATGCAATTTAATTTTTAGAGAGTATGATTTTCTGTCATTATCAAGTTTAAATATCAGTTTTTGAATAAAAACAATGTTATAATATTAGAACAATTCATAAAAAATTTGGACAGTTTTCAGGCTTTACTGTGGTTCTTTGTTATTGCATTTAAATATTCACAAACAATCATGAATCATAAATTGTAACATTAACATTAAGTAGGGTTTTATAGCACTACTATTTATTTTGGCTGTGCTTCACCAATGCGGTCCTATAAAGAGTGGGACTAGCAATATTTATTATCAATAATCTTAATCATTAATCCCTGTCAGAAATAATAAAATGCAGATTGTTCCAGAACGGATAAATACTTTGTGAGTAGTGATTCTAGAGTTATAAATGTCACATGGACATATGCTAAAAGACTTGTGTGCTGATTGATGAACGTGATTGCAGAGTGCTTGTTGTTATATGTCTGAACTCAGCAAAATTGACTTCTTTAAATATTGTTTTAGGTTGTTATAGTCAATTACAAAATTGTTACTCTAAAACATCATGCTCAAAGATACGAATAGCTTTACATTCACTTGAAAACTGATTGCCAGTCTGTTATTTAAAAATATAAATCAAAATATCCCTATTATTATCCCTTTTCTCTAGTATTCCCTGCACAATAGGGATAAATTATTTTTGTTTTTGTCATCAGATTTAGTCCCGTTATTATCGGAATTTTCTGTAGAATTTCAATATTACTAAAAAGATTGAAAACTGAATCAAAGAATAACACGGATAAACCGTATTTCTTGAATATTCAATTATTTATTCCGACAATGTAGTGAATAATATGGAAATTTTGATTTATTTTAAAATACCTCAATAAATTTTAAAGATGCTGTAACAAAACTATCATCATTGAACGTGATTTTTATGGAGTAACAACCTTGTAATTGACTATAATGGCTTGAAGCCAAAATTAAAGAAGGTATTTTCGCTAAGTTCAGAAATATAATACCAGTTCAGAAATATTATACCTAAGTTCAGAAATATAATAATCGGAAGCCACTGTTATTAATTAGCGCATGAACAATTTAGTCTAA
This sequence comes from Amaurobius ferox, assembly GCA_951213105.1. Classification (NCBI taxonomy): domain Eukaryota; kingdom Metazoa; phylum Arthropoda; class Arachnida; order Araneae; family Amaurobiidae; genus Amaurobius; species Amaurobius ferox. Next base: position 52,256,436 of record OX578147.1, on the reverse strand, counting down.
CTTCATATAACACTTATAACTCTAGCGTCATTGTTTGCAGGGGCATTTTGGCCACCCAAAGACATTTTGAGCATTCTCCATATTTTCGAGCCTACATTGAAAATAAAAGAAACATTATGTGGCCAGCAGAAGAATTAATTTAATGATGTGAGTTTATTGAGTGTGATGTTTTTTTTTAAGAATCCGTTTGATGAACCTGTAATGTTTTATATACATTAAAAGAAAATACTAGAATATGACTAATATTAATGACAACTAGAGCAACATAAAAAATCTGATGTGGGCAAATCATAACTTTCCTTATATAATGCAATGAATGTACTATGTTTACAGTTAAAGAAGTGTTATTGCTATAGTAGATACTTATATTCTTTCCAAGATATTGAATTTTTTTCAATTAGTCATCATTTTCATCGATTTAGCGTCATTTTTATGAATTTGGCGAGATTTTCGTTAATTTGGCAACATTTAAAAATTCGCTAAGTTGGCGACATTCCGCCAATTTCTTCGCCAAAATCTCGCCAAGCGTTATGCACTAAGGAATAAGTTATTTTTACAGCAGATAAATGACTATTGACGTTCAAATTCAAAAGTATTATTCAAAGTATCTTTTTTTATGAATGGAACGAGTTAGATCCATGAGAATGATGTCACCAAATTTATCACATGATCTTTCATATTAAAAGTGAACATGTTTCTCAACAATTAATATTGTTTTTTAATTTATGGGATTTTTTTTGATAAATTTATTTGAAAAAATGTGCAATATCTCGAGAACGGTTCATGCTAGCATTCTAAAGTTTATGTCAATCTTTTTCTAAGGAAAAATCACATAAAAAATGTCTGTTTGAGTAACTCATAAAAGGTTTTGATTTTTTGATGATTTTTTCAAAATTTCACTCGAAAATTTAGGGGAGTTCTGAACATTCGATTGTATTTTAAAACAATAGGCTTCCAGTAATCATAGATTGTGATTTTTGTACCAAATGTCATTTGAATCGCTCCATTGGTTAGTGAGATATCGTCTCCACAGACTCACTGACACACACACACGCAAACACACACACATACTTTCACACACACACACACACACACACACACACACACACACAGTCATCACCTCAAAAATGCACGATTCGTGTGCAGGATTGCTTGAAACGTGCTCTACCGTCGAAAACTCGAATTCGAATTTTCGACCCGTCACAATATTTTTCTTATTATGTAGTATATAAGGAAAGTAATAAGCATAAATAACAAAATAATGCATCATACAGTTATTTCGAGGATACGCAAGATCCCCTTCTTCAGTTCAAGAGGACCCACAAACCCGTAGTCCAAAGGAGGAATGAATATGGTCTTTTGGACTTCGGGTTTGTTGGTTCTTTTGTACTGACGAAGGGGACCAAGCGTAAACACAAAACAGCTGTATACTGCATTATTATGTTACGTGTGTTTATTTATTTTGCTCTAGTTTCCTCTTCATTAGTACAAAGTGTATTTTACTTATCGATATAAATCATATTGAATCGAAATTAAGAGTTGACTGGTTCTTTAACATTTTAACCTATTTAAAATCAGCAACACTTTTAAACGAGAAAGTACTTTTTCTGTTTTAAAAGTTAAGTTATGATGCGTCTTATCATATCAGTTGAAAATTTAGATTTGCGATTTTAATTTTGGACAAAAAAATTCACTGTATCATGTTTGCAAAAAATTTAAAAACGGAGGAATCTTATCAAATATAGTAACTTGTTTCATATTTTGTACGTGACTGAAAGAAATCCGTCTTTAGCATGGTAAAAGCACGAACTTGTTAATATGAGATGAAACATATCAAGGACAATCATATTTATGCAACATCCGATTATCTATATAAATAAAATTGAAAATTTGGCTGTCTGCCTGCTCTCTGTCTGTCTGTCTGTCTTTTTATTCAACAATGAAAAGTATAAAGAAATCAAAATGGCTATTTAATTTCTCAGTTTATGAGGAAGATTCTATCTTATATCATGTTGATCAGAAACGCAATTAAATTAAATCTGCTTGTTAATTTTAGTTATTATTTTTTCGATTTGAAAAATAAATAAGTGGATATAAAAATATATTTTAGAAAACAGGGGTTTGATTTTTCTTTTAATTATATTAACTGCGGCACATCACTTTCAATTATTTTGGCAAAGAGTTTTTAAGCTTTTATATTGTGATTAGCTAATGAACTCATATATTGGGTTTACCCAATAAATTCATTTATCCGATTGCTGAAACAGAAAAAGGGTAGAACGGGTATATCTTCTAATATAATTTTAGATTTTTCATTTTGTATATATAAACTGGATCAGGATGTTTTATTCTTCAGATCTGCAAATTCAGAGCTACGAATGTGACGGAATATCGCTAACTTGACAACTTTTCTTAAACTTTGCGAAATTGACGGAAATGAAGCCAAATTGATGAAAGCGACGCCAATAAATGAAATTAAATTTGTTTTTTTAGAAGAGTGTAATGAAATGATATTTCGGTAGCATTTGCCGGTCAATCCATCCATCCTACTTAGTAACACATTTAGTGAATTTTAAAAAAAATAACCCAATTGAAAAAAATTTTTGTACATCCATAAAAATAGCATGAAATTGATAAAATTGCGCTTAATAAATGAAATTAATTGTGTTTTTTTTTGGGATAGTATTGTGATGATGTTTCGTCAATTTGTCGAAAATTGGGACTATCAGTTCCACAGTCCCACTTGGCAATAAATTTGGCGATTTTTTAAAGTATCGCTAAATTGACGAAAATGTTGCCAAACCTTCCATGGAGATAGCATTATTCAAACGATGTGATTTCCATCAATTGATTTAAAGAAAATGATATCATGTCGTTTAGCAATGGATGTAAATCCAGTGTTATGCGGCATACGATTTTTATTAAATCTTTTCCGATTTGAATAATAAAGATATGTATATAAAACAATTTCATTGGCATTGCATTTTTGACTGGATAATATCAATTACGGTCTTCTGGTTTACACATTTATATTATTGATATTTTCGGGGATTATTGATATTTCAAGCTATTATGCCATTGTTTTATTATGACAAAAATTGTTTAAACTCATTACTCGTACTGATTACTCGTACACTGAACTCGTAAACTCGTACTCGTAAACTGATTACTCGTACAACGTACGAGAAATCATCTACAAATGCACGGGTATATCTTCTAATCTACGAGAATATATGTAGTACAAGTATATTGGCATATATTTTGATATATATTGGCATATACTGGAATCAATTAAGACCCTCTGGTATAAAGATTACTGGGACTATTGATATTTTCAATCTATTACGTCATCTGTTTTATTTTGGCAAATATGTTTAAGACTCATATCGTAGTACGAGGATATATATATATATATATATATATATATATATATATATATATTTGAAATGTAATAATAAGAATTATGTAAAAATAAAAAAAAATAAAAATACAATTCAAGTAATATTAACATCACCATAGAAGCAAATTCACGGCCATAATGCCGATAAGAGAAAAGAACAGAACCTTCCCAAATTCGATGATTAATCAGAATTAAATTCATCTTCAGGTCTGAGTATTTAATTCTAATTAACCCAAACAAACGCCTGTTTCAGATTAAGCAATAGTACATTACTATAAATACTTAAACTCAGACTACAGGCATCAAAAAATGAAAAAATGAAAAAAGGATACATTAAGAAAATTGTATTATCATGCGGCATGAACCCTTCCTCTTCTACCACGTGTATACACGATCAACCTCAACAGCTTAATCTAGAAGCACCGGAATGAACAAGTCGAAATTCTACCAGGGAGGCAGTACGAACGTTCACGGAAATACTCCCAAACCCGTCCAGTGAGTCTAAGCTGGAGACTGGACAAGCAATTCAGAATACAACTTCCCAAACATGCAGAACTGAATATGAATATGAATCATAGATGAAAATTCCTACTAAACAAGTAATTCATAGGAAAACTGGATAATCGAGAATGCCACTATACACCATTATAAGGGCGCTCAAAACGTAGTTTCAATACTGACAAAAGTTACATTTTTTTGCGAAAATAAAATTCAAAACATTAATGTTAATGCATCTTATTTTCCGATTTTTTGATTTTTCTAATGTTTTTGACTTAGTTTATTATTTTTCATTTTTATTTATTTATATAATTAATAAAAAATTATATATAACATACACATATATATATATATATATATATATATATATATGTATATATATATATATATTTTTTTTTCCCCCTCCTGTATGTTAGTCACTATAATTTTTGAATTTTTTCTAGGATGTTATCGATTGAAATTTGATACACTGAGTTGATAATTTTAATAACAAAATTGGGGGGATATGCATTATTAGTCGCTGTACTCAATAATTCCATAAAGTGCGCTAATTTATAATATTCATCACAAATTTTATTGATTCTAAGAGCCTGGTTTATTATAATATTTCTAAATACAGATATATGCAGACAAGAGTCAAAATGTTGAATTTTTGATGTATTAAATTTAAAATCCTGTCTTTTATCATACAAGTTTATAACCATATTACAATTTTGTAAATTCAAATTTAAATCTAAAAAGTTTGCAACATTTGTGTCATTATTACTTGCATTTAATTTAATAAATTTTTTGGATAAAAGTTTAATACTATAGGGATATTATTATTTGGGGATACACATAAAATGTCATCTATATATCTAAACATGTGCATATTATGCAAGCTTGGATTAATGTTTTTTTCATAGAAGAATAAATACAGATTAGCTAACAATGATGAGGCACACCCCCCCTTGTGGGATACCAACCTGTTGTTTAAAAATAGTACCACCATGTTGAATATAATTCTCATAAAGAGTGAAGTTAAGTAATTTTTTAAAAAGAAAATTTGAATATTTTAGGTTGATATTATATTTTTCAAAAATTCCTAAAATAATTCTATACAGATCATCTATATTAATATTATTAAACAAATCTTTGAAATCAAAGGTATAAATACTACGAATATTAGTAAGAGTTTTCAATTTCTTAACTACTTCAAAACTGTTTTTTACAATATGACAATTATTTGAGATTTCATCTGACGAGGATACTTCATGTAATATCTTTAATAATAATTTTCCAGCATTAGTAATGTAAGAATTATGCCCACTGGTAATGGTTCGAAAAGCAACAGGGGATTTATGAAACTTGGGTACTAAAACAATATATGGAATGTTATTGCAACTATTTTTTAGATGGATTTGCTTATATTTGGCTGATATTCTCTTGTATAAGATTTTAAGGTTAGTTTTATGTAAATTATAGATATGATTATTAAGTAAGTGTGACTGAAGGGTATTTTTATAAAAAAAATTACATATAATTGAGTAGTTTCCACTTGCCTTATCGACATATGTAATGACAAAATCATTTTGTATTTCTTTAATATCATTTTTAATTGAATTAAGTTTATATGAATTATTAATTTTCTGATTATATATATAATGATTTAAGTATTGCTCTATTAAGACTCTCCAAGGTTTAAAGGCTTCTACAGGGATTTGATATTTATAACTGATTTTATAGATAAATTTATTTAAGTCAAGAAATAAACCTTTACATATTAATTTATGTTTAAATTTAGTAGGTATACGGTACTTAGTACCCAGTTAAATCAGTGATCTTAGTGCATCATAATTAATAATATTTAGATTTCCCGTTATAACATGCCCATGGTGTTTATCTACGAAGTCTTTGTATTTTTCTAAATGACAGTGGCAATATGACTCTTTATCCAATTTATAGTTTTGATTAATATCTACTGATTTGACAATTTGATTATATTTGAAAATATAACGTCCTAGCGGTTTATCATATTTATATGCAATTTTAGGATTTACATGTTTGACTGGAAAGTAATTGGAAACCGATTTTAAAAAATTATTTATCTTCAGATTATTTAATACAGAATTAGTAAAATTCAAGGTACAATATTCATTTATTTTAGTATTTTGTTTTGATTCGTCATTAAAGTTTAAATCTGTGACATATAAATAACTATTAAGATTTTTACTTCTGGTAATGAGCAAATCATAGAATAAATGTTTAAAATGAACGTTATCAAATGCAGTACTTAGAAAAAGGTTATATACCATATTTAACTGCTGTTTTTTAATTGCGAAAATCCAGTTTTTACATTGTTTCCAATCAAAAGTAATTTTAAAATTTGCATGTTGCTGAAGGATGGCATTTTTTAGTTCAGATAATGATGGCAATTTTTCATTATATTTACTTGCTCTTTTAGTTCTTTTTGATATATATATATATATCCCCATATAATTTTAGTGCTTTCATTCTGGCATATATTGGAGTCAATTACTGGTTTATTGATATTTTCAATTTATACATGTAATGTACTTATACAGGTTATACCTTCTAATATTCGCGTATATATGTAGTACGGGTCCCATACAATTTTAATGTTTTTATTTTGCATATATTGATTCAATTATTTTTTTTGTTTTGTACATTTGCTTACAAAAGGGGTCAGAAAGTTTTATTCTTCAGATCTGCCCGTGAAGATAATTTTGTATAGCGAGAACAGAGATTCTTAAACTTCCTTTTACGAGATTTGTATTAAATATTTTAACAGAGAATTTTGATTAAAAATGTTATTTAGTATAATATAGGAATTTACACATGATTGTGAATTTTAATTTTCTTTATATTATATACTCCGTACGAAGAACGGGTATGCTGCTAATAACAAATAAGTCTAGAATTTTGTATTTACAAGCACGTTTTTTTCACCCACACGGTTTCATGTTATTAAAGCCGTTTTCATATGAAGCTCTATCAGTTACCATTTACGCAACTATCTGCTTAATTATAAACCGAAATCCAATTTTATCTACTAACTCAAATATCCATCATGCAATGAAATTATCCTAATTAGTATCTTGTAAACGGTATAAACCTTATGCTTGTCCAAATCTTCATCTTAAAGCTGTTCCAAATTCCCTTTTCTGCTTATTAATGTCACTTGTAAATGAATCTGAATTTCCCACGCATATCTAATAATGATCACTTCTAAATGAATCCATATCAGGTAATAACGAATCGCTAATGAGAGTTTTCAGACATGATATGTCAGATGAATTTTCATGATACTAAATTAATATATTCTAAAGAGTTCAAATTGGCTATGTCGCAGAATAATTAATTTCTGAATACATAAGTAGCTCTTTTTTCATCTTCAGACTGGAAAAGATGTAGCAATATGCATTTTATAAATTAATTAGCGATTCATGGAGTTCAATAAGTTTATGTTAAAATGTAAACGTAAGATTTAATTTTTTAAAATAATATCTGCATAAATGAAATTGAAATTATGTATACATGTCTGTGTATTCTATCTGTATGCATCATAATCATGGGAAAACGGCTACACCAAATTTCATTAAATTTTGTGGATATCTGTAAAATAACGTTACTTCAAATTGAGTCCCTGTTTAGTGTTTCTAGGACCAGGGGTTATCGAGATACAGTAGCCCCTCGTTATATCGCGCATTCGAATATATCGCGTGTCTGTTATGTCTCCCAATTTTTTTTCTGATGTCTTTTTTCTGATATACAATGCTGATGAAGTTGCACTATACTGGAAGTTACTGTCAAACAGAACGCAGGATTTTAAGAAAAAACACGACTAATTCTGGATACGAAAAATAAAAGAACCGGGTAACACTTCTTTTGGCAGCAAATAAAGCTGGAAGTCATAAGTTGAAGGTGTTCCTTGTGGGAAACAACAAAAACCCTAGAATTTTGAAGAATGTGAATAGGGAGAATCTGCCAGTGGTATATAAGTTCAAGACACGCTTATATAACTTAAACCTTATTCAAAAAATGTTTTTTGATATTTTCATCTCTTCAGTTCGTCTTCATCTGAGAAATAAGGGTTTGGAAGAAAAGGCCGTTCTCCTAATAGACAAATGCAGTTCTCATCCCGGTGAAGAACTTATGTCATCAGATGGAAATATCAGAACTATGTTTTTGCCTCTAAACACAACAAGTATTCTTCAACCAATGGACCAAGGAATAATCGCCATGTTCAAAAAAATATTTACGGGAGTTACTGAACAACTCATTGTTCCTTGAAGAACGACCACTGCCTGAGGCATTGAAAAGTGTGAACTTAAAAGATGCCATGTACATTTCCTAAAAGGCGTGATCCGCTGTTAAATCAGAAACCATTTCCAAATGCTGGCTGAAAGTTTTAAGTGATGTCGAATTCAAGGATATTGAAGAAGACTCAATAGAGCTTCTAGTTCAAAAATCCAAGTCGCTCGGTTTAAATGTGTGCGAAGCTGAAGTGAAAGATTGGATTAATATAGATGATAACGAACCGACCTCTGAAATTTTTTCAGATGAGCAGATCATACCCCATGTACGAGAAGAAGTGGGCCCAAAAGATGCTGACAGTGATGATGACGAAGTGAGTCCTTCTTCTGTCACCATGTAAGAATCTGTGGTTATGCTTGAGAAAGTCTACACAGTATTTGAAAGATGCAACTCAAATCATATAAGTGAGATGCAGTTGATTCGTTTTAGCTCACTGATATTTTCTAGAAAGCAAGTTCTGAAAGAAAAATCGAAGTAGCTAAATATTGTGTGTATGTACCTTCTTTACAAGAGAATGAAGCGTGTACAATAATCAATTAAATATGTATGTGCATTTGAACATAAAATTGAAAGGTAAATGGAACTTCTCTGTCTTTAACGTGATTCTGTTTTATTTTTGTACTTTCGCTCCTAATTTTTTATTACATATATTCATAAAAGTATAATTTTTATAATATCGCCCGATATATCGCGCATTCGGATATATCGCGTATTTTGCCATGTCTCCCGACAAGCGCGATATAACGAGGGGCTACTGTATTGATAGAAAAATCCACAATTAAACCTTCCATAGAGATAGCATTATGCAGACGATATATTTTCCTCTAATTTATTCGAAGAAAATTCTATCATGTCGCTTAGAAACAGATTTAAATCGAATACGTTTATTCGGCAGACTATTTTTCTTCAATATTTTCTAATTTAAATAATAAAGAAATGTATATAAAATAAATTTTATCGAACTTGCGCTTTTGACTGGATCCAACAAATTACGGCTTTCAGGATTAAAGATTACGGAGATTATAGATATTTCCAATTTCTTACGTCATCTGTTTTGTTTCGACAAATATCTTAAACTCATTTGTTGTAGTACGTGCAGCCTTCTACTAATACACTGGTATATCTTCTAATATTTGCGAATATAAGTAATACGGGTTCCATACAATTTAAGCACTTTTATTTTGCATTTATAAATTCAATTTCATATTTTTTGTAAATTTGTATACAAACAGGAGCCGAATGCTTTATTCTTCAGATATGCCCGTGAAGATAATTTTGCATAGCGAAAACATATATTCATAAAATTCTTTTTAGGAACATTCAATTAAATAATTTAATTAGAATATTTTGATTAACGATGTCATTTTGTATACTATAAGAATTTGCACATGATTGTGAATTTCAAGTTTCTTTATATATTCTCCGTACGAAGAACGGGTGTCCTACTCGTTATATATAATAAATGAATGTTTCAATGAATTTGTATAAAAATATCTATGGACTACGTCCCATTTTAAGCATCGGCAACAATGTACCCTCCATGCGTATCATGCGTGTTTGAACTATGCATATCGCCCATGTTTTGACTATGCATATCGCGCATACCTGGACTATGCATAATGCACAGATGTTTGCAATTAAAGCAAGGAAATTTGTTTTGTGCTTCAACTTTGATAATTGTTTAGGGAATCGGCAATTTCAGTCTTTCCACATAGCCATCTTCCAATTATTATTATTTTTTTAATTCTGCTCTGGTGACACAAGAAGACAACGGCCAAATTCAAACTCACAGCCTCGCTTTTGGTGGGCACTCTCGAAATCAAGGTTACTGTATACCATGCTGACTACTGGTTCATTGATTCTGCTACCTGCGATAGAAGCGTAATCATAGCTTACAACGATCTCTAAATGACCGCTCTGGAATAGGAACTTAAAAGTTAGCTTTATGCACTCCGAATTCAATTTTGAAGGAATTTATTAAAGCAGACTACGTGGTAGGATGGACATTTGTCAGTTCCATAACAGTTCTTCAAATGTTTTTGCACCAGTACATAATTAATATATAATTAAAACCCTGCTGAAATTAGGAAATTCGGGTTGTCAGTCACTTTTACTTCCTCATACGTTGTATTGAGAAAGCATTATTTTCAGAATTGATAAAATATTATATTCATAAAATTTTCGATTTCGAGATTTTGATGCCAATATATGTTTTAAGAGCTCTTGAACACGTTTCGACTATTTTTGGAGTGATGTCCGTCTGTATATATATTTGTCTGATACCTGCGGTCGATTTCTTCACAATAGCAGCCACAAATAGTAATGGTTTTTCATGAAATTTTATATCCAGCTTTGACATAAAAAACCAAAGACACGATAAGAAGTATTCAAATTCTAACAGAGACTTTGAAATGTATTAGAAATTTTAAATGTTTTTAACATGGCAGCATATGATAAAATTTGGCATATTCTTGCATAAAAAAGTTTATATATGGCTAAATGATCAGGATACTTAATAGTTTCAATCATTTTTTTGAAAAATAATCGTGATACAAGTTTTGTTTGTTCGTGACGTCATTAGTCCCCTTGGGGGGGGGGAGTTATTCGCACCCGGAGATACACTGTCAAGTATGTTATCAATCGAAATATGCTTTCAAGCTCTTTAAAGTGAAGTGTAACACGCTATAATTGTCATCCTTTGGACCAACAATATCGATTTTCAAAAATTTCATTGTGAAATTTGAAAAAAAAACGAATTTGGTGTCAGAAAGTCGAGTTGAGCCATACACATATGTACGAATTATAAAATTGGTTACGTCTTTGAAAAATCCGACTAATTACAATACAGATTCCGTTTGAAGAAAAAAAATTGATCTGTCCAATGGTATTAAAACGAAAACCCTGCGATAATACATTTGAACTCTCTCTCTCTCTCTCTCTCTCTCTCTCTCTCTCTATATATATATATATATATATATATATATATATATATATAAATATATATATATATGTATATATATATAAAGATTTCCCTTTGTGCAAAAATCGCGCAAAATGGTACTTCAACATTAGTAAGCAAAAAATTATACTGAATTTAAGGAACGAGGTTTTCCATCACTGCAATCCAGGTACCCTTGTATCAATAGCATGGCTGTACGTCGCTTAGATTAAGATGACAAAGACAAGCAAACAAACAGAAATGTTTTATTATAATAGATTTATAGAAAACTTTATTCTGTGGTTCTAATTATGCGGTAATTATCATTATTTGTGAAATACTGAATATATAGGATGATAATATAATGGGTGAATAATCTATTAAGTTGTTCTAAAATGATTACCTGTTTACGTATTGTGTGCAGATATAATTGTCAGCAAAATTGTCCATCTAAATATAATATGTATTTGTAAAACATATTATATTTAGATGGAAATTAAATATGTATTTTCTGATTTACAAAACTTGATGTATTTGTAAATCTTGCTTCCAAGTATATTAGGATATTCAAAATGTTGCATGTCCTGAGTTTTTCAAGATGTTTTTCACTGTTTTTATAAGAACGGTTAATATTTGGAATGCCCATAAAAAAAAATTTGATGTGGGCAGCACGACTTTACTTATATAATGCACTGAATTTATCACTTTTACAGTAAAAAAATAGGTTATTCTTATAGTAGATACTTACACTATTTCCAAGATATTAAATTTTCGTCAATTAGTCGTCATTTTCATTGATTTAACTTCATTTTTATCCATTTGGCGAGATTTTCTTTAATTTGGCAACATTTATAAAAAGTCACCAAGATTTTCGTTTATTTGGCAAAATTTAAAAAAGTCGCTAAGTTGGCGACATTCCGCCAAATTCGTCGTCAAATTTCGTAAATCGTTATAGACGGAGAAATAAGTTATTCTTATTTCTCCGTCTAGCAGAAAAATAACTATTGGCGTTCAAATACAAAAGTATTACTGAAAGTATTTTTTCTCATGAATGGAACTAGCTAGATCCACGAGAATAATGTCACCAAATTTATAGCATGATAATATTACTAATGAAAAGTGAACATATTTCACAATAGGTAATATTTTGATATGATTTTTGATAATATCTTTGAAAAATGTTCAATATTTCGAGAACGGTTCATGATAGAGTTCTAAAATTTATGTCAATAGTCTTTCAATGAAAAATTACATGAGAAATGAATATTGGCGTAACTTTATTAAAGGTTTTATTTTTTTGATATTTTTTTCAAAATTTCAGTCGAAATTTTAGAGAGGTTTTGAACATTCGATTGCGTCTAAAAACAATAGGCTTCCAGTATTCATGGGCTGTAATTTTTGTACCAAATTTCGTTCGAATTGGTGCATTCGTTCGTCAGTTATCGTCTTTACAGACTCACTGACACACACATGCACGCATACTTCACACCCACACATACACCCCCACACAGACATCATCTCAAAAACGTCTGATTCGTGTTCAACGATACTTGAAATGGGATCTAGCGTCAAAAACTCGAATTCAAATTTTCGACCCCGTCACAATACTTTTCTTATACATTATATGTATATAAGGAAAGTAATATTAGATTGCATGTGCTGTTTAATACGGAACATTTATAAATGTCTTATGGTATGTTTTGCTAAGAATTTAAATGCAATAACATTTATTTTAGAATTTTGCATCTATTAAAACTTTTTAGATCTCCTTCAATCCTTATTCTACTATAATAATAGATAAACAAATGTACATCACTTACCGTGTTTCCAGTCATACCCAGTTTTTTCGCATCATTTACCATTGGATTAGCATACTTCAGTTTCATTCTTTATTTCAAATTTGAACCATACGATCATGGGTCGTGTGTTCGTAATTAATAAAACGTTTATAAACGTACCTTTAGATAAATTTAAGAGACATTTCTCTATATAGAAAAGGAACAGATGTCGTATCATTCATGTTTATGAGTTTTAGCTTGGCGAGAAAAATTGCGCCATTGCTATCGGACGGCATGCTTGACGTAACGAAAATGAACAGAAATGCATAAAATTAAAATTAATCTTGATTAAATACAATAATTGTAATTTTTATTAAATAAAAGAAGAACTGCCATATTAGCGATTTTATATAGATCGAAGGCCGCAATGGGGCAACATCTGTTTGTGCAACAGTTGGATTTTAGCAGTTCGAACATGGACCTTGCATTCTCGCTTCACTCGCTCGCTAAAAAAACATCACAGAATCCGGCCCCGCTGGCTGTCGGAGGTGGCGTGTATCAACAGCTGTTTATGCAACAGGTGTTCCGTGGCACATAAAGCACACATCAGAACATTTTATAAACATTAAAATGAAAAAATACGAAAGAAAACAAATGTCATAAACGTATTTTTAAGTACAGTGTAAATCCATTAAACTGAAATTTTAAATTCATCCCTCACAATGCATAAAAATGTAAAATTAACTGCACAATTAAAAAATAAAAATACTATTAGCCACCCCCACTCTGCCCATAGTCGGTCTACAGCAGAAAAAACTAAATCCCGATTTATTTGAAAGAGGTATCTGGCACTTTTCAACAATGAAAACGGAAGGCATGTATCCCGTAAATGCAAAATAATGATGAAATAAAATAAAATCAACAGTAGCAAGTCAACATGATTAACTTCAGCAGCGATAACACTCCTCCAAATAAACGGTTTCAAATCAAAACCAATTACGCATTGATATGACGCTGAAAGGGTTGCCGGAATGGAATGTTCTCCACATTGAAGTAGGGATTATCAGAATCCCACCTATGAAAATCGCCAAAAATTAAAAAGGGATAATACCAAATATATACCTGTAAAAATATTATTAATATACAATGGATTTTGTTATACGGTTAGAATATAACCATTACAAAATATAGGCTTTACGAATAAAACGCATATTTTTTTCTACAGGTGCAAAAGCCCCAGCAAAACACCAAGCCCCAGACAGAAGTTTTATTACCAGTTTTGAGACGCCAGTTTCTATGATGGGGCAGAGAGTACTTTACTGCTCAAGCTTTAAAATTATCTCTTAACACGTCCGCGTTATGGCGCAAACAAGACTCCAAGGCAAAAAGCTAAGTCCAATGGAACTTAACATAAGCTCCACCCACAGAACTGGATCCAATAGCAGAACACCTCGCCAAAGCCAATGTGTATAGGAGAAAACACACAGTATCTCATATTAGAGATTGTGTAAAATAAAGATACCTGAGACTTACTGCTGACATAAAATGACTTGCAGAGACTTGAGATGACTTTCTTACGAATAACATTGCATTATACTTTCTAACGAAGTACATTACAATTACCGTGACTTTAATAAGTAAATGTGTGCTTCTGTTACTATAGAAATGGTAATGTAACTATCCATGTCACGAATCAAATATCTGGTATAGAAAATGCTTGCTCCTACGAAAAGTGTGTGTCAGAACGTCAGATGACTGGACAAAGCGTCCAGTTCCAACGAGAGGAATCAAGGATGAGTCAAGTAATCATTTACATAAGCATTTTGAGGAATGATTTTAAAGGTTCAGAAGCCAGTGTACTGAATTAATAGTATTCGTACTGTATCACAACACAAAATCAGTTCAAGTAACTATTATATTAATAATTGATAAAGTTGGTCGATAATATTTAATGGTACAATTAATAATAATTAATAAAGTTTTATTTGAGCAATTTAATGTATGTTTATTGGATATGTGAAATTAATTTTATGTTATTATTCAAATTGCTTCTCAGAAGAAACACCGGACAAGATAATAAATTAATTATAGTGGGTTATCTCTTCGGCAATTGTATATAAATTTATTATATAATAACTTTTTTTCTATATGTCGCATATTTATTTCTAGAAACTTAAGATCTTAACAAATTGCGATTTTGTGAAATGCAAATTGAAACAAAACTAACTTTAAAATAAGTTAAAAACGTCTTCTCATGTTTCTTTCCGCAAGAAAGAGAATGTCATTGAACAAGATACTGTTTTGGACGTCAATTCTCTTGTTAAGATTTATAGCTGAATTCCGAGCATAGGCCCATAAAGAAGTCAGTTTTCCTCAAGCTTTGTTTTAGAGTAAGGTTATAAAAGGTTCAGCAGACAGGGGGAAAACGGGAAAAAATTATAGATATTCAATATTCGAGAGTTTGTTTTCATCATTTATTTTAAGATGTTTCGGAGGTAAAATGTAAGTATTGCTATAAAGCGTATAAGATAAAAATGTTACTCACATAAAATTTAATAGTGTTGTTACTTATCTCTTGCGAGTTAGATAAAATATAGATAATCCTAAATTACATGCAAAGCCATTGCAAAGAGGATATTATTTAGAAGTTAAACAAATTATTGGAATTAAGAATACCAATTATAAGGATGAAGTATGTAATAATTATCTTACTTGATTTTGTCTCTTTAAATCCCCAGAAGCCCCCTGGTCAGCTAAAAGACTGAATCTGTGCATTCTTACAGCACTAACTGTGAGGCAGAACCTAATGTAGCCAGATCTTAGATTCTTCCTTCAGAAGTGTGGTAAATAGGGCTTTAAAAAAGGATTTTCAAACACTTCAGAAGTCCCCCTACCATGTCAGTGACTGAACCGTTACGTTACGACTCCAAGAATCTATTTTTTCAACTCCAGAAAGGCAAAATAATTGAAAATTCCACCCTCTAAATAGACACCTTCAATGACCTTGTCTTTTGTTCGTAACTCGTTCCCCCTTCAGTGAGGAGAAACTTGAAGGAAAGGCTGCAGGCATTCTTCAACGCACTCAACTGGGAAAAATAGGCGTTCTCCTCCTTTCCCAGAGAAATGCGGGTGAAAAAGACTAGTACAGCAGTTGAACCAGTGCCGTTCCAGAAGAAGAGATATTTTGTGGTACAACTGTTGTACCGCTGTAAGGAAATGGTTAAAAGTATATGTCTCTCCACATGTATAGTATCAACAACAATACAGAGCGTAGCACAGTCGAATTTTCAATCTTCCCAATAAGGGGCTGAGAAAATATGGGTTTTTCTAATATTGATTCTAGACTACACAGAAGCTCCCCCGAAGGTAACTTAAATGGTTGAATCTTGGCACACTTATTGTATCCCGACCAATCAAACAGATGCTCATATCCTAGTGTGAGTTGGGTGAACTGCAGTTTCAACACTTCCAGTATCGTCCACGGACTGAACCTAAGAGAGCCGAATTTTTTATTTCTCCTTTGGGTAGGGATCAAATGGAGAGGGGAAGCCAGAAAATATTTCTAGAGTCTCTGTTTACTTCTCCGGTAACCTGAAGTATATTGTATTCAATCATCTGCCACGGAAGAGAATGCACCAAATGTTGATTAAGATGGCTGTTTTGATGATAAATACCTTACTTAGTTTAACAAATTGAAACAAATTATAAAAGTTACAACTTGTTTTTTTAAATGTTAGTTTCATTGTTTTTGGCCGAATTATACGCTAGTTAAATATATAAAGTGTGAAAGATAAAAATAAAAATTACGCCGTTCAGAAGAAAGTGTATTAACGGAGTCTAACAAATATATTTGTGTTGTTAGATGAATATTTTATACCTTTATTTGTTATAGTCATTCTCAACTCATACGGTATGAACTGGCTATGAATACTTTATTAGCGTGGTTTGCTGGCATAAAAGGTCAGTTCCATTAGAATTAGACAGGCTTTATCGAAAGTCATCTATATTTGGCAGTATGATCATGCATGGCGCTTATTTAATAAAGTATCTCTTTTCACCATTAAAGAATAACTGAAAATCGTTAGCCTCATTTTCTCTGGTGCTACTGAACTTCAATGACCTTGAATTTTTGAACTTCGGTTTTATAAAATAATTTACAATTGCCTTACTATGTTTGAGTGAGATTTAACTACAGCCCAACTCCTTAAACTGGACCCATAAATCAATCAATAATAGTCTAATGATTGGTTTGATTGGTTGTTAGTATAAGAGAGGTTTAAAGAGAATATAATGCGGTGTAGTATAATAGAGAAACCGCAATATGAGCATTATCATACTTGGACGATTGTTATTAAATATTTCGATAATTGTTATCATATAACTCAATGAAACATGTTCAATAAACGAAATAATTGGTAGTTTTCTAAAACATCCATTGAGTTTGGTTTCTGTTTCAATTATTGAAGTATTTTTTTGTGTAGAATTTTGAATCGAACTGCACTAGATATTTCTGCAGAAGATTTCGTATAAGGATAATTTAGCTCTCATTATGTATTTCATTTTATATAAAACAGATTTAGGTTTGAATATATCCGTTGGTAATTTCAAGTTTACAAATGACATTTTAAACAAAATAGTATAAAATTTTAAATATAAAGACAATGAAAAAGTTCCACTGTTCATATTCCGTAATAAAGATATTGTTATTTAGCAGTATAGAATATAATTGTTTCAGAACCTAATTATCTTATTTCTGAATAGATTATATAACTAAGGAAAGTTAATCATAGAATCCAAAGCCTTTGTCTGTAAAGAAGGTATTTCTAAAATGATTTGTTACAGTGTAAACGTAGAACACTAAATTCCAGTCTGCAGCAAAAAATGAAAATGCAAAATTATAGATATCCAATATTAGAGGCAATGTGCGGCATTTTTGCTTTAGAATTTCTCAATAAAATAAATGTATTGTCGATATAAGGTGTTTGAAAGAATGTTTATTGAGTAAATAGTTGAGTGTATTGGATTTATAAATAAATTTTCGCTAATAATTTTTTCAATATTCGTTTTTAATTAATAATCTAAAAACAGTGTGTAAATACCTTGTCCCAGTAGGGAAGAAAATTGCTTATATTTCATTGATCTGACATGTCTCTGTCTGTTTATTTACGGAGAGTATTTTCGTTATTTCGATATCTAAAATGTCGATTACATCCTTCTCCTTCAGATTCAACTCGCATTGCAACTTATTTTGTGCACGTCCTTACCATTCTTAATGTTTATACAATAAAGCATCATAATGGACGAAACTCTTCATGGATTCAAACCTCTGTCATAAAATAGATTCCTGAAATATATAAACATAGATTACAAGTTTGTCTTTTTTATATTTTATAATTTAATGTATAAAATATTCAGTATAACTTTACTTAGATACTGTTGTAAAGATTTTAAGTTGCAGTTACAAATTGAACCACTGATTACCGTTTTACAAGATGGGGCCTTACGTTTCGAGTTTCTGACAGGCCCATTCAAGGTAATTTCAAGGAGAGTAGACGTAGCAGCAGAGATACCTTAAGTTTTAATAATATTTCTTAAGTTAGACATATAACTGAACACTTACTTATTCAATCAAGATAAATATACTTATTGAGAAAGTCGTTGTCATTTTAAAAAAAATAAAACTACTTCCGCATGTTATACGCGTTTATTCTATCATAAAAGCTATTTTACCATTTGTGTAAAGTGGGGACATTTGAATAAGTAACGCCTTCAGTTACCAACTTCAGCCACTGTGTAAAAGGTAATAGTTAAGTGCACCAAATTGTGGCGTGAAAATTAAATTAATATATAATATATTTAAATGTAGTGTTAAATTGTTTTTTCCTTAGTTTTTCCCATTCATATCCCCCCAATTTGCATCCAGTGAGAACGAACTACTTACCTTACCATAAAGCAAAATTCAAAGATCCATCAATTATTTATTAAGATTTAAATTCATTTTTATTTAGTTATTCTCATATTTACTTTAATATTTAGAAAGAAAACATGCTACTTATTATTTATAATACAAATTTTCACTACTTTCTAACAATGTGAGAGATTTATGCGAGAAAGAGAGATATATAGAAATATATAGTTGGAGATAGAGAGAGAGTTAGAGGTAAAGAAAAGTTATAGAGATATAGAGAGAGGAAAGTGTGTGTGAGAAAAAGAGAAAGAGAGAGTTTGAGAGATAGAGACAGAGTAAGCGAGAGAGAGAGAGAGTAAGCGAGAGAGATAAAGTAAGCGAGAGAGAGAGTAAGCGAGAGAAAGAGTAAGCGAGAGAGAGCGTAAGCGAGAGAGAGTAAGGAAGAGAGAGACAGAGAGAGAATAAGGGAGAGAGAGGGAGAGAGAGGGAGAGAGAGAGAGATGACACATGTAATCAGGAATCAGTTTCAACAATTCTCGACGTATGAGTCACTAGAAGTCTAAATACCTTAATGCTGCTTGGAATCTTGCGGAGTTTCGCAGATTCGGCATTGTACTGCAGATGATACCGGCAGATTTCAGTATTTTTTTCCTCTCTCATTTTGAGAGTTTTAACTAGACATATTCGGTCCTGAGTTTTTAAGCGACTTCACAGCATAGAAGTTCTTCTCTGTCTTTCGTTGCACAGTTGTAATTGGAGTCTTATTTTTAGAACGATTTATGGCTACAGCTTTAACTACTGGACGTGTGGTCCTGGCGGAAAAAAATTCTGAAAATTTATTTTTATTACACATTTTTTATCATTATAAGATTTTTACAATTTTACATGATATAATATTTTTTTTTACTCCAATGTTCTCTATATACAATATTTAACTTCATATCATTCATTTTCCGAGATATTCCAATCCGGAATTGAAATACCAGGGAATTTTGAAAACAACGTAAA
Source organism: Amaurobius ferox (assembly GCA_951213105.1). NCBI lineage: Eukaryota > Metazoa > Arthropoda > Arachnida > Araneae > Amaurobiidae > Amaurobius > Amaurobius ferox. The sequence continues at coordinate 52,236,589 of OX578147.1, read as the reverse complement.
TTCCAACTACTGAAGGTGGTATATACAAATGCCTCTTATTGTTTGTCCAGTTAAGACAAATGGAATAAACATATTTTTCATACGCTATATTCACCATGAATATAATTAAATCGTCCTCTTCTTCGATACAGACCATCCGACCAACCAGAAGTTGCAAGGCAACTGATTGGACGGCCGGAATATGCCACCCAATTTAGACCGGGACACAGCTCCACAGGAAACGTACCCTCCTTCCCCTACCACCAACCTTTTGAAAGGACATATGAACCCACATATTTAACGTTTCTGTACTCCGTGTAAAACTGTTTGACAGGTAGGGAATGGAACCCGGGTTATCTGAATGCAATTCCCGCGCGCTAACCACTGGGCTACCCCACTGTATAACTGATGCGTCTTCTTCTTCAAGCTACACTGACCGATATACCAGAAGGTGTTGTTATTGTTGAGACCCAGACCGTCCGACCTACCAGAAAGGTGTTGAAAACCCAGGCCGTCCGGCTCGTCAACAAGGACTTGAGCATCCATTTGGACGGCCGGGAAGGAGTTAGCCGAAACCAACTCCCAACTTCCATGGCTTTCGTCCGACGGTCCAGCAGCGTTTATTTTGAGAATCAAAAATTTACAGGAGAGTTTACATAATATGTTTCACATTTTGAAACAATATAAAGTTTAAACAGTGAAAGACACATTAAAACGGATTACAATAATTCTTTAACAATTGTTACTTCAACTGGTGCACAATGAGATATAATACAACAAAAACAACAACGAAGACAGAAACAAAAACTAAACCAAGACAAACAGCAACAAACGGGGCACAATCAAAACACAGCAAAACACAGACAAAACAAAGACAAAAACAAAACACAGACAAAACAAGGCAACCATACAAAGAGAGGGTAATACCTCCAGGGAAAAGGACAACAGGGGACCACCGACCAAAAGGGGGAAAAGGGAGAGGCTCACAAGCTGATCAGGAAATTTGATTAGAGATGTCTCTAGCAATGAGAACACAGTTTTTAATTTTATCTATAGAAGATTTATTTGAACTGACTCCCGAGAACCAGGCTGCGCAATTGACAGGGGAGGGTTTTGTAAGATGAAAATTTTTTGTATGGGGACAAGAAAAAACAAAATTGTCGGCATCGCCGAAAGAACCGCAGGTGCAACAAGAGGTGGATTTATGTTTAAAATAATGGAGATAATCTAGAAATGGGCCATGCCCAGTTAAAAAATATATTAAATATTTGTTAGTAATTGGGAGGGAGGGATTGACCAGAGGGAGGAAGGAAGAAATCCGGGCCGGATCGTGAGTCCGGGGGGAAATATAAGAGTTAAGAAAGATTTGCCAATGATGAGAAATATTTTGTTTACAAATTTTTTTAAGGAGGGAAAGCGGGAAGGGAAGGGAAAAGGGAGAACCCGAGGAGGTAGCAAGTTTGGCGTACTTATCCGCAGTCTCATTTCCCGAGATATCAGAGTGGGCCTTAACCCAACGAATATTAATAAGATTTTTGTTTGCTAAAGCATTAAGTTTAATTTTTGAAAGATAAGAGGATTTATTTTTAATGAAATTTAGAGCCGAAAGAGAAGAAAAACTATCTGTGAAAATATTAATTTTAGTATTATTAGTTGAGGCCCAATTAATAGCAAAATTAATGGCGACAATTTCTGCCTGAAAAACTGTGTTCCCATTAGCTAGTTTAAAAGTGAATGTTTCTTGAAGCGTATCATGATTGAATATACAGACAGCAAAACCAGTGTTTCCATCAATGGAAGAGCCATCTGTATAAACATTGAAATTAGAAAAAGAGGAGGGAGGGATGGGGACAAGATTAGCAATACGATTAGAAGGAGGGATAGTAGAAACCGGGCAGTTTGAGTCGAAAAGGGAAGGGTCCGGGACGGGCAAATTAGAGAAGGGATTTAAACGATGTTTCCAAAAAGCATATTTTATATAGTTGGTGTTAATTACTATATGGATAGGGGGAATACCAGTAATGGAGTAAAGAGAAATGTTAGAAGTGGTCCGAAAACCTGAAGAAATTTTTAAAAGAAAAATCCTTTGAAGGGAGAGAAGTTTTTTGACCTGATCCCCCGTCAATGCTTGACCCCAGATTCCCGCACCATAAATTAAAGACTTTTCAATTACCGATAGGTACCAGATTTTTAAAAAGGATTTGTCTACCCCCCAATTATTGCCAGACACCCGCCCAAAGGTGTTGGCGATCTTATAACATTTCTCCAGAACAACATTCTCCAACAACTCCATTCTCCAACAACATTCTCCAACAACAACTGGCCTCCTTATAACATTTTACCAGAAAGGTGTAAGGTAACTGTTTGGACGGCCGGGAAGTGCCACCCAATTTAGACCGGAACCCAGTGGGGGAGGCATATACAGGGACCGTACCCTCCTTCCCCTACCACCAACCTCTCGGAAGGACATACGGACCCACATGTTTAACGTGATAGTACTCCGCGTGAACACGGCGGCAGTTTCTGGCAGTGGCTGGAATCGAACCCGGGCCTACCGAGTGCAACTCCAGCGCGCTAACCAATGGGCTACCGCGCCCATATACCAGAAGGACGTCGTCCTTCTCAATAGAAAAATTCTAAAGCTGACTTTATTTAATGAGCATTATCTTATCAATTACAGTGGCTAGCTGCGATAAACACATGCAGCTTGAATATATTTACAAAACAGTTTGCCGAAGTTGAATGCATAAGAGGTTCTCTATGGAAACATCGTGAACAGTAAGTTTTAGATGGTATGCAGTTCACTTTCCACCCCATTCAGGGCACATATCCAGAACAAGATCCTTATTCCATCACGTTAATTCCGCACATTATAGCTTTGATCTGTCTTCTTTACATAAATTTAAATGCACGAAAAAATAACCGGTACATTAGCATTAAAAATACTACTTGTGACGTAAACCGAACTCACACGCTAAATAACCTGAGATGAACTTTGAACCTTCATCACCGGATTTGACTGAGATCAAGAATTGATATCCGATACCTCGAGTAAACCGTCGACAGGATAAATGCGAACTTACGACCACGACAACTGAGTGATCAAATTAGAGATAATCGTGATAACCATGATCACAATGATAACCAACCAAATTTTATATAATGAATCAAGACCTAATATTAATTCCACATTCTTCTCTATGACGTTTCCACAGTGAACCTCTTATATATACTAGGATGGTCACCTACTAGAATATTACGTTATCTGGTGTCCATCTCAAAATATGCAAATGAGTTTGTGTTACTCGCCGGATATCCGATTTGAATGAAGACTTCTGCGGAAAGAATGCAGTGAGTCACCCCCGAGAACGAAATGGTTCAAAAATAAAGTTGTGTTTATGAACATTGTTCAGAGGAATAGTGATTTATGATGTTTGTTTACATTCATTCAACAATCGGACCCTCATACAAATCGACAACAGTGTCTAGTGAGAATCGATACGAGGGACGAACAAACTATATACGTATATGGAAAGCAATAAATACATGTTAAAAAGGAGTAGAGCATTACCTGTAACACGATGATACTTCTAATGCTTGCTAAATACGAATTAATATTCATTCTGAAGTTCGGTGTGTATTTTCTTTAACATAGGGCATTTAAATAGGATCTACGTTAAATTTCTGTTTATGCAAGTGTTATTCACAATAACATATCTAAGTAGGACACCAATTTGTTTATAACCATATTGTGTCAAATAAATGCCTTCTATAATGGATTTAGGTTGATTGCTACTCGCTTTATAAATACTACTGTCTTTAACTACTACTGACTTCGATTTACTGTTGATTACTACTAACCTTGTAATTAGCTTCCTTCATTTATATCGTTTGTTGCCAGGGTTTGTTATAATGATTTTTATTCACTGGGTAACGCTGTAATTACTTTTATTCAATCAGGCACAGTCACTTTACTTTAAGACAGACCTAAAATATAAACACTCATGTACATTTCCTTGCAAAGTTATTGGTATTCTTAAGGTTTTTAACTGCATTAGATAAAATAAATTAGCCCGAAAACACTTTAAATAAATTTCCAATTTGCAAAAGCCATTTTGAAAGGAAATACATAAAATAATCACTTTTATTTGATCAAGTATGGTCACTTTACTACCGACAGATCTAAAATGTATAATATATTCACGTATATCTCTTTCTAAAGTTATTGTTCTTCTTAAGGATTTACCTAGGAATACTGAATTAGACAAAATAAATTAGGCTGAAACTTATCTAAATAAATTTTCTATTTGCCAAATCCCATGTTAGAAAGAAATACTTAAAATAATAATATTACTTCCAACAGGTATGGTCATTTACTATACACAGACCAAAAATGCATACACTCATGTACATTTCCATGCAAATTCATTTATGTGTTTAAAGATTTTCACTGCATTAGATGAAAGAAATTAGACGAAAACATCTAAATAAATTTCCCATTTGCAAAATCCCATTCTGAAATTAAATACATAAATTTGAATATAAAATCAATCCATAAAGTAAAAATCTACTATCTTCTTTCAACAATAAATAGAATGTCATTGGTCTAGATTGACGTGGAGTTGTTTTCGAATGCTATCATCTTGTTAAGATTTATAACAGGATGCTGAAGAATCATTTTTCATAGAGAAAGGCTATAACATGTTCAGTTAATACAAGAAAAAAGACAAGAAAAAAATCTGATGCGGGTAACACATAACTTTTCTTATATAATGCAATGAATTTACTACTTTTACATTAAAAAAAATAAGTTTTTCTTATAGTAGATACTCATATTCTTTCCAAGATATTGAATTTTCGACAATTAGTCGTCATCTTCATTGATTTAGCGTCATTTTTATTCATTTGGCGAGATTTTCGTTAATTTGGCAACATTTAAAAAAGTAGCCAAGTTGGCGACATTCCACCAAATAAGTCGTCAAAATATCGCCAAGCGTTATAGGCGTAGAAATAAGTTATTCTTATAGCAGATAGATGACTATTGGCGTTCAAATACAAAAATATTACTCAAAGTATATTTCCCCATGAATGGAATGAGCTAGATCCACGACAATGATGTCACCAAATTTATCGCATGATATTACATATGAAAAGCGCGCATGTTTCTCAGCAGTTAATATTTTTTTAATTTATGGGATTTTTTTATAAATTTATTTGAAAAATGTGCAATATCTCGAGAACGGTTCATACTAGCATTCATTTATGTCAATCGTTTTGTAAGGAAATATTACATAAGGAATGTATATGTCCGTAACTCTATTAAAGGTTTTGATTTTTTGATGATTTTTTTCAAAATTTCACTCGAAAATTTAGGGTTGTTCTAGAACATTCCTTTGTGTTTTAAAGCAATAGGCTTCCAATATTCACGGATTGTGATTTTTGAACCAAATTTCATTCGAATCGACCCATTCGTTCGTGAGATATCATCTCCACAGACTCACTGACACACACACATATACTTTCACACACGCGCACACACACTAACATACTTTCACACACACACACACAGACAGAGAGAGAGACATCACTTCAAAAATGTTCGATTCGTGATCAGGGCTTCGTGATTCGTGCTAGAAACGTGCTCTCCCGTCGAAAACTCGAAATCGAATTTTTGACCCCGTCACAATACTTTCCTTATACATTATGTATATAAGGAAAGTAATTTTAGATATAGATACTCAAAATTAAGGAATGCTGCACCATTATTACTTTCCCTATATGCATAGTATATATAAGTGTATATGGGATTTACATATATAAATGCATAAGGGACGTATTGTGACGTGGTGGGAAATTCTAATTTGAGTTTGAAGACTGCTTATTAAGCAACTCTAAAATCTAATCGAACGTTTTTGGAATGATGTCGGTATGCGTGCATATGCCCGTGAGCCTATAGATGCGAAATCTTGCAAATGACTAACACGTTTCGAACGTAATTTGATACGATTATTAAAAACCGTGAATACTGGAATTATGCTTATTTTAAATGCGATCAAGTGCTTGGAAGACCCCCCCCCCACCCTAATCATTGAATGAATTAAAAAATCAAAACCATTAATAATAAATCATTTAATATTCCTTAAATAAATGGAATGGATACACACCAACTTAAATAAACTATTAAATTAAATTAAACTAATCAAACAGCCAACATAGGTTTAAAAAGGCATTTAATAAAACCACCTTCGTCGACGCACAAAAGTCTACAAAGCCAATCTGTTTTCGGGCATCACCATGCCCATCATCAGTGGCGAAATGAAAATTGCAGTGTCAACAAATACTTACATATAGGCCAAATCGGCAGGCAAAATTTACATAGTATCCAATTACGTTTTTACAGTAATTACATTATATTATTTTATAAACAAGGTATTTCAGATTTAAATAATTATTAAATACAAAATACAATAAAGAAGAAGGTTGATGACCAAAATGTATGTCGTCGAACTCAAATTACATCGAAAGGTAAATTCACAGAAAATTATGTATAGGCCTGACACGCATGGAATCGAAAACGAGTTGCCAAGCATAACTCAGTCAGGGTCTGAACAGGATTAAACTTACAAATATAATCGTTGTGTAATTAAATGAAACGAGATTCATAAAGTAAAATATTATGTGGGTTATAGCAACTGATTAAAAGGAGTTAAAAAGTTTTATTCAAACATAGGATGAAAATTATCATTGATAATAAACTGGGCAAAAGCCGTATATATTTCACTATTTTTAACATCACGAACATGTTCAGCTAAACGGTTACTGGAATTACTTTTAGTACTGCCCCTATAGAATTTAAAGTTATTATCAGGAGATAAGAGGGGGATAATGTACACCCCAGCCTGGCATTTAAAGTTATTTTTATCCTTATTATTATCAGGGGATAAGAGGGGACAACGTACACCCCAGCTTCCATTTACAGTTATTTTCATCATTGGACGTTATTTTTAAGGATAAAAATAATTGTAAATGCCAAACTGGGGTGTACGCCCCCCCCCCTTATCACAAGATAATAACTTTAAATTCTATATTGGCAGTACTAAACGTACTGTCCGTATCCGTTTAAAGATGTCCGTAAAGTTCAAAATGGTAAACTATCTACGGTTCTTGCCCAGTATGTTATTAATGATAATTTTCATCCTATGTTTGAAAACACTATGCTTTTAATCAGTTGATATAACCTAGTAATATTTTATTTTATGAACACATATTATAAACATTGTACAACATAGTTGAAAAGTGTTTATGACTTTGTTCATTCTGTCTGTCTGTCTGTCGCACGATAACTGCTGCAGAATAACTGCTGTGTTCCCAGGAAAACTGGCGTGAAAATGACTTCATCAAAATGAAATTTTAGTACGTTATTCAAACAGTTCGTTTCAATTCATATTTAGTGTTGTATCCGTTCTGAAACCGCTTTTTTAACACTTTACAATAAAGTTGAAAAGTGCTTATGACTTTGTTCATTCTGTCTGTATCTCTCTGTCTGTCTGTCTGTCCGTTAGCACGATAACTGCCGTAAAAATGACTTTATCCAAATAAAATTTTAGTACGCCGTTCGGACGGTCTGTGGTTACCTATGGGAATATAAATGAATAATATCACCCAATTAGTTTCGGAATGAACCCGGGTTGAAAAAATGAAATACATTGAACCCTATGGGACATAATTTTTCAAACATCTATTAAGCGGATTTAAAATTCACAATTTGCTTCGAAAACTTTAGAAAATATTCAAATTATCTCATAAAATATATAAAAAAATTTCAGCAAAATATATTCAGTGGTATTTTATATAAAAATTAAAATAATAATTACACTTCTTATATGAAGCGATCACGTGACCAATATATGAAAATACCACGTGATCCTCTTCAAAATAAAAAATGGCATCCATCTTGTGTCAAAATCTTGATTTTTTAAAGTTCCTTTTAATTCATATTTAGTGTTGTATCCGTCTTAAAACTGCTTTATTTTTGCTTAAATTCTGTGTATTTACATACTGAAACAACACAATTACAAAATATTTCATTTTAAATCATCATCCAAATTTGATTATTTCTACAACGAAGCCTAAAATGTAAACAGCAAAATATGTAGAATGAATTGTATATGAAATGTTGCATTTCTTTAATGCAAAATTATTTAGCTCATGGAGTCTACATAACTGATATGAATGAAATATTCACTGATTTTACAGAGAGAAGAACGATTTTTTCGATGAAGTTTTAAGCATAGAGTTAAATTACTTGTACCTCCATGGTTTTAAGTTTATAAATAAAATAATTTATTTTAGTATTGTGATGAATGAAATGAATGGAAAAACGTTTATGAATAAAATGCTGCTTTTATAGAGAGAGCCAGGCGTGTTCAATTTCGATGGCGTGATTTGAATAAATTTCAGTTGCTTTCGATGAAGTTTTCAATTATAAAAAATTATTGTAGTATTATGATAATTTTAAAAACATTACTCAGGAATGTATTGCGTTTTAGAGATGTTTAAACCAGGCAATTTACATTCCAATTTCGTCATTTGAATGAAGTTCATTTTTTTCGATGAAGTTTGAAGTTTTCAAATATAATAAATTAATGTAGTATCATGATATTTTTTAAAATATTACCGAGGAATGTATCGCATTTTAGAGATGTTTAAGTGAAATTGCATTGAAGTAGAAAAGTGTTTCATAATCAATGCTTTATGCATGATTGATTTTTCTTGTTTTATTGAATTCCTATGCAATCATATTTTGAAATAGCGCAACTAATTTGACTTTATATATTTGACAATATATTTGACTTTAAGCGATCAATGCCATCCATCTTATGTCAAATTTGATGATTAAAATCTTTTAAAGTTCTTTTTAATTTATATTTAGTGTTGTATCCGTCCAGAAAACTGCATCCGTCCAGAATTTACATTAATTTCTGTGCATCTGTATTCTGAAACAACCCAATTATATTATATTTCAGTTCAAATGATCACCAAACTTTGAATATTTGTACAACGAAGCTTAATTTTCCCTTATGGAGAATGTAAACACATGAAGCTGTAAGATGAGTTGTATAAAACTGCTGAATTTCTTTAATGCAAAATTAGTTAGCTCTCGAGTCTGCAATATAGATGATATGTATGAAACATTCATTTATTTTACATAGAGACGCAGACGATTTTATAGCAGCCTTTTTCGATGATGTTTTAAGCATAGAGTTATATTACTTTTACCTCACTGGCTTTAAATTTTTAAGTAAAATAAATTATTATATTGTGATGAATGAAAGGAATGGAAAAAGTGTATGAATGAAATATTTACTGCTTTTCATAGACAGCCAGGCGATTTATATTTCAATGACGTCATTTAAATGAAGTTCATTTTTTTATATGAAGTTTTAATTTTTCAAATATAGTAAACTATTGTAGTGTTGTGATAATTTTAAAAATATTTACGCTGAATGTATGGCATTTTAGAGATGTTTAAATACAATTGCATTATAGTTGGAAAGTATTTCATAATCAGTGCTTAATGCATGATGGATATTTCTATTTTATTTGTACAGGGATTCTATTGGCAATTTTAATCCTGTTCAGACACTGAGTTATGCTTGGCGACTCATTCTCGATTCCATGCGTATCAAACTTTCACATAATTTTCTGTGAATTTATCTTTTGATGTAATTTGAGTTTCGACGGCATGCTTTTTGGCCATGAATCTTCTTCCTTATTGTATTGCGTACTTAATAATTATTTAATTCTTAAATACCTTGTTTATAACATTGTTTATAAAATAATATAATGTAATTATTGTAAAAACGTAAATGGATAGTATGTAAATTTTGCCTGACGATTTGGCCTATATGTAAGCATTTTTTGGCACAGCATTTTTCATTTCGCCACTGAGGAAAGTCCAATGGTGCCAATGGTGATTCCCTAACATACTTTAGTTTTGTAAACTTATGTACGTCGTGGAAAGCGGTTTTATTAAATGACTTTTTTAAACATATATTGATTGTATTTAATTTGATAGTTTAATATATCTTGTTTCAATATGAAATGAATGAAGTTTTTGAATTTTAGTTTCAATATTTCTTGAGATTTTGCACGCTTCTTAAATATTTTTTAAACAAATTACATACAAAAAATAATCTGATGTGGGCACCACATGACTTTTCTTATATAATGCAATGAATTTACTACATTTACAGTAAAAAAAATAGGTTTATCCTATAGTAGATACTAATATTCTTTCCAAGATATTGAATTTTCGATAATTAGTCGTCATTTTCATTGATTTAGCGTCATTTTTATCCATTTGGCGAGATATTCGTTAATTTGGCAACATTTCAAAAAGTCGCCAAGTTGGTGACATGCCGCCAAATTCGTCGCCAAAATCTCGTCAAGCATTATGAACGAAAAAATAAGTTATTCTTACAGCAGATAAATGACTATTGGCGTTCAAATACAAAAGTACTACTTAAAGTATATTTTTTCATGAATGGAACGATCTAGATCCACGAGAATGATGTCACCCAATTTATCGCATGGTATTACATATGAAAAGTGAACATGTTTCTCAATAGGCAATTTTTTTATAAGACTTTTTAATGCTTTTTTTAAAAATGTGCAATATCTCGAGAACAGTTTATGTTAGCGTTCTTCTAATTGCGTTGTTTCCGTATGTAGATGCACAGAGAATTTAAGAAAAAATAAAACGCATTTAGAGAGAACAGTTTATGTTAGCGTTCTTCTAATTGCGTTGTTTCCGTATGTAGATGCACAAAATTTAAGAAAAAATAAAACGCTTTTAGGACGGATACAACACTAAATATGGATTTTAAAAAACTTTAAAAATCACGATTTTGACACAAGATGGATGCCATATTTAACTTTGAAGTGGGTCACGTGATCTCTTCATATAATAGTCACGTGATCTCTTCATATAAAGGGTGTAATTATTATTTTAATTTTTATTTACAAAACTACTGAATATATTTTCCTGATTTTTTTATATATTTTATGGGATAAATTGAATGTTTCCTAAAATTTCTAAGCGCTTTGTGAAATTTAAATTTGCTTAAAAAATGTGTGAGAAATTTGGTCCCATAGGGTTCAATGTATTTCATTTTTTCAACCCTGGTTCATTCCGAAACTAATTGGATGATATTATTCATTTATATTCCCATAGGTCCCACATACCTTCTGAATGTGAAGACGTTTTTGTGCCATTCACATACACTTGTATAAAACTAAAGTAAAGTTAATTGATTGCATAAAACATGTATGTAAAATCCAATATTTCCAAGTGATCGTGAATGTAGTGGTAAGTGCAAATAACTCCAAGTGTCGAATCCGTTTCCCTGGTGAGAAGCGAAACTGCAACCCAATGGCTAGGAACATATAAATGGCAAGTAAAACAACTCGTGAAATGAAGACTCCAAATTAAATGGATATTCTTTAATTAACATTATGAAGCACATATAAGATATTATTTCAAATCGAACAACACATTTTTCTTGATGGCAATTCTAACTCCTTTTAATCATGAGTTAGACTTAAAAATCCTTAAATCAATATGGCAAGCCTGAGAATCTTTAAATATACAAATTATTCAATTTTGCTAATATTTCACTTTACATCATATACCAAGGGAGATTGAAACATGTATTTTAATATTTAGCTGGCTCTTACAATACGTCAATTCTGCTAGTCATATAGCCAGAAACTAATCTTAAATCTCCCATTTAACCTTCCTACAGTGGTCGGGTCTTTTTTGACCCATATCAAATTTATTTCGTATAGATCTACTATATTTTTGGGAATTTTTCAAAAATATTTTATGACTTTGTTTTCATAGTCATAGTAAATATTCAGTTATGTGTAATTTTTTTTTTCAAATGGTAGTTTTTTTACAGTAAAAATTGTAACACATAAGTCGTTCGGGTCAATTTTGACCCGTGTTGAATTTTTAGTGCATAGGAAAAATAAAATATATAAAATCCAATATATTATTCAATTATTATTGCTGTGACAATGTCTCTATTAATTATTATTGCTGTGACAATTGTATAACCCTGAAATGTACTTTACTGTGGATAAACAACTGGTAGCTTTCCGAGGAAGGTGCTCATTCCGCCAGTACATGCCCATGAGGCAAGCCATGTACGGCATAAAATTTTGGATACTTTGTGACAATGCTACCAATTATGTCTGGAATATACATCCCTACCTTGGAAATAAGCCAGGTTCTGCACCAGAACGAAACAAAGATCTCAGGGTTGTCAACGATCTCGTTCAAGGTTTGAATGGACATAATGTAACATGTGATAACTTTTTCACGTCGTATGAACTTGAACAGCTTCTTCTGAAACAAAAACTGACAATGATTGGAACAATGAGAAAGAATAAGCCAACAATTCTTCCACAGTGGGTTGCAAAAGGGGCCCCAAACTACACATCGAGATTTGCATTCACGAAGGATACAAATCTTGTATCGTACATCCCGAAGAGAGGCAAGTGTGCGGTTCTCCAGATCACTCTTCACCATGACAGTAAAATAGTAGACACAGATACAAAGAAACCTCAAATCATTTTGGACTATAACATCACCAAAGGAGGGGTAGGCACGTTAGATAAACTGGTCTCCTACTATCGGAAGAAGACAAACAGATGGCCCATTGTAGTTTTCTCCAACATCCTGGACATTTCCGAATATATTGCATTCCTATTGTTTATCAAGAATAATCCAGCATGGAAGATGAGGTCATTTCGCAAAAGGAGAATCTTCATTGAGAAGCTTGGCATGACTTTAGTAACCCGCCACTTTGACGGAAGAAAACATCTGCCAAGGGCAAGGGTAGCCCGAGAATTGGTGGTGAATATTCTAAACTTAGGACAACCTGAATCCCGACCTGAAGCATCTGGAAGTGTAGCAACTGCTGGCAAAAGGAGAAGATGTCACTTGTGCCCACAGACTGACAACACAAGTTATGTAAAGTGTTTCAAATGTGGATAGTTCACTTGTAAGAAACATTTCATTCAAGTGTGTAACAATTGTATATAAACGGACAACTTCCAGAATTATATTGTTGGCGGTTAGCTAAATATTTCACAAATATTTAGTCTGTGCTGTGTAATTTTGCTTTCATCAAACGAGCGTTCTAAAATATAAAAATATCTACTATATAAAAATAAATATATGTAATAAATACAGGAAAAATACTTCATTTTATTGTATTTGAAAGTTTACAGTGATTTGCAAGAATGAATGATTGAATTACATTATATATTTATATATTGCATTATATTTATATATATTATATATTTACATTACATATATTATATATTTACATTACATATATTATATATTTATATTACTAATATTTAAAAATGTGACTTCAATTCAATAATATTGAAAATTACACCATGGGTCATTTTTGACCCGAACAACTTAGGTGTATACTAAACTTGAACAACGTATGAAGTTTAAAGGAAATATACTTACGAACCCAGAGTGCGGTTCGGAGGGGCACTGTCGGTCGTAAAATAACATGAGAGCATTATTACAACTTTACTTTAAATTTAAAACAGTTTCATTATTCTAAAAAAACTATGGAACAACTTTAATATGCGACCGACAGATTTCAGGCCCATTGTAAGCTCTGTCTTTTCAAAGAAGCGTCTCTCTACACTTACTTTCCAATTCTGACGTCACAACACACATATACATTAGCACTCGTACATGCAGAACAGTGGAAATAATCAACAAGACAAAATTAAACACTTAACGGTTTTTTTCTCTTTCAGCCGGCGCGCCGTTCAAGGACGCGAACACTTCATCAGATTCGCTTTTTCCCGCAGAAATCGGCTGAGGAATTTCTACACTTACGTGACATGAAAAGAGCATTTAAAAACAGAAATATACATCACAGATTTCGATACTACATGAACAACTTACTAAAATTTAATTTTAATAATGTCAATTTTACGGCAGTTATCGTGCTAACGGACAGACAGACAGGCATGCAGACAAACAGACAGGCAGAATGGACAAAGTCATAAACACTTTTCAACTATGTTGTAAAGTGTTAAAAAAGTAAAAATTAGGTAATAAAATGCTGAGCATGATTGTGAAGAATGCATATGTAAATTTGTAATAAAAAATACCATGAATTTCCACTGCTATAAATCATTTGAATTGGGCATTTGTCTACTATAGAACTTATATTAAAATTATACAAACTATACTAAACCCGTTATAAATCTGAAACGAAACTTAGTTTTACCTGATACTTAATTATGTAAAATACTCGACTTAACTAAAGAGGCATCAGAGTCTATCAGTCCGACCGTCTCACTTGCGACTATTTAAAATATCTGCAAATTTTTCAAAATATTGTTAATTTAACGAAAATGCCACCAAATTGAATCCAGAAAAATCAATTACGCATAAAGCATTTATTATGAAAATTTTCCAAATGCAATGCAATTTTATTTAAACATCTCTAAAATGCGATACATTTAGCTGTGATATATTTAAATTATCACAGTTCTATAATAATTTATTTTACTTGAAAACTTAAAAGCATGGATGTTAAAGTACTTTCTAACTCCATGCCTAAAACTTCCAAAACATGCAATGCTAAAAAATCGTCTGATTCTCTATGTAAAATCAATGAATATTTAAATCATATCACTTTTATTCCTGACTTCAGAGCTAAATAATTTTACGCTAAAAAAATTCAACAATTCCTATACAACTCTTCTTATACAATTCTTGTACAACATTCTGCATATACGTTAAAATTAGGCTTCATTGTAGAAATAATCAAAGTTTGAAGATTATTTGAACTTCAAAATATTGTAATTGCGTTGGCATAGAATGCACATAAAACACGCAAAAATAAAGCGGTTTTAGGACGGATGCAATACAAAATATAAATTTCAAAGGATTTTAAAAATCACGATTTTGACACAAGATGGATGCCATATTTTATCTTGAAGTTTGTCACTTGATCTCTTCATATAATATGGGTGCAATTATTATTTTAATTTTTATTTAAAAACTATTAACCCTCTTTAACACACTTGTATTAGATGCAATGGGGCACTATGAAGTAGCGATATCTGATGATCAATATGCAATGCGGCCACTTATTAAATTTTCACCAAAAACTCTGCTGTCACTCAGAGTTTATTATGCTAACAGTGCATGTTTGCTCATTACTGTGACTGTCATTAATGATTCAAATTCCATTATTGATGTCATATTTTCGTCAGATACGACAGGGTGCTCATCGTGATGCCACAGCATTATTTCGACGTAATCGCCTGTGGCAACTACAGAATTGGAGTGATATCCCTTTTTATACGTGTTTACTACATGCTGGCTAACCATCGAATCTCCCATGCTTCTCAAACTCTGTGGGAACACACAATTCATCCCCCTATGATGTCATCCAACCTTCTTTGATCTATTTTTGGTGATGGAGGGAATGTACGCTGTTTATATATGTGTACGAGTTCCCTTTGGTTCTCGTGAATGCATTATTTGTTTGTTCAAAGTATTTAAAGCGTTTATTATCTTGACTGATACTTGTAATAGAAATGTTACAGGTCGTGTGGCAACACTCAGTGTACCAGAATTTATTGAATCCGTACTAGTCATACTAAGGTTACTTTCAGTTCTCCAACTGCTTTGCACCAACCTACAGGGTTGATTAGTTCGGGCACCAATTTAAAGTACCTTGATGTCCAAATTGGGAATCAAATCACTGATCTTCGTACTTGCTAGCCAACGCTCTACCATTGGGCTACTGTAAAGGAATTGCAAGCTCCTACCCAAGTACGCTCAGATATATATGTAAGTAGTTCTTATTTACGGATATTCTGTGTATCGTTAAAATACATATCAATATAATTTTAAAAAATCTGATGTGGGCAACACATGACTTTCCTTATATAATGTAATGAATTTACTACTTTTACATTAAAAAAATAGGTTTTTCTTATAGTAGATACGAATATTCTTTCCAAGACATTGAATTTTCGACAGTTAGTCGTCATTTTCATTGATTTAGCGTCATTTTTATCCATTTGGCGAGATTTTCGTTAATTTGGCAACGTTTCAAAAAGTGGCCAAGTTGGCGACATTCCGCCAAATTCGTCGCCAAAATCTCGCCAAGCGTTATGCACTAAGAAATAAGTTATTCTTACAGCCGATAAATGACTATTGGCGTCCAAATACAAAAGTGTTACTCAGAGTATCTTTTTTCATGAATGGAACGAGATAGATCCACGAGAATGATGTCACCCAATTTATCGCATGGTATTACATATGAAAAGTGAACATGTTTATCAATAGGAAATATGTATTTTTTTTATGACTTTTTGATATTTTTTTTAAAAATGTACAATATCTCAAAAACGGCTCGTGTTAGCGTTCTAAAATTTATGTCAATCGTTTTCTAATGAAAAATTACATAAGACATGTCTATTTGCGTAACTTTATTAGTGGTTTTGATTTTTTGACGATTTTTTCAAAATTTCATTCGAAAATTTAGGGGGGTTCTGAACATTCGATTGCGTATAAAAACAATAGACTTACAGTTTTTATGGGTTGTGATTTTTGTACAAAATTTGGTTCATATTGGTCCATTCGTTCGTCAGTTATTGTCTCCACAGTCCCACTGACACACACACACACACACACACATACTTTCACACACACACGCGCGCACACACACACAGACATCACTTCAAAAATGTTTGATTCGTGATCACGGATGCTTGAAACGTGTTCTCCCGTCGAAAACTCGAATTCGAATTTTCGACCCCGTCTCAATACTTTCCTTATACATTATGAATATAAGGAAAGTAATAAGATAAATTTAATTAATTATAATAACCTTAAATATTGCCTTGATGTCCTGACAATCATCTGCTTCTACTAAGATGAGTCCTTCAGTGACTACCGCATGATCGAAATAATTATGACCAACACCACAAAGTCACAGTGAATATTGCCGTAATAGCAAACTTCCCAGGAAATATTATAAAATATTTTTAAAATACATGGATCGTTATAACAAATTAAATGCTATCTTCTATGAAAACGCAGATGACGAACAAATCAGAAGTTGCAATAGGACCTATTGAGAATATTGCGACCACTTAAAATATAGTGAAGCCGATAATTATGATGGATTATAATCATGGATAGAGCGTTATCTGGACAGACAGTGAACCATACTTCACTGTTGACACATATGATTTTTAGTTGTCAACTTTTATTCACTATTTTAAACGGCACTTCGAAAACTTCCACTGAAAATATACATTTCCTTCTGCGCAGTATTATATGATTTACAAATAAAAGGTTTTCAATAAATTTCTTTCTTGCGAAGTACCATTTTGAAAGAATGAACATAAAAATTTGAATATAAAATGAATGAAAAGAATTCGCCATCTACATTTTTCAGGAATGCCATTGAACAAGATACACGTAGAATTGTTTTAGAAGACGATCATTGCGTTGAGATTTATCACGGATTCCAAGGACAGGTCCATAAAGAAGGCAGTTTTCCCAGTTCTGTTGCGGAGAATGGCTATAAAAGGGCTCGGTCGACGGGGAAGACAGAAGAAAAAAAATGTAAAACTATAGATATTCAATATTATAGGGGAATGTTCCATCATTTATTTTAAGAATTCTAGAACAAAAGACGTTATGTATCGATAAAGAGAATATTTGCCAGAGATGAAAAATTTATGCAACTGAACTATGAAAGTACATAGAATGTTAAAAAAATGTGTTTGCTATGCAACATATATAGCAACAAATATCCTGTGTACAGTGACAATAACTTTCTTTCAAATTAATTTGATTTTATAAGAAACATATAACTTTCATTTTAAGATAGCGTTGTATAACAATGATTTTTATTTGTGTTGGGTTAAGCAGTAATTTAAACTAGTCTAAAATACTCATGGGCCGATTAGTTATTATTCATACTTTTTACTTTCCCTGCAATACATGTTAATGTATAGGGAAAGTATTGGAATCATGCCGAAAATCGCAACTCGAATTTTCGACGGATCTACGCGTTGCAAGACCTCTAGAATACGAAAAAACGATTTTTAGCGTGACGTCTATGTGTGTGTCTGTGTGTCTGTTTGTGTATCATTGTGTCTGTCTGTGCAGATGTTTTATCCATTCAAAAAAAAAACTAATTGACCGAATTTCATAAAATTTGGTAGGTGAATCACGTGTGGGCGAATCTGGTGCTTATTAGTTTTGGGTACAATTCAGGATAAAGGAACCCGCCTATTTTTGCAAAATGGCCCGGAAAAGCCTGTATCCAATATAGCTGAAAAACTAATATACCGAAATTCACAAAATTCGGTAGATAAGTCTTTTGTGGGTTACCCTGGTGCTGATTAGATTTTGGTACGATTCGGAAAAAAATAACCTGCCTTTTTCTGCAAAATGGGCAGCAAAATTCGTCAAAATCTAAAATAAAAAAACTACTTATGCTCAAATATATCCATTAAATGCTTGTTTCATACGCAATTTTTAACGATAAAAGGAATAAAACCAGTCCCATGGCGCTAGAACTATCTGTTCTCGAAATATTTTAGTTTTTTCATATTTTCTCCACGCCACCTTTGAAAATAAGTCCAGTTACCAAATGAGAACGGGAACTGAATTAAAATTGAATTAAATTTAATTAAAAGAAAGATAATGTGGATATAAGTTTGCAGAGAAAGTCATGTGCTGTCCACATCAGATTTTTTATTTTTAATCCCACTTTCAAGAACTTAGAAAATTATATTGATATAACTTAATATTTTTTTCACATAAAAAGTTACAAATTTTCATATTCAAACATATTAAGTGAACAATTTATTTTTCATTCTACTTGAGTGGTGGGAAATTAGGAATTACTCCAAATGTAATGAAACGTGGATTTTATAAATTTTCAAGTAAATATTCAAATAATAACTTCCGACTTTAGCTTAATTTTTAAATACATTCTATTCATAGTTTTACAATATACTTCTTTAATGGGATTTATATAATATCCTAATGCCTTTTAAATGCTGCATATGGTATTCAGTCCTTATCAGAACAATCTCTGGACACTCACGGGCTTCATCAAAACATAAATATATAAGAATATCAAAATGTTTTCTTTTACCGTACCATCATTACAGAATGTAAATAGTAACGCCAACTGTGCAAGTATAATTCAGTACAGAAAAATGCATAATTGCCCTTCATATTTATTTTTCCCGATTTATATATACATTATTAACATATACCGAAACAAAACATTTGCTTAAAACCAAATGCTCTGAGTGACTGTTTTAAACCTTCTATTTTAAGATAATTTTTAACACTTTCCGACAAAGTTGATAAATGTTTGCCGTTGGCCAATCTGTCTGTCTGTCCGTTCCAGCGATAACTGCCGCAAAAATGACTTTATCAAGATGAAATTCTGGTATGTTCTTAAGACTGTCCTTGGAATGCCTGGGAACAAAAATGAATAATATCGCCAAATTAGATTTAGATATAACCCGGGTTGAAAAAGTGAAATATATTGAACTCTATGGAACATAATTATTCAAACATTTTGAAGCGGAAATAAAATTCAGAGATTTCTTCGAAAATTTCAAGAAATCGTCAAATTATCACATAAAATGTGTAAAAAAAAAATCAGTAAAATATGTTGGGTAATTTTTTAAATAAAAATTGAAATAATAATTACACCTCTATTATATGAAGAGATCACGTGACTCATTTCAAAATAAAATCTAGCGTCCATCCATTTTTTTTCTGCTGTGTAAAGATCGTGATGCATAAATTTATATTTACTATTGCATCCGTCATAAATCTGCTTTACGTATTATCCGCGTATTATTTGAGTGTTATCTGCGTATCTAAATTTTGTGCGAACACAGAATTGCAATATTTTTTTTTATTTTAAATTATCCCTAAACTTTCTTTATTTCTACAACCAAAGCTAATTTGATCGCTATAATCCACATCATACAGAATGTAAACAAGTCAAGCGATTGCAAGAAGAGTTGCATAAGAATTGCTGATTTTTTTTTTTCACTCAAAATTTAGGTCTGGAGTCTGGAATATAAGTGATATGAATGAAATATTCATTAATTTTACATTGAGAGACAGCCGATTTATATTTCGATGACGACATTTGAATAAAGTTCATGTTATGTAATTGGAAAGTAATTAGATTTTTATATAATACTTTTGAAGTAGTAGTACTGAGATAATTTAAAAAAGGCCAGCGTTGAATGCATCACATTTTAAATATGTTTAATTAAAATTGGATTTCAGTTAGAAAGTGTTTCATAATCAATGTTTCATGCATAACTGATCTTTCTTGTTTTAATCCGTTCTGTCTGCTCTGGTGCAAAACAGTTTAAAACCAAACAACATCTACTGGCAAATACCGTCATTAGTTTGGTAAGATTTCTTTGGCTCCACCTATCACCTTCTGTCACATATCCGTTTCGTCTTGCTCCGTTGCTACTGGTGTAATACTCACTGGCTGGACTTATTGCCATTTTGCAAATGTTTTTTCTTTCAACCTCCTTATTAATCATCTTCAGACAAACGCCAAACCCATTGTCCCAATTATACTATTAGTATTGATGTTTCTAAAAATACAGTTTTTATTTACTTAAAGAAGACTTCTTTATATAGCTTTAATTTTACTCTTTTTGTTTCATATATGTGTCATTACATTCATTAGTAGAAGATCACACGTACTACAATATATGTGTTTTTGAAATCTTTGCCAAAATAAAACATATGACGTAATAAATTGAAAATATCAATTATCCAGTAATCTTTAAAACTAAAGGCCGTAATTGATTCCAATATATGCCAATCAATGTCAAAATACGTGCTAATACACATGTACTCTTATATTCTCCTAGATTAGAAGATATACCCGTGCATTTGTAGAAGATTGCCGTTACAACGTACAATATATGAGTTTCAACAATTTTTGCAATAATAAAAAAGTGAGGAAATAAATTGAAAATATAAGTAATTCCCGAATCAATAATCCCAGAAAATATCAATAATAATAATAATATTTAAACCTGAAGACCGTAATTGCTATAATCCTGTCAAAAATACAATATCGGAGAAATTTATTTAATATACATATTTTATTTATTTAAATCTGTAAAGATTTAATAAAAATCGTCTGCCGTATAAACACCTTCCATTTAAATCCGTTGCTAAGCGACATGATATCATTTGCTTCAAATAAATTGTCGGAAAACATATCGTCTGCATAATGCTATCTCTACGGAAGGTTTAATTTTTGGTCTTTAATTAATATCTAGACAACCCCTGGTCTTTAAAACTCGAAATATGGACTAAATTTTAAGTGGGACTATTTTAAGGCTATCCACAAAATTTCTATAAATTCTGTTCAGCTGTTTGTTCTTCCGTGATGATGACACAAACATATAGACTGGCAAACAGGCAGATTTTCAATTTTATTGACACTTTACAACAAAGTTGAAAAGTGTTTAAGACTTTTTAACACTTTACAACAAAGTTGAAAAGTGTTTATGACTTTGTTCATTCTGTCTGTCTGTCTGTCCGTTAGCACGATAACTGACGTAAAAATGACTTAATGAAAATGAAATTTCAGTATGTTGTTCAAACGGACTGTAGGACCTATGGGAATATAAATGAATAATATCACTCAATTAGTTTTGGATTGAACACGTGTTGAAAAAATGAAATACATTGAGCCCTATGAGACCTAATTTTCAAACATTTTTAAGCGGATTTAAAATTCACAAATTACTTCGAAAATTTTAGTTAATATCTAAATTGTTCTATAAAATATACAAAAAAAAAATTCAGCGAAATATATTCTGTAGTTTTTTAAATAAAAATGAAAATAATAATAATTACACCTCTTATATGAAGCGATCACGTGACCATGATATGAAAAGATCGCGTGACCCACTTCAAAATGATATATGGCATCCATCTTGTTTCAAAATCGTGATTTTTTTAAAGTTCTTTTTAATTCATATTGAGTGTTGTATCCGTCCTAAAACTACTTTATTTTTGCTTAAATTCTGTGCATCTACATACTGAAACAACACAATGACAATATATTTGAGTTTAAATGCTCATATAAATTTGATTATTTCTACAACTAAGCCTATTTTTCACTTATGTAAAATGTAAACAGCAAAATATGTAGAATGAGTTGTATTAGAATTCCTGTATTTTTTTAACACAAAATAATTTAGTCCATGAAGTCTGCATGGCTGATATGAATGAAATATTAATTGATTTCATAAAGAGAAGGACGATTTTTTTCGATGAAGTTTCAAGCATAGAGTTTAATTTTTTGTAGCTCCATGGTCTTAAACAAAATGTTTAAGTAAAAAAATTATTATAGTATTGTAATGAATGAAATGAATGGGAGAAAGTTATGAATGAAATCCTGTTTTTATAGAGAGATCCAGGCGTGTTATTTTTTCTATGACGTCATTTGAATTAATTTCAGTTGTTTTCGATGAGGTTTTCAAATATAATAAATTATCGTAGTATTACAATAATTCTGAAATTATTACCCAGGAAATAAAGGGGGGGGGGGTCAGTAGTAATTACTGAATGTAGGAAATGTGTACGGTAAATTAATTGCTAGCACGATGCCTCCTCACAAACAGGATGGAACAGTTCGGCGTTCATGTTTGGATAACACAAGACAGAAGTTGTAAATTTCCTATAAGAGATGTCGCAGTAAATCTCTAAAAATGGAACGACAAATCTCTTGGAATTCCCCTGTCAAGTGTTAACTCATGCTGGGGCTCGGACGATACCTCCCTGCGTTTGGAAAACCCGCAGGTTATCGAATTTTATTGGAAAACCTATAAACAGAGCGTCACTCCGCAATCCAATAACTTGGTCGGAATGCAGAACCACCCATTCCTCACGCATAAGTGATATAACGAAAGAGCGGACGAGGAAACTTAGCCCCCCCCATTTATCCCACCCCACAAAATGTGAAGGAACACGAGTTTAGAAAATTTCAATCAGACTCCATTTTGAGCTCTGCATAGAAAGTCTCCAAAGTAAATAGATACTTGATCGATGCCCGATCCAAAATGCATTTCAACGCATCTTTGGAGACCGGTATCCGCTGCTACTCCGTAGCGTTAGTCATATAACCTTCAGGAAGGATCCGCCGCATTTAGTACACTGATGCGAGCACATCTACAAAGTATAGCTCTTATACAGGCGCGGCTAAGAAGCATTAAAGTTTTATGGCCATGCTAAACCAAAGCGTGCTATTCTGGAACCAGACTGATATATGCAACTCATCGGCCAGTGGCAATCATCGGAGCAGCGAGGACTTCGCTCCTTTCGCCACGCAGGGCCACACAACTCTGGAAATACACGGCGTAGTAAGGGAGACCCTCTGGACCCTGTAAACTATAACTAAGCCGTGGCAACTGTGTGGATTGCAAGGTCGACGACATTTGACAGTTCAGGGCCTTTGTTACCTCACGGACGACTTGGCATTTACGGAGTGTGTGCGCGGCACCAATAATGGACCCCCTATGCGGCACATAAACGTTACGGCTGAATGGATCAACCCTTATTGTTAGTTTACCGTCATTGTTATTAAGGTTCGCACTGCAAATGATCTATGCAACCATAACCTTCTACTGGGACATTTCCATGACTGACATTAGCTTCCACTCCCGTTCCCAGAACCTCGATTTAGCATTGAGCCATCCGGCATTGGCCGTGAGAACCACCCTCCGAACCATGAATCCCAGATAAGCAACCGGAGTTTTGGCGCTGGAGCACCGACTGAACCTTGGTGACAAGCCCGAACAAACTCCCAATTGACCGTAAAGATCTGAAATTGCAGCCTGCCAGTGTGTCATGTTCCTCTCCGATCCCGGGCCCCCTAACCATGTGAACATTTGGATAACAACCGATTGCATCTATGTTGGAGGTATTGCGATTATATTTGAATTATGATGCTAATATATATATATATATATATATATATATATATATATATATATATATATATATATATATATATATATATATATATATATATATATATATATATATATATATATATATATATATATATATATATAAATCTTGATCTAACAATAATCGTGTTAATATAAGTTTGACCTTTGGGAAATTTCCCTTACTATACCAACTTAAGATTTTATTAAATGATTATTTAAAATAACAATTACCATAATGACCCACTACACCCCAAGTCAGGTATGTTTAAGTGTATTATTAGTGCGTTTCATAATTTATGTGTTTAAATAAAATGTTAGTGGTCAACAAAGCGACTGGTTTCAGTATTATAGTAATGTACTTGATATTTCATTAGATTTCACTATTCGATTACAAAGTCAACTGGAGAACACTATTGGTAAGAGTTAGAATTGTATTTACGTGAACTTTTCTTCACCACAAGTTCCATTAATTGTAATTTCATAAAATCTAGCATGTGTTTGACGTGTAAGTCACATTTTAGTTTTGTGGATTTAAAATCTTATCAGTTCCGACAGTGCAGAGACAGCCATAGGAATATAGAAGTTTATTGGAAATAAGGCGTGAACCGGAACAACTAGAATACTTTAAATTTACATATCGTTGCCTTTTGTTACATGTTTAAATTCTTTAGATTTTTTAACTTCACGGGTTTGGGCGCGGTAGCCCATTGGTTAGCGCGCTGGAGTTGCACTCGGTAGGCCCGGGTTCGATTCCAGCCACTGCCAAAACTGCCGCCGTGTTCATGCGGAGTACGATCACGTTAAACATGTGGGTCCGAAAGTCCTTCCGAGAGGTTGGTGGTAGGGGAAGGAGAGTACGGTCCCTGTGGATGCCTCCTCCACTGGGTTCCGGTCTAAATTGGGTGGCACTTCCCGACCGTCCAAACAGTTACCTTACACCTTTCTGGTAGGTCGGACGGTCTGGGTTTCAACAACTTCACGGGTTTAGCCCGTTCTGGGACCGTCATGGAAGAAACGCGTTTCTTGAAATAATTCCAAAACCCGACCAGCTACCAAACTCAAAGTTAGAATATCGTTTCATTTCGTGATATATTTTGATTTTTTGGATTTTTCACCTCACACTGTTTAAACCATTCTGGGCCCGTAATAGGAAGATACACGTTTTTGCGGATTAATTTGAGAACCGGAACAGTCAAAAAATTCAAATTAGGCTTATCGTTGCCATTCGTGGTATATTTGCATTCTATATTTTGACGCTTACATGTATATTTTGTCAGGTATATACTTACAGGTATATCTTCTTTTGTCAGGTATATACTGTCAGGTATATACTTACAGGTATATTTTGAAACTTATATGTCCAGCCTGCCTAGTGCCTTATGTAAGTTGTTGTTGTTGAGACCCAGACCGTCCGACCAACCAGAAAGGTGTAAAGTAACTGCTTGGACGGCCAGGATGTGTCACCCAATTTAGACCAGAACACAGTGGGGGAGGCATCCACAGGGACCGTACCATCCTTCCCCTACCACCAACCTCTCGGAAGGACTTTCGGACCCACATGTTTAACGTGATCGTACTCCGCATGAACACGGCGGCAGTTTTGGCAGTGGCTGGAATCGAACCCGGGCCTACCGAGTGCAACTCCAGCGCGCTAACCAATGGGCTACCGCGCCCCATTGTGGCAGCGTGCAAATCCAGCGCGCAAACCACCGGGCTACCGCGCCCGAAATGTGCTAACAGCACGTGTTCTCAGGTGGTCACCCACCCAAGTACTAACCGCGCCCGATGCTGCGGGCCTTATGTAAATGTATAATTTTTGACCATGACGTGAAAATCGGAGTAACTAGAAAGATTAAATTTGACATATCGCTATCTTTCGTAATATATTATAATTATTTTAGTTTTTAATTTTACCGGTTGAGCTCTTCCTGGGTAAATTTTATGGATTCACCCCTTTTATTTAAAATCCAGATAAAAACAGAAAACACGCAAGCAAAAGAATTCGGATTCTCACTTTTCTAAATACAAAAAAAAAAATAGTAATAATACTAAAAAAATCTCATTTCTATCACATAAAATGAAAATGGAAAGTTAAAAGTTTAAAAATGATATTTCATTGTAATTTGATATACTCCAAAATATCACCATTACATAAATGATATTAATTCCATATATTTTATAGTGGTAGTGATTCCTTATATTTCAACCATGAGTTCTTGCATTTAATGGAGATATGTTAGAATATGCCGAATTATAATGGAATATCGACTTTATAAAATTTTTCTAGGAAAAAAACGATAAAAAAAATCTATCCGTTCGTTTGCTATAACAAATTTTCATACTTAAAATATCACTGCAAATTTAATTAAAATGTAACGAATAATGTCATTTGAAATATTTTTTTAGGATGTGAAGATAGCACTCCATATTACCTAATACACACACAAACATAAACATACATACGTTATATATATATATATATTGTGTATATATATATATATATATATACAGGGTTGTTATAATTAAAATTCGCCTATTCAGAAGGCTCTAGAGCCGGTTCTATGGCTCCAAACGAAACAACATTTAACTAGTATGTAGTACAAGTGATGCGCTCTGCGAAAATCGAAACAAAAAATTAGTTACAATTGTCGTCAGTAGGTGGCGCTGCTGCAACATTTAAGGTGATTTTCGCAAGTTTCGTTGTAAAAAAATGAAGGAAAATTTATGTCACAGTTAGTAAAAGTAAAATTGTGCAGATTCATTCTATCAATTTCGGTCAATCCAGACGAAACACACAAAAGTGTACAAAATTTCAACAAACGCTTGAAGAGGATGACTTGTTTATTCAAATCTTCGACGATACGGCAGTGATGTCACAACTTCGAAACACTGAAATACGCTTCAAATCAACTTACGATTTAAAACAAGCTAACAAATCGTGTCTGTGATTTCTTTGATACTGGAAAAGTTTATTGTTTCTGAAAAGCGTTAGAATCTGACGCTTTGTGGAAAATGATTACGTTGAAAGAAAAAGCTCTTCTCGTAAAGTTATTTTATCAACAGAACAGCAACGCAGCTGCAGCTCTTCGAGAATTCTGGAAACAGAAACATGTTAGACGTGGACCAATGTCTGATCGTGGCGTTCACAAAATGATTTACAAATTTGAGGCAACAGGAAGATTCGACATTCTTCCTGGCAGAGGACGAAAACAAGTGGACAGTTCTAGCGTTGAAGATATTGCTACTGCTGCCGTAGATTTATCAAACCATTCACCATATGGTAATGCAAGTTTGTCAGCTATAGCAAATGAAGTCGACATGTCGATTTCCACGGTGAGAAAAGTGATGCGTAAAATTTTGCTCTACAATCCATACAAGATTCAGAGGGTGCAACAGCTAATACAGGAACTCGGCTAACATTTGCACTACAATTTCTTGCACGTATGAATGTGGATGACTCTTGGCCCTGGAATATTCTGAGAGGCGATGAAGCGCATTTTTATGTAAACGGACAAGTGAACACACGCAACTGTCGGATTTGGGCGAAAGAGAATCCTAACGTTGTTCAAGAAGTTCCATTGCATGCACCTAAAGTGACAGTGTGGTGCGGTTTTACAGCTACGTTTATGATAGGGCCATATTTTTATGAGGAATCAACACCCACAGGACCCATTACATGTTCCGTAAATGGGACAAGATATCTCAATATGATGTTGTCACGTTTTGTGATTCCCGAGTTGCAACAGCGAGGCTGCCTTCAAAATACCGTTTTTATGCAAGACGGTGGACCACCTCACATTACTCGAACAGTTCAGACTTTCTTACAACGCCATTTCACACAAGACCGTGTGATATGTCGTTATTTTACAATAATCTGGCCACCACGATCGCCTGATCTCACACCATGCGATTTTTGGCTGTGGGAATGTTTGAAAAACTGTGTCTAAAGACAGATGTCGGACGATCTCTGATCTGAAGAACAGTATTAGGCGTCACATCGGGTCAATCCCACAGAACACTTTACGCTCTGCAGTAGAAAACACAGTTCTGAGAATGCAATGCGTGATTGAAAATAATGGAGGGTTCATTGAGCATGCGTAATGCTGTTATTCGTCGCTGGCGAGCGACATGTTTTTTTTCTCTGGACGCAGATTGCATCACATGAAATTATCTCATTTTTTATGTATTGTTTGTAGCCATAGATCTGGCTCTAGATCTTATTGCATTAGCCAATTGTCATTGCACCAACTATGCAATACATTTGCCTTTATTTATTTTGCAAGCAAATTGCAACAATCGCCTTAGCTATTGGCACAGCGCCACCTACTGACGAGAATTGTAACTAATTTTTTTTTCGATTTTCGCAGAGCGCATCACATGTACTACATACTAAT
This sequence comes from Amaurobius ferox, assembly GCA_951213105.1. Classification (NCBI taxonomy): domain Eukaryota; kingdom Metazoa; phylum Arthropoda; class Arachnida; order Araneae; family Amaurobiidae; genus Amaurobius; species Amaurobius ferox. The sequence continues at coordinate 52,208,105 of OX578147.1, read as the reverse complement.
TAAATGTTGTTTCGTTTGGAGCCATAGAACCGGCTCTAGAGCCGTCTGAATAGGCGAACTTTAATTATAACAACCCTGTATATATTAGTCGATTCGTTTCTGGGGTCACATGCACAAATATACATAGTTACATATTCTAACGTCTGTAATTGCAGGATTTTAGTAATATAAATAAAAGTAAAATGTTTCTAGGAATTCTCAGGAATCAATACATTAAACTCAACATTTAGCGATGATCCACATAATAGCCCCCTTTTCCTTCTTGGAATCTCCATCTTTTCTGACATAATATAATCTTGACAGCAGTTTTCTTGCAGTAACAAAAATTTCAAAGTACCCTTTGTCTCGAACACATCTTTCGTGACATGTGGAGACATCTAGTAATATTACTTTTCATTTAATTTTGTTTCAGATATTTACTTCCCCATGTTTCAATAATGACATGTTTTTGCTACTTCTTGTTATTTCTGTCTGGTTTTCGGTACCATGTCATGATTTTCCTACTTAAATTTTATTGTCAATCTATCCACTTTATATTTTACTTATTTGAAATGTACACATATTTATCTTTTTGATGTATGACTTTTCAGTAGCAATAAAAATATTTCCTGAATTCTTTAGTATTATGTAGAGTTCAACGATATGCTGAGCTCAGAATTGCTTTGTATTCAACTTTATTTTGCATTCTTGGCATTATTTTAATTTTACGTAACCTGATTCTATATATAACTATATTAAGTTAGATACATTTTTGTTGCATACTTTTAGTAATCGGAGTATATTTTATTTAGCAATCGGAATTGGGCTATAGAAGTTTTAAATTTTTATAGAAAGGTGATTTTCAATGCTCGTACTATTTCAAAAAGCCTTTTTTAATACATTTTTTAACAAATTTAAAGAAAGAAACTCTGGATGCAGTGATCACTTTTAGGTTTATCATATTTTTTCAGAAGTGATATTTTATTTTTGCATAAGACATTTTTTGGACTTTTGATAATTTTATATTTTTAATTACATTTTTTTCCGGTATATGAATGTGGTATGCCAAATAAATCTTAAATCTGATGTTAGTGAAGCTTGGAAAATCAGATAAGAAAAAAATTAAGCCACGTAACTACGCACAAATTATTATACGGCATATTTATGAATTCAGAGCTCTACCACTTACAACACATCAAATCAAAGAAAGATCCAGTGTCCACTTGGAAGAAACAATCTGAAAGCAGAAAAATACAGTTGATACAATCCGAAATAAAAATTTAACACACGAGTTGGACTCAACAAAAATGACCCAACAAGACAAGACAGAACAATCTCCAAAAAAGATTATTATTATTGTTATTATTATTACTATTATTATTTGCATTTCGATTCCTTTTTTTGATAATAAGTTTTAATACTTCATACCAATAAAACTATGTGATGCAAACAGTACATTAAAATTGGACAATGTTTATGACCCATAAATTCTCCAATGACGAAACTAACACGTAAGGGAGTCGCAGAGTCTGTATGGAGGGAACTTAAGCTACAGACATGACCTAAAAAATCGTCCTCAATGAGGGAGAGGAGATCCAATCCCTGATTATGACCGACCCAAACCCAACACAGGGATAATGCAAGGCCAATCAATTTAAGGAGAGCCAGAATAAAGGCGTGTTTCCTACAAACACAAGACTTACAGACATGGGGATATATTCTAAATGTGAAGACATATAGGAATGTTAGTGAGAAAAATAATGCTATAAAACAGAAAATTGGAATATGGATTCAAACGGACAAGTTCACTGTTTTCAAATTCCCAATTCAACAGCCAGGCAGTGTGCTTGCTCTCCGATGCATTTAACATGTACACAAGGTGTGTACCTACTATATATTTAAACTAAATGGGTCGAGTAAATAACTATTAACTATTAGTAATTAAGTAATCTGGTCTCACAGTAATCACCTTCAAAGTCTCTCTTGCACAAAACAGCTTAAGTAATTATGTAAAATAAATGTTTGTTGCAAATATTATTATTTAAAACCATTCAATCCCGCTAAATAAGGTATCATAATTTCAAAAGCAATATAAAGTAGTCAATGACCAGTAATTTACTTCTCAGGTAAAGTAAGTACACTGCCACTGTAAAAATAAAATTAAAAGGTTGTCCACGGTAAATATGTGTCCACAGTGTACGTAATAGATCAAGAAATGCCCCTTTTAACAAATAATTAAAAATTACTACAACTTGGTTAAGGAGCTGATAATATAATAATGATAATAAAATAATTTCACCAAGATTGCCACACAAGTGAGCAGACTAAAAGCACTTAACAGAAGACTGTGTACATGCTACTTTGAATTGTATATTACTTTCCACGCGGGGTTATTCTAGTTTACCTGGGAGAAGATTGAATTCAGTCAGTTTAGATGAAATAAACAATGGAAAACAGAACTCAAAGATGGTTAGAAACATGAAAAATTTTAGCAAACAGTTACATTTTAAGCACCATACAATAATATTTAGAACTATCACATGCAATTATAATGTAATAATCAGATGCAAAAAATTGCAAATTGTAACATAACATAATTTTTAAATATAAATATAGTATGTTAACGACATAAAATATATTCCAATCACATTTTAAATACAGCTGCTTTCCATCTTAACCTAATTATACTCCGACAGTATAAGGTTATTTTTTTTATTGTCAGCTTATAGATTATAGCAAACTTTTGCAGAGGAAGTTGTTTGATTTTAATAGTTTATTTTTGTTAATTTGGGAGCAGCATTATAACGTCTGGAACAATTTTCGTTTGAATTAAATAAAAATATATTTAAATCTGATATCAAGCGATAATACTGGACTGTAATATATATATATAAATATATATATATATATATATATATATATATATATATATATATATATATATATATATATATATATATTATGAAAATTATATTTCAATACGCAGGGAGTTTATAGTTAAGTGTCAAATTTGAAAATTTGGAGCATCTTAAACTTATAGTATGAATCAACCATTACCATTTTATGTTGAATGTATAAAGCGTAGTTTTCAATTAATAGCATTTTGTGTTCAATATATAAAAACATGGTTTTCAGAATTGTTTTAAATTTCCAATAACTGATATAAGACTAGACAAAAAAAAATCTGATGTGGGCAGTGCATGACTTTCCTTATATAATTCAATGAATGTACTTTTACAGTGAAAGAAAATAGGTTATTCCTATAGTAGATGCTTATATTATTTCCAAGATATTGACGTTTCGTCAATTTGTCGTCATTTTCACTGATTTAGCGTTATTTTTATCCATTTTGCGAGATTTTCGTTAATTTGGCAACATATAAAAAGTCGCTAAGATGGTGACTTTCAGCCAAACCCGTCACCAGAATCTTACCAAGCGTTATAGACGGAGAAATAAGTTATTCCTATAGCAGATTGTCGTTCAAATACAAAAGTATTACTCAAAGTACCTTTTCTTGTGAATGGAACCAGCTAGATCCAGGATAATGATGTCCCCAAATTTATCGCATGATATTACATATGAAAAGTCAATATGTTTCTCAACAGTTAATATTTATTTTTTCTAATTTATGGGATTCTTTTATAAATTTATTTGAAAAATGTGCAATACCTCGAGAACGGTTCATATTAGCGTTCTAAAGTTTATGTCAGTCGTTTTTCTAAGGAATAATTGCATAAGACATGTCTATTTGCGCAACTTTATTAAAGGTTTTAATTTTTTGGTGAATTTTACAAAATTTCACTCGAAAATTGAGAGGGCTTCTGAACATTCAATAGCGTTTAAAAAAATAGGCTTCCAGTATTCATGGATTGTAATGTTTGTACCAAATTTCATTCGAATCGCTCAATTTGTTCGTGAGATATCGTCTCCACAGACTCTCTGACACACACACACACACACACACACACACACATACTTTCACATACACACAGACATCACCTCAAAAATGTTCGATTCGTGATCAGGCACGCTTGAAACGTGCTCTGCCGTCCAAAACTCGAATTCGAATTTTCGACCCAGTCACAATACTTTCCTTACACATTATATGTATATAAGGAAGGTAATGAAGCCAAACAAGAGAACAAAGGATAGAAAATATAACAAATGGCTCCAGAAGAACGTCTATGGAGTCATTCGTTTTCTTTCTTTCCAGTACCGTTCCCACATTGCTGTAGAAGTGGGGTACGGAAGAGTCTTGTCCAAAAGGTTGCAAGGATCATAAAGAATATTGATGTAATGTAGATGTTTAGTAAAGCGATCCTATACAGAAATTTTCATTATTACTTTCCTTATATACAATAATGTTATATTCCTTATAGGGAAGTTCTTCGTTTTCTCTCTTTCCAGTACCGTTCCCACATTGCTGTAGAAGTGGGGTACGGAAGAGTCTTGTCCAAAAGGTTGCAAGGATCATAAAGAATATTGATGTAATGCAGATGTTTAGTAAAACGATCCTATACAGAAATTTTCATTATTACTTTAATTATTTACAATAATGTTATATTCCTTATAGGGAAGTATTGTGAATGGGTCGAAAATTCGAACTCGAGTTTTCGACGGAAGAGTACGTCTCAAGCATCACGAATCGAACATTTTTGAGGTAATGTCTCTGTGTGTGTGAAAGTATGTGTATGTGTGTGCGTGTGTGTGTGTGTGTGTGCGCGCATGTGCGTGTGTGAGTGAGTGTGTGTGTGTGTGTGTGTGTGTGTGTGTGTGTGTGTGTCAGTGAGTCTGTGGAGACGAAATCTCACGAACGAATGGAGCGATTCGAATGAAATTTGGTACAAAAATTACAATCCATAAATACTGGAAGCCCATTGTTTTTAAACACAATCGAATGTTCAGAACTCCCCTAAATTTTCGAGTGAAATTTTGAAAAAAATTTCAAAAAATCAAAACCTTTAATATAGTTACGCAAATAGACATTTCTTATGTAATTTTTCCTTACAAAAAGGCTTAGTCTGCCTGAGTTCATTTTTTACTTCAATCCCTCACGTTATGAGTGCGTGACATGCAGCGCGACTGCAGCACATTTCAATTTATCTATGCGCAATTTGTTTGCAATAGATATTACAACTACATAATCGGTTTTATCGTAAAATATGTTTACAGTGTAAAAACATTTGTAATGATAGTAAAGATTTAGTTCCAAAACGGATAATAACTATTATATATTTTAAGAATGCAACAGGCCAACACATTAGACGGGTATTAAATAATTTAGAATTATTAAATAATTTAGAATTCATTAACAATATTTTACAGAAGTTTCAGGCTTTGAAATGACTTTCAAATAGTGACTTTCAAATAGTCATTTTCCCACGCCTGGCTATTCTAGTGACCTGCTGTAAATCTTCTACACTTAAGTTTAAAGAGTTTTGGCTATTTTGATTGTCCTCCATATAGTTATGTGCTACAGTGTGAATAATTCTAATGTTAATAGGTATCTGTTATGCTCTCAATAAGTTTGATTATAGTTTGCATTGCTTCATTTTATCTCCATTAGGGCTTTATTACATGTGGCAACATCAACATGTGCTTTTTGACGTGGGCTTCATGAGGAAGATTTTTAATACTGGTTAACCCCTGGAAGGAAGATCACACGGAGAAAGTTGCCACGTTTAATCCGGCCCTTTCGACAAGATTATACGTAACAACTAATTTTTATGTGTGTTTCATTATTTTTTTAGATTTTTTTCATAAACTTTTGAAATACATATTACTATTTAACCCTTAAATATTACGGTTGAAATAAGTTATGTAAATTTATTGGAAGTGGGGTCAAAGATGCTTTATGTTAAAAAAAAATGTAAATTTATATTTATACGATGAATACTTAAGTGTAAATTTCACTTACGATTTACTATACAAATAAATTTCACGTACGATTTACTTAAATACAATCATTGCAAACAACATTTGATCTTTCGGGACATATATGACTTTTGCAGTGTTTGAAGCGGGTTAACTTTTCTATATTTTGCTCTTCTATATATTTGATCAACGATTCTATTTGGATTTCCGTGATGGGTTTCACTCCAAATACAAAATTCTAGAATAATTTTGAAAATTATTTTTTTAATAATTTTAAAATATTTTTGAAATGATTTTGAAAATTAAATAATTAAATTTACTTGCATTTAACAGACGGTGGCACCCCTGCAAATATTTTTACTTCAGTAAGGGCTCATCTACGAAATCCAGCGTGTATACTTGTAGTAGCTTAAAATAAGGTTACTTGGACAATGGGCACCATCTGTTGCAAAATATAAAATTATAATAAAACATTTACTCAGGGGTCCGCATGAATCCAACCCTAATGGATTAGCATATAATGTAAATTTTATACGCTAGTAATTATTTCTTCAATTGCATTTCTCTTTACAATATTCCCAATGCCTCTTCCCATATCAATTACAATAAGATAAAATTTTTCCTTTTCCCGTGTGAAAAAGTATTTATATTTCTATAATTCAATGTTACCAATTTTATTTTTATAAACGTTTAAAATGCATACTGTTAATTAACACTGAATATAAATGTTGTATGAAATTAATTATTTAATTATGGCATTTTTTCATAAACTGAATACACCAACATCTCTAACCCTTTTCACAGAAACGAGATATTGCCGTACTTTTTATAGAATTTCACAGAAGACCATAAATCAAGAGTTCAAATAGCGATCCAAACATCCTTCTGGATGCTTCAAAACTGACACTTCAAACTTCCGGAACGGAGCGAGATTTCTTGAGGGAGCGATTTGTTACTCCTTGAGATAATCAGTTTTATTCCTTTTCAGTCTTATTCCCAGTTCAACTAACTCAGTGTCATTAGAAATATCAGTGAGTGAAAGTGAAAACATTTTTTTGGACTTTCCTTACCATACATAGTGTTTAAAAAGAAGAACAAGTTATTTTTTAAGGAGTCTTTATATAATGAAATACTATATAAAGACTCCTTAATCACATATCCTCTGTTACGATTAAGTATTGCTATTACATTTTGCAAACTAATTTCGTACAATCACACGCGTATTCGAAAGTATATACCAGTCATTATCTAATCCTACCTATAGCTAATCCTGGGAAATAGATGGTATAAGGATAATTTTAAACTGAATATAAAAAAATCTGATGTGGGCAGCACATGACATTCCCTGCGGATGTTCTTTTTATTTTAATTAAATTTAATTCACTTTTAATACAATTTTCGTTCTCATTTGGTAACTGCACTTATTTTCAAAAGTGGCTTAGAGAAAATAAGAAAACACTAAAATATCTCGAGAACGGCTAGTCCTAGTGTAATGGGGTTGGTCTTATTCTTTTCTTCGTTAAAAATTACGTAGCAAACAAGCATTTAATGGATATATTTGAACATACGTAGTTTTTAATTTTAGATTTTGGCGATTTTTGCAGCCATTTTGCGAAAAAAGGCAGATTATTTTTTTCCAAATCCTACCAAAATCTAATCAGCATCACGGTGACAAAATAGTGATTTATCTACCGAATTTTGTGAAATTCTGTCCATTAGCTTTTCAGCTAGAGTGGATACAAGCTTTTGCGGACCAATTCGTAATAAAAGGCGTGATCTTTTACACAGAATCGTACCCAGAACTAATCAGCACTAGATTCGCCCACAAGTGACTTACCTACCAAATTTTGTGAAATTCGGTACCTTAGTTTTTTCAGTCAGAGTGGATACAAAATATGCAAAGACAGACTGACAGACACACAGACAGACACACAGACAGGCGCACAGACACACACACAGACACACACACGCAGGCGTCAAGCTAAAAATAGTTTTTTTGTATCCTAGAGGTCTCGAAACGTATAGATTCGTCAAAAACACGAGTTGTGATTTTCGGCATGATTCCAATATTTTCCTTATACATTACAATGTATTGCAGGGTAAGAAAAAATCTGATGTGGGCAGCACATGACTTTCCCTGCAGACTTATAACCACGTTCTCTTTATTTTAATTAAATTTAATTCACTTTTAATTCAATTTTCGTTCTCATCTGATAACTGAACTTAGTTTCAAAGGTGGCGTGGAGAAAATACGAAAAAAACTAATATATTTCGAGAACGGCTAGTCCTATGTGTATTGGGGGTTGGTCTTATTCTTTTCTTCGTTAAAATTACGTATTAAACAAGCATTTAATTGATATATTTGAGCATACGTAGATTTTTAGTTTAGTTTTTGACAATTTTTGAGGGCCATTTTGCAAAAAAAAGGCAGGTTATTTCTTTCCGAATCGTACCAAAATCTAATCAGCACCACGGTGACCCACAAGTGACTCATCTACCGAATTTTTTAAAATTCAGCCCACTATCTTTTTAGCTACAGTGGATACAAACTTTTGCGGGCCATTTTGCAAAAAGGACAGGTTCTTTTATCCCGAATCGAACCCAAAACTGATCAGCGCCAGACTCTTCCACAACTGACTTACCTACCAAATTTTGTGAAATTCGGTCGATTAGTATTTTAGTTAGAAAGGACAAACCATCTGCACAGACAGACAGACCGATACACAGACACACAGACAGACACATGGATACACAGACACACAGACACACACACAGACGTCACGTTAAAAATTGTTTTTTCGTATTCTAGAGGTCTTTAAAAGTGTAGATCCGTCGAAAACTCGAGTTGCGAATTTCGGCATGATTCCAGTATTTTCCCTATACATTACCATGTATTGCAGGGAAAGTAAAAATCTGATGTGGGCAGCACATGACTTTCTCTGCAGACTTATATTCACGTTATCTTTAATTTAATTAAATTTATTTCACTTTTAATTCAATTTTCTTTCTCATTCGGTATCCGGACTTATTTTCAAAGGGGGCGTAGAAAAGATACGAAAAACTAAAATATCTCGAGAACGGCTAGTCCTAGTGTAATGGGGTTGGTCCTATTATTTTCGTCGTTAAAAATTATGTATTAAAGAAGCATTTAATGGATATATTTGAGTATACCTAGTTCTTTAGTTTAGATTTTGACTATTTTTGCGGGCATTTTGCTGCCATTTTGCAAAAAAGGCAGGTTACTTTTTTTTCAAATCGTACCAAAATCTAATCAGCACCAGGGTAACCCACAAGTGACTCATCTGCAATCATCGACATCATCAATTTTGTGAAATTCGGTCCATTAGTTTTTCAGTTAGAGTGGATACAAAATCTGCACAGATAGACAGACAGACAGATAGACACACAGACACACACACACACACAGATGTCACGCTAAAAATGTTTTTTTCGTATTCTAGAGGTCTCGAAACGTGTAGATCCGTCAAAAACTCGAGATGCGATTTTCGGCATGATTCCAATACTTTCCCTATACATTACCATATTTTGCAGGGAAAGTAAAAATAGATGAAAATTGTTTGTAAATACCATATCTCCTCCCGACTTTAATGCTGAATTTATTTCAGACTATATTTATCTAAGATTCATCTTGTGTATTTTGAGCATAATTTGGTACGATGATTCCTATCCTTGAATATTGGAGCATTCTTGATATTAAATGCTATCAAAGGTTTGGAAGTCCCCATTAAAATTTTGAATGAATTTAAAACAAGAAAGATCAAGCAAGCACAAATCATTGATTATGAAACACTTTCCAACTCTAATTTTATTAAAACATCTCTAAAATGTGATACATTCAGCGATGATATTTTTAAAATTATCACAAATACTGCAATAATTAATCATATTTGAACATTTAAAACGTCATCGAAAGAAACGAACTTGATTCAAATGACGTCATCGAAATAGACCGGAACCCAGTGGGGGAGGCATCCACAGGGACCGTACCCTCCTTCCCCTACCACCAACCTCTCGGAAGGACTTACGGATCCACATGTTTAACGTGATCGTACTCCGCATGAACACGGCGGCAGTTTTGGCAGTGTTCAAATCCAGCGCGCAAACCACCGGGCTACCGCGCCCGAAATGTGCCAACAGCACGCGGTGTTCCGAGGTGGTTACCCACCCAAGTACTAACCGCACCCGATGCTGCCTGACTTCGGTGATCTAACGAGAACCGGCGTTTTCAGCACGGTACGGCCGTTGGCGCCTTGATCTCTGTGTAAAAGCAGTAAATACTTCTTTCATACATTTTTATTTTATTCATCACAGTACTGGAAAAATTTATTCTACTTAAAACTTAAAACCATGAATGTAAAATAAATTTAACTCTATGCATAAAACTTCATCGGAGATGTTTGCCATTATATCGTCTGCTTCTCTATGTAAAATCAATAAATGTTTCATTCACATCAGCTATATTGCAGACTCCTGAACAAAATAATTTCGCATTTAAGAAATTCAGCAATTCTTATACAAATCATCATGCAGCCTAATCTGTTTATATTCTTCATAAATGAAACTTAGGTTTCGTTGTAGTCAAATAATCAAAGTTTGATGATCATTTAAACTCAAATATATTGTAATTGCTCTATTTCAGAATACAGATGCACAGAAATGAAGGACAAATAAAGCGGTTTTAGGATAGATACGACACTAAATATAAATTAAAGAGAATTTAAAAATCACGATTTTGACACAAGATGGATGCCATATTTTTTTTTCAATGGGTCACGTTATCTCTACATATAATGGGCACGTAATCTCTTCATATCAAGGGTTTAATTGTTATTTTAATTTTATTTAAAAAACTACTGAATATATTTTGAAAAAAAAAATTATACATTTTATGGGATAATTTGAGTATTTCCTAAAACTTTCGAAGCAATTTGTGAATTTTAAATTCACTTAAAAAATGTTTAAAAATTTGGGTGCAAAAGGGTTCAATGTACTTTTTTTTAACCAGTGTTCAATCCAAGACTAATTGGTGATATTGTTCATTAATATTCCTATAGGTTCCGCAGATCGTCTGAATAACATACTGAAATTTCATTTTTATAAAATAATTTTTATGGAAGTTATCGTGCTAACGAACAGACAGACAGACAGACAGAATGAACAAAGTCATAAACACTTTTCAACTATGTTTTAAAATGTTAAAAAATCATAAAAAGTCAGGAATTTCAATAATATTCAATAAGTAATTATCGTGTACGTATTTTTATTCTAAAATGAATGACATAAACTTTACAATGTTAGTTTGAACCGTTCTCGAGATATCGTATGATTTTAATTGAATAAATGTATGTAGAAATGCATAAAATGTAAGCAGCAGAAAGTATCGTAAAATATGTAACACTTGGCAAAAAATGTGGAGAACTTGGTGACTAATTTGATGACATATAGCAAAATTAGCGATTTTTGTAATATGGGGTCAAAGTGAAGAAAATATCGCCAAAGTGCCAAAAATGACGATAAAGAAACAAACATGAAGTCAAACTGATGAAATTATAAGTAACATAATTTAATGTAATAGAGCATATTGATGCGTAGAATTTAATGTAATAGAGAATTTAATGTAAGAATGCCGCCCAGGTGGTGTAGTGGATAGCGTGTTCGGCTGCTGTATAGAGGGCTCGGGTTCGAATCCCGAATAAGGCATGGAGGCATGTGTGGCTACTGTAACTGGATTTCAATCTGTTGTTGCCATGCTAATTGAATTAAAAAAATATATTACTTAACGGATGTAGCAATATTTGCAATTGCTAAGTTATATTTGCTCGAATTATAAATTAATTTTGTACTGCAAAATGATTTTACATGTTGTCACACAGAAAAGCTTCAAATGTCAACGTATTTCTCAACGTTAAAAGCATTGTACCGTGGAGGGTGTCCAATATTATTTCGCCTTGAAAGAAATAATTGTATTGGCATTATATAGCCAATTAGCATTATATAGGATAGTATTTGCATTATGTAGGCAAAGTCAAGTGCTGTCCACATCAGTTTTTCTACTCTAAGTGTAAAATCTGACAAGAATATAAAACAGAATGATTTAACTGTCTAAACTGCTCTAAACGAAAAAAGAGAAAAACACTTTATATCTCGCTCAGAAACAAATAAATGTGCATACTGGATGGATAACAGAATTGCCAATACGGCGTTCTTGTAGAATGAAATTTCTTTTTGAATGCATTAGCGTCTAGATATTTCTGAATATTCATGGAACTTTAGTAATGGATTTTTTACTTTGTTTCTGCCATTCTTAGGGAAAGTTGAAGTCTTCAGCAAGGAAAAGTTTGAATAATAGGAGAATAATTAATTAAATTAAGAGCTTTTGAAGTTAGTAACGTCTATGGTTGTGTATACTGCTGAAATCGGGGCGATACAAAATATTCAAGCAGACTGGTTAAAATTCTGAACCTGTTAGATTAAAATATACATATATATAAACAATAATGTGTCTTATGTGGGAAAAGTGGTATTATTTATGAATGTACGATAATAACTTCAATATATGACTGTTTTGAATTATTTTTTTCCGAAAAATAAAATGTTTTTTCCTAGTGAGTTTTCCTTCAATTTGCATATATTCACTTAAAATAATTTCAAAATTATAAAATATAGATGTAAATATGAAGCAACAAAATTGTCTAGCTGTCTACTCTATATTACTCAGACAAACATCTCGAATATTGTTTTTGAAAATGTCTATCCTTTGATAGTATACATATACGAGATATATACAGAGACATATAGTATATGTATATATACATCACCTCAAAATCACTCAGTTGTAAAAAGAGACGTTCTAAATGTTTCCATCTATCTTAAACTAATCTTTATGAATTTAATGAATAGTTTCTTTACTAATAGTTTCTTTAATTTCTAGAATAATGCAGTTTTAGCTGCAATTCTGGTCAAAACTTTAAGATTTATTCTCCGAGAGTATTGTAAAAATATCATTTGGAGCACTTAATATGAATTTCCTACCCGGTTTGTCTAATTGACCACAATAATGGCTAAAAATTTAAATTTCAACGTATACGTTGTAACACAGTGGTTACCGCTTACATTAAGAAACTAAATATTTCCCATCTTGAAATATGGAAATTCATCGGGAAAATATTTGAAAAAAAACTAGGCAATTTTTACTCTTAAAATATACAAAATATGAGTTTAATGCAAACAACAGTAATGAACTAATTACCTTTGTATGATACAAATCTGGTGCCCCTTGCTACATCTAGTATTTCCTTTTCCTTTAGACAAGTTTTACTTTCACTAACATAGTAGTGCATAGGAAAAATATTGAAATCGTGTCGAAAATAGCAACTCGAGTGTTCGAAGGATATACACATTTTGAGGTAACAAGAACACGATAAATCTGTTTTTTTTTTAATGGCGTCTGTATGTGTGTCTGTATGTGCAATCTATGAATTCATACTAACTCAAAAACAAACGGATGAAATTTCATAAAATTTTATAGGTATATTACTTGTGGGGTACTCTGCTGAATAGATTTTGATACGATTCGGATTAAAATGACCTACCTGTTTGTTCTTTTGCAGAATGGCCGCAAAAATCGTCAAAATAAGAAATAAAATACTACGTACACTCAAATGTATCAATTAAATGCTTAATGTATACGTAATTTTGAAGGTGAAAGGAATGACTAATTTTATTACTCTAGAACTAACCTTTCTCAAGATATTTTAGTTTTTTTTGTTTGTTACTTCGAATTTTAATAATACGTCCAATTTCCAAATAAAAACGTAAAATTGATTTAAAATCTGCAAATGCAGCGTAATTTTAAATAATACTGTGTGTTCTTTTGTGCAGTTAAACTCAATTTTATGGATTAATAAAGAATTAAAGAGGAAATGAATTTCAGTTTATAGAGAAACACTTTTTATACAGCCGGTAAATCTTAACTATCGTATCAGAATATAGACTCAGACAAAAATGTAAGATATTGCTTAATTTATATTTATTGCGAATAAATAACCTAAGTTACATTTTTTTTTCATGATGTAGATGTTTATGTGCATGATGTTTCCCTTTGATCAAAAAGAAGCTTATATGTTTCCAATGCTTTTAGTATAGTACCTAAATATTTAGTTCCAAAGAAAACTCGAAATCTCTGCACGACTTAAAAAAGCCCAAATATATATTCTCTAATGAGAAAGAAAGATAAAATAGGCTTTCCAAAGGTTGACATAAGGAACACATTTACTTTAAGTGTACGATATAAAACATCTGGAAATCGTTGCATTCGTTTTAAACCATCTACCACTAAAGTTGTGACTTCAAAGGTAAAAATATAAGTATTAAACAAGAAATAATCATTATAACTTTTACAAACATTAAGAAAATTTGAATAAAATAATATTATGCCTTGCTTATAAAGATAGCTGAATTTAATATTATACATATCCCCGTTCAAAAGAATTACCAATATGACAAGACTCTGTTTACGAACTGATATCATAAAGCAAAAATCTGATGTGGACAGCACATGACTTTCCTTATATAATGCAATGACTTTACTACTTTTACAGAAAATATATTTTAAAAGAAAATAGGCTATTCTTATAGTAGATACTTATATTTCCAAACACTTAATTAGATACTTATAGATACTTATATTTTTTTTATTATTTCCAAAATTGACATTTCGTCAATTTGTCGTCATTTTCATTGATTTAGTGTCATTTTTATGCATTTGGCGCGATTTTCGTTAATTTAGCAACATTTAAAAAAGTCGCCAAGTTGGCGACATTCCACTAAATTCATAGCTAAAATCTCGCCAAGCGTTAAGGACGAAGAAATAAGTTATTCTTACAGCAGATAAATGACTATTAGCGTTCAAATACAAAAGTATTACTCAAAGTATATTTTTTTCATAAATGGAACGAGCTAGATCCACGAGAATGATGTCACCAAATTTTATCGCATGGTATTATATATGAAAAGTGAACATGTTTCTCAATAGAAAATTTGTTTTTATTTTATATGACTTTTTGATAATTTTTTTGAAAAATGTGCAATATCTCGAGAACGGTTCACGTTAGTGTTCTAAAATTTATGTCAATCGTTTTCTAATGAAAAATTACATAAGAAATATCTATTTGCGTAACTTTATTAGCGGTTTTAATTTTTTTGCCGATTTTTTCAAAATTTCACTCTAAAATTTAGGGTGTTCAGAACATTGGATTGTGTATAAAAACAATAGGCTTCCAGTGTTTACGGATTGTGATTTTTGTACCAAATTTCGTCCGTCAGTTATCGTCTCCGCAGACTCACTCACACACACACATATATATACTTTCATACACACACACACACACAGACAGACATCAATTCAAAACTGTTTGTTTCGTGATCAGGGATGCTTGAAACGTGCTTTTCCGTCGAAAACTCGAATTCGAATTTTCGACCCCGTCACAATACTTTGCTTATACATTATGTATATGTGAGGAAAGTAAAAATAGATAAGGATAAAATGGACAATTTATAGGAATGATTAACTATACCTATATTTTTAAGTATGGTAAAACACATATAAATTATTTTAATAAATTATTTTATGATTATACATATTGTAAACCGTTATTATTTGATACACCATCTTGACGTAAATGAAAAGTTTTTCAAAACTCCATAGCGCTTGCGGACAACATAGTGTTCATCATTAGTGGCAATAATAAGGAATTGAAAGACTCGAGCTTTCAAATGTGCATAAATAAATCAGACCAATTCTTAAATATAACACTAGTGGTGATACACTCGATTACCCGAAACTCATAAAACTCATATAAACTCATATATTTTATGTAATTTAGCATACATAAAACTTGGCGTCTCATTTTTGACTCTATTCGTGTTAAACCATTTTATGATTTTCTAGAAATCTGGTGTTTCACTGCTTGTGTTATGTTTATAAATTGGCCTGATTTACTTATGTACGTGGATTTTGAAATGAATTGAATTGAATTATTTTAGCTTGAAATGTATATATTTATTTGCAGTATATATTAATTGTAGTGTCGAATTCTTCCGCTTTACCCTGTGTAAATTGTATTCATGATTTCTGGTTGTATCGAAACTCATGTCTGTCAATTTCTTATTATTGCCACAGATGATGTACATTATGTTGTCCGAAAGCGCTTTGGCGTTTCTAAAAACTTTTCATGAACGTCAAGATGGTGTATAAAAAAAAGTCGGTTTATAATATCTGTAGTCTATAAATATTGGAAATGTACCTACAATAAGCAAAATAGTCAAATAAAGGTGCATTGATATGGTGCGAATGCATTTTTTGAGAGCTTTAGAAGAAAAATGACTCTATATAGTACAATCTCATTAATCAAGCACTTCAATTCTACGTGCAATTATCCGAATCCTTAGCGCTAGAGATAGAGGGCGTCCTTTTTCATGCCACGCGGTTTTTGTTCCCATTTTGAATAAAATGTTCGTACAACACTAATACATCTGACATCACCGACATCGACAAGGATACAGACATATATTAAAAACTATTGTCAAAACAGTATTTTTGTACTAAATAACAACCTACAAAAGTATAATATGTATAGTGTTATAATACATAAATATAGGTTTGTTTTAGAAATGTCACACAATAATAAGTTTCGTTAAATACGTATGTATTATAACAAATTAAAGTATTAAATAACATACC
This sequence comes from Amaurobius ferox, assembly GCA_951213105.1. Taxonomy (NCBI): domain Eukaryota; kingdom Metazoa; phylum Arthropoda; class Arachnida; order Araneae; family Amaurobiidae; genus Amaurobius; species Amaurobius ferox. The sequence continues at coordinate 52,191,490 of OX578147.1, read as the reverse complement.
TAATTTTACCAATCATCTAACAAATCCAGTAATTCAATATGAATTAGTTGTTAATAGTTCCGTATTCCGTACAGTGTACTTTCCGTTGTGTAGTGGAAAAGGCATAAAAAACTTGTCTGTCAATACTGGCTAATTATTAAATCGAACCTTCACTTTACGTATTAACTTCTCTTGTTCCGTTAATAAATGATGAATACATAATATGGTAAGTTGCGTATGAACACAGAAAAATATCGGACCTAAATAGGATATTGTAGTAAGCGTAGAATTTATTATGTAGTTGACTTACCCGGATATAAATTTAAAAGAATGATTTTAGTATAATAAGACCTAAAATTTCCAACTACTTTTCTTCTAGTGTGTCGGCGTTATTTTATTCGCTAGTTACGATTTTTCCTTTTTTTATCTGCATAATTTACAAAATCAGTTTCCAGCTCACCAAAAAAACCAATTGAAAGATGGATAGTACTCTTTGATGTGGGACAAGTCGCACCGTCCTGTTGGAACCAGGAGTAACGTCCATCAACTTCCAACAGTGAAATTAACTTTGATGTGCGCGACTTTAAACTCACCTTGTAGCATCAATTGTTAGAATATTAGACATCTATAAATTAAGAATCATAATCTGATGAACTGGATATCGAACCTAGGTCTCCTGTGTAGCACGTTTCATAAAACACATGATTGTTGTTGTTGAAACCCAGACTGTCCGACCTACCAGAAAAAACACATGGTTGTGTCATTACTTCTTTAAAGCCAATCAGAGAGTCAAAGTAAAGTTGCTTGGATTTTTACGTCATATTTACACTTGAAATATTCTTAGGTTTGCTACTTTTATACCGGACTTATCATGGCAAGTAATACGAAGGTCGTTTGCTATTAAAAGTTCATGTGGCGTGTATGCATGACAAGGGTGAGAAAGTGTGGCGTCGGTTTCGTGAATGCATCGTACGGAAGAAAAGTAGCAATATCCTTGTAGTTCTTGTTTTCTGATAGGTTGGCTGCGGTAGGCGAACAAACAAAATAGGTGGTGTAGTTGAAACATATTCTAATTTAGAAGAACTCACTCTCATCAGATCATTGCAAGCAGAAGATGTCACTAAAAGACATATTTAATGTAGGTTAATTTGCGTAAACAAATTTTAAGTTGAAATTAGATGAAGATAATTCCAAAATGATCAAACGGAAATTTACATTCATACTGAGCAACACAGAAGTAGACTAAGGATGTCGTAGACCAATGACCAAAGTCATATGTGTTGATAAGGAAAGATTGAAGAGTGATGGCTCTTGAAATTGTCTGATAGACAGATGTAAACGATGTGAGGACGAATCGATACTGTAGATCACAATTATGCAATACTTCAATGATCGTACACAAGTAATCTATCATAGAGGGATTTTTTAAACTCAATAATCTGGGATAAAGGTCTTAATGTGGACGGCGACTATGTGTATAAATCACATTTGTATATATTTATTTTCATAGTTATTGCTTATGTAGTGACAAATATGTTTCATGTAATTATAACATGTGCTTTATTTATATATCACCAATCGATACTTTACAATAATTCAATTTATGTTCTTATTTAATGTAATATCAATATGTTTTCGACATTGAAAACTGAATAAAACACGCATTGTCATTACCTTATCTCTGTTTTAGATTATACAGGATAGCTTTAGTTATCCATATATACGCAGCTAGAAAAATATATAAATACGATGTTGATAAAAAATGTGTATCGTGTTCATCAAAAGCACGAAAGGCTGAATTGTGTCGAACATCCATGAAGTACTTTCCTTCTCTAATGATAGAAAGAAATAAGAAGACAGGAACATCTTATTAAACGTGAGTCAAGTTTTAGTTTAGGGATAAGACTCATAAGAATCGAAGATATATTTATCACACAAATTGCTATCACACTTCAGATTCAATGTCGAGGTATCTAGGATATATATATAATTACAGACGCAATACATTTCTACAATTATGTTATAAAAATATGTTACTAGTTATATTATTTGCATAAGTTGCAAAGTATGTTATATATTATAAAAATATATTGAGTAATACTGATTCGAAATATAGCGATCTTCATGTTCGATATTCATACTTGTATGTTGTTTGAAAGTTGTGCAGTAATAATATTTTGTTAGACGATTGTATAGCTATTAATCTTAGTAATCGGAGTTACATCAAAGAGTTACATTAATCATTATTCTTTACTTTTGCTAGTGTTTTTGCTATGTCTTTCTATCCTGAGGAGAAAATCGATTTTATTCCTTTAAAACTATATGATACTTTTCATAGACCTTTTTAAACTATTATCAACGAAGTACTTCTATGCAGAATATGGAATCGGTCAATTTCCACATTTATTCCAATACTGACATTTCCTGAGATCTGTGCTGCGTCCGAACTTTTATTTCAAACGGAGGTATGCTGGTTGTTCATATTCATTAGACTTACTTGTGAGACCAGGAAACATATTAGCAGTGTTAATTTACGTAGATTTATGATATCTACCAAATCAGACAAAGGCCCAAACTCGTAGGCACCAGTTTACAACAGCCCTGGCCCGGAAGGTCATGATAGTAATAAATAAATGCGCTTTAATTACAGACGTGGTTAGTTTAGGAAATCTAATAGAAGCCAAAGCTGAAACCATGCCGATTGGTAAAATAATTAGCCAATGAAAAAGTGTTGCTGTATAGCCCTGAGGATAACCGATGAGATATGGTGGGCGTATCTGGACCTTAGGCGAAACGATGTGGCAACACGCAGAACACTCAAGAGATAAGAGTCCTTATTCTGATAGCGACGAGGCATTCATTAAGATACTCATTCCTTCAATGAGTAGTCGATATTATGAAAAGGTGTAAAGAGTCACACTTGGAGTCTTCTCTAAGAATTGGGAGGCGATGCATGTCGAGAGTGTGGTTTAACAGTCAATATACAGTCATTTTTCAGATCCTGAGAAATGGTGCAGAAGTCAATAATGAATAACCGTCGCATTGGCATTCGTGGACAAATTAAGTCCAGAATGTACTGGATAGTGTTGTGCATTTCAGTCTAAAAGACGACAAAAGCGGTATGTGCACATTAACGTTAAAATTAGGTGATAATGATTTTAGGCAAATAAATGTCTGGTGTCACACACCCAATCTCCTCCTCAAATTGTTCTTTATATATTTAATGCAAGTCAATCTTAAATGTATATATTTAAAGAATACTGTGTATTTTAAAGTTTAAAATGGGTGAAGTTAATTGCGTAGTATAATTTAATATACTTATTTTTTAGGACCTCCCACAAATTATTTATGATGTGTTTTAATGCGGCAACAATGCAATATAGGACTATGCGATTTCCGGGCAATTTAAGATTGATTATTTAAGTCAACCCAAATTCACTATTTAATGCTTTAAATGAAACTAACGGAAAGTTATCTATTTTTGCTCACTATATTTTGGTTTCCATGAGATTTTGGTGCGAGTTAACAATTTCAAATTAAAAATTTAATAAATACTACTGATGTTGATAAAAGTAAATTTTAAAAAATGAATAGTTTTAATGGTGGAGCGTGTGATGATAATAGCATTGATAAATTTCAAATATGCACATTCACTAAAAGTAAAATGAAAAACTGAATATAATTTGTTAAGTAAATGTGATTAAGAATATTTGCCTTTAAAGTGTAAGGTGTGGAAACCCCAGGCCGTCTGACTCATCCAGATTACTTGAGCAACTATTTGGACGACCGGGAAGGAAAGTGTAAGGTGTGTAATTGTATTATGCTGTCAATTTTAGTTAAGATTTTGGAGGGGGTAAGCGTGTTTTAAATTCCCCCAAGAAATGAAAGTAATCGACAAAAATCACCAAAAAGATCGCTATCAGATATTGTTGAAAATCCAAAGGTAAAAATGGATATAAATTTTGGATTAATAAATGTATTGCCAGTTTTAAATGGTCTTAAGGAAGAAAATGTCGAATTTTTTTATCGAGAAATTTGAGAGCATGGCAAAAATTGGAAATTTGTCAGAGGAAAATAAGACTAAAAGTAAAGGCACACGATTCCTTAACATCGAAAATTGAACTGCAAAAAGCAGATAATATTTAAGAAATAAAAAAAATATCAAATACACTATTTAAACCGAGCTTTACTGTGTTGCAAAAGAAGAAAACTTTGAATAAAATCTAAATGAAACCAGGGATGAAGGTGTTGGAATTGGTTTTGCAAATTATAAATACGACCAATGAGTTCTTAGGGAATATTGCTACGAATAATGAGACACGAGAAATAAGTAACAATATAAAGTTTTTTTTCAATTTATGGAGTCTTCCAGAACAGATCTAGTGAAAGAAATTAAAAAAAATAGTGATATACAGGATTTTGAAAACGCGGTGGTGCACGCAGAACATTTATAAATTATATTGGGTTTTTTTAACATTACGGAGGTTAATGCCATTCATCAAAATAAAAATGTAGGCAAAGATTTAAATAATAGACAAATGGAGAGGTAATCAGAGAATAATTTAATAACCGAATTTCAGCAATTAAATAAGAAAAGCGGGGAGAAACTAGAAAAAGAAGTGAAATATTGCATAGGTTGCGGAAACCACGGACACTATTATGCAATCTGTTTGTACAAACAAAACGCTGAAACAAATTATAGAAATAATCAAAATAACAGGTTTAGGGAAGGAAATCGAAAGAGAAATGAGGGACGTAACGTAAATAGTGGAACAGAAAGGTTTAAGGGGCAAAAAAGAGTTCGCAGCGTCAGTCAAAATCGAATGAATTTAAACTAATGAGGGGAGGCTTTAGCTTAATGATTTTTTTAACCTTCATACGTTGTTCAAATGTAGTGTACACCTAAGGTGTTCGGGTCAAAAATGACCCCCATGGTGTAATTTTCAATATTATTGAATTGAAGTCGCATTTTATAAATATTAGTAATATAAATATATAATATATGCAATGTAAATATATAATATATTAAATATATAATATATATATGTAATGCAATATATAAATATATAAAGTAATTCAGTCATTCATTCCTGCAAATCACTGTAAACTTTCAAATACAATATAATGATATATTTTTCCTGTATTTATTACATATATTTATATTTATATAGTAGATATTTTTATATTTTAGAACATTCGTTTGATGAAAGCAAAATTACAATGTACAGACTAAATATTTGTGAAATATTTAGCTTACCGCCAACAATACAATTCTGAAAGTTGTTCCGTTTATATACAATTGTTACACACTTGAATGAAATGTTTCTTACAAGTGAACTGTCCACATTTGAAACACTTTACAGAACTTTTGTTGTCAGTCTGTGGGCACAAGTGACATCTTCTCCGTTTGCCAGCAGTTGCTACACTTCCAGATGCTTCAGGTCAGGATTCAGGTTGTCCTGAGTTTGGAATATTCACCGCCAATTCTCTGACTGCCCTTGCTCTTGGCAGATGTTTTCTTCCGTCAATGTGGTGGATTACCAAAATCATGTCAAGCTTCTCAATAAATATTCTCCTTTTGCGAAATGACCTCTTCTGCCATGCTGGATTGATCTTGATAAACAATAGGAGTGCATTATACGCAGAAATGTCTACGATGTTGGAAAAAACTACAATGAGACATCTGTTTGTCTTCCTCCGACAGGAATAGTGGGAGACCAGTTTGTCTAACGTGTCCACCCCACCTTTGGTACTGTTATAGTCCAAAATAATTTGAGGTTTATTTGTGTCTGTGTCTGCTATTTTACTGTCATGGTGGGGAGTGCTCTGGAGAACTACACACTTGCCTCTCTTCGGGATGTACGATACAAGAGTTGTATGCTTCGTGAATGCAAATCTCGCTGTGTAGTTTGGGGCCCCTTGTGCAAGCAATTGCGGAGGAATTGTTGGTTTATTTTTTCTCATTGTACCAATCATTGTCAGTTTTTTTTTCAGAAAAAGCTGTCCAAATTCATACGATGTGAAAAAGTTATCACATGTTACATTATGTTCTTTCAAACCTTGAATGAGATCGTTGACAACCCTGAGACCTTGGTTTCGTTCTGGTGCAGAACCAGACAAAGGTAGGGCTGTATATTCCAGACATAATTGGTAGCGTTGTCACAAAGTGCCCAAAATTGTATGACGTACTTGGCTGTTTCATGGGCATGTACTGGCGGAATGGGCACCTTTCTCGGAAAGCCACCAGTTGTTCATCCACTGTAACCTACATTTCAGGGTTATACAACATCGGCAAAATTTCCACCCACTTGTCCCAAAGTTTTCTTATGGCTGCAAATTTGTCATCTTCCCGTCTTCTTGATCGGGTCTGTCTGTCATCAAATCGAAGAACCTTCGATATCATTTTGAATTTCTCTAAGGACATAGTGGCCCTGAAGATATTCCGTCCCGTTGTGGCATCCCACAGACCCTCTGTGGACTAATTACGAGATTTAAATACCCCAGACAGCAGCAACAAGCCAATAAATGCTTTCAAGTCAACGTTATTCAAATTCTTCCAACTGTCACCAAACACCTGTTTTCCTTCAATGTTACTATTTTTTAGTATGATATCCACTATTGCTGGAGGAAAAAACAGTATAAATGCAAAGTATTCGTCTTCAATTCTAGACGTGGCATATCTAGTAGGCCCTGGAGTCGTGTTCACAGCATTTTCTGCCTGACACCTGCCCCATGAAGCTTGTGGTTCTGATTTCCACTCGATTTTACCATCTTTGCTAAGTAGAGTCGCCGTCTGACTCGTCAGATACGTCATTTGCGTCGTCATCGGATGATAGTTCGCTTTCGTCAATTTCTGAAACAACTTCTTCTTCTTCCGACACTGCAAGCAACAATTCGATTTCTTCATCAGTAAGTCTATGATTAGGCATAGCGTAGGCTTTGGAGGGTTTTTAACAGAACACGTACAAAAATCAACTATGAAAAGAACAACGCCCCTACGAAACACACAATACGAAAGCGGAAAAAAACTGTGGGAAGCCAATATGGTCACAGAATATAGAGAATGCTGAGAACAGGACAGCACCATTAGCGCCATCTATTGTGCCAATAGGAATATAAATACATAACGAAAAAGAACGAGAGCACGAATGCATTGTCACAATAATAATAATTGAATAATATATTGGATTTTATATATTTTATTTTTCCAATCACTAAAATTTCAACACGGGTCAAAATTGACCCGAACAACTTATGTGTTACAATTTTTACTGTAAAAAAACTACCATTTGAAAAAAAAAGTTACGCATAACTGAATATTTACTATGACTATGCAAACAAAGTCACAAAATATTTTTGAAAAATTCCCAAAAATGTAATAGATATATACGAAATAAATTTGATATGGGTGAAAAAAGACCCGAACACTGTAGGAAGGTTAAAAAATAGATCAAATCCCCAATCAAGTAGCGGGAAATCGCAAACGTAAATTAAGAAATCCGCTTAAGAAAATGAAAGGTAGGTTCGCACGCAAGGCAAAAATCAGGATTACAATATAAAATAAATAGAATAGAAAACATGCAAAAAATACATCTTTACCCAGGGAAGAGATTCGTGTTAAAACTGTTGCAGTTGTGGCTACGGAGCCCAAGGGATGCAGGATCGCTGAAAACTGGTTACAAAGACTGAAAAGTGAAACGAATGTTTGAGGTAAATAAATGTAGATATAATAAAGAATAATATAGATTACATTAATTTAGAAAATAGAGAATAATGTAGATGACATCATGACAAATAATGAAAATGTAGGAGTTGAAGAGTTGATAAAAAATAAAAATTATGTGTCTATTGCGAAAATAAGTTCTAATGATGAGCACATCAAGAAGAAACCCCCAAAATCGACTCAGATCGATAATAAATATTTTGATGAAACTAAATATAACGATACTAGTTTTAAATTTTACGCAAATGGATGATAAATGGATTTTTGAAGGTAACCAAGTCAATAGCAATATCTGTGAAAATGGTAAATGGTAAAAATAATAATAATATGGATGATACAGAAAATGAATTTAAAACTCGACTAGTGTGAAAAAACTAATTATCGCACAAGATAAGGAGAAAGTAGTTGTTGATTTTAATGAAAATTATAAGGATAAAAATATTTTTAAGGCTAAGCAGTACGCAATACAGGTCAACAATGAAAATGTTGCTGAAAATGAAAGGATTAATAATTATGCTGAAAATGAAATGATTAATAATTGTGCAAAAAATGATGCGTTATGGAGCCACATGTGGACTTCCTGGTGTTCGTTACGCTCTCACGCAGACTAACTCTGCAACTAGGCCATTTGGCGGTAGAGGATTTAAATCTTGAACAGGAATTTCAGGATAAGGAGGTGAAGTTCGGGCCAAATAAGCACGCCAAAGCGATCTTTCAATTTGGAGCAATTCGAACTGTAATAAAAAATAACAAAATTATTATTGTGGAAAATAACGAAAAGAAGGTTAAAATTACTTTAAATAAAAATATGAAAATTGAAGTAATTAAAAATTTCAAAAGAATTACTAACAACGAAATGCAAATCGGAGATACCGTATTTTTGAAAGAGGAAAATAAACCCAATATGCTACAAGATAGAGGTCAGGGACTTTTTCGAGTAATAAAACTTAGATAGCGATTCAATATGGTGATATGCATTCAACGATATAATGTCGCCAATGTTTGAGTACTAGTTATTTTGCGCAAAACAGCTATTTGATACAAATAACTTTGCTACTCAGTATATTTCAATATTCAAATCTAAATGTCTCAAAGAAATATGGATTACACATTAATGAGAAGGAGAACGGACCTTATTCATCCATATATATTTTATCTCTAAAAGCTTTTTTTAATAGAGTTTCGATTTTATCATTTCCATAAGTTTTAGTATGTTATATAGCCAGAATGATTAATGTATACCGCTAAAGTATCCATTCGTTGCTGATTAGTTCAACCCCTGTTTTATCTGATGCTCCATATTCGATAACTGCTGCCATTGAACTAATAAATACTAAATTCGTTTTACCATTTCTCTCACAACAGCTTCGAGCCACCTGAACCGTTCCAAGTTCAAATCAAAATTTATCCCTTTTTTATCCACTAATTCTTGATCAAAATGCTATGTTTTATTTTAAATATTGGAAAATATAGGAAAATATAGGAAATATTAGAAATTTTAAATATAGGAAATATTGGAATTCTAAAATTGCACACTTTCTTCTTTCGAACGATTTACATATACACCAAATTTGAGGTCTCTATCTTATCGCAAAGCATGCTTTCCGATCATTTCACTTTTCGAACATTTTGGTGTGGAACACCCCCTTCAGAGTACATTTTCGAAAAATTCGATTTTTCCGGGAGTTTTTATCGAACGATCGAGTCGTGTACCAAATTGGCTAGTCTTAGCCGGGTCTCTATTATCTTTGTATCTACCTTTTCGGGAAGCGCCTACAACAAGCGTGACAGACAGACAGACAGACAGACTGAAACTAGGCAATTATTATATTCTAGCCGAATACCCGTTGAAAATCAACGGTCTGGCAATAAGCAACCCCTGAAGAATGTTAATTTTTAATAATACGCGATTCACATTTATTCGACAAATCGAATATTTCGGTGTGAAGAACAACACCCTAACGAAGAAAATATTGGGAAACTAAATTTGCGCATTTCTTCCTTTCGAATTATTTACCAGTACATCACATTAAAGTCTATCTCATCCCGAGGCACCCCTATATTATTATTTCTTCTTTGGAACTTTTTTCTGTGAAGCACACCCATAAATGAACATTTTTGAAAAACTCTCTTTGTCTTGGATTCTTTATCAGATGATTGGTCCATATACTAAATATCAAGCCTCTATCACATTTAAAAGGAAGTGTGCCTAATTTATTCGTAAAATCGTACATATTAGTGTGCGGCACCCCTTAAAGTAGCAAATATTAAAAATCTGAAATTTCACGCTTTCTTCCTTTCAAACTATCAACCCGCGCACCAAATTTGAAGTCTCTATCCTTTCGAGAAGCATGTTTTTTTATAACTTCACCTTTCGAACGTTTTACTGTGTAGCACCGCGTTAATGAACATTTTTATCAAACTGTATTCATGTTTGGATTTTTTGTTAAATGGTTAGCCCATATACTAAATTTCAAGCCTCTATCACATTGTAAAAGAGGTGTTTTTCATTTGTTCGGCAAATCGAACATTTTAGTGAGCGGTACCCCCTACAATAGCAAATGTTGGAAAACTGAAATTGCACACGTTCTTCCTTTCCAACTTTTTATCCGTACACCAAATTTGAAGTCTCTATCTCATCGTCAAGAATGCTTTTCTAGCATTTCATCTTTCGAATGCTTTTGTGTGGAGTACCCACCATCTTAACTATACATTTTTTAAAAACTCTATTTCTTATGTGATTTCTGTCAGATGATTCGCCCATATACCAAATATCAAGCCTCTATCACGTTTTAAAAGGATCGTTTCTCCTTTATTCCGAAAATTGAACATTTTGGTGTGCGGCATCCCCTAAAGTAGAAAATATTGGTAAACTGAAATTGTACACTTTCTTACTTTCAAACTATCTACCCTTGCATCAAATTTGATATCTCTATCTCATTCCGAAGCATGGTTTTTTATCAATTCACTTTTCGAACGTTTTACTCTGGAGCACCCCCTTAAACGAAAATTTTTGAAAAACTATATTCGTCTTGGGTTGTTTTCATCAAATGATTAGCCCATATACCAAAGTCCAATCCTCTATCAAATTTTAAAAGAGCCTTTTCTCATTTATTCGATAAATCGAACATTTGGGTGTGCGGCACCACCTTAAGTAGAAAATATTGGAAATCTGAAATTGCACACTTTCTTCCTTTCGAACGGTTTACCCATACTCTAAATTTGAAGTCTCTATCTCATCGCAAAGCATGCTTTCCCATCATCACACTTTTCGAACGTTTTGGTGTGCAGCAGCCCCTTAAGTAGAAAATATTGGAAATCTGTAATTGCCCACTTTCTTCTTTTCGAACGATTTATCCATACACTAAATTTGAAGTCTCTATCTCCTCGCAAAGCATGCTTTCCAATCATCTCACTTTTCGAACGTTTTGGTGTGCGGCACCCCCTTAAGTAGAAAATATAGGAAATCTGAAATTGCAACTTTCTTCTTTTCGCACGATTTACTCATACACAAAATTTGAAGTCTTTATCTCATCGTAAAGCATGCTCTCCCATCATCACACTTTTCGAACGTTTTGGTGTGCAGCACCCCCTTAAGTATCCAATACATGATTTCCATTACAGATTCAAGAGTTTTGGCATTTGTGTGTGTATGGTGGGGGCGATAATATTTTTATATAAAAAATCATATAAGATAACCATTTGTGAAATAGATTTATTGCAGTTGTTTTCATAATTTGTTTCTATTTGGAAAAATTCTAAAAATTAATTGTTTTATTCATTTTCACATCTTTGAAAATTAATATGTATCATACGTTTACGCTTTAAAATCATTTCACTAAATTTTGTTTAATGATCTGACTTTTGAGAGCTATATCGCGTCCACAGACTGACAGATTGAGACCTAACTATGAAGTTATAATTTAAAAAATTGCTATTTTGTATTCAGAAATTCCCGAAACGTGTAACAAATTCTTATTTTAGACATTCACATAATATTTTATCTTTGCATATACTAAGTGTTGCTGGGGACGATTTTTCAAACACAAATTGTCTTACTTATAGCCTAATGCGTTTGAAATAAACCTACTTGAACATTATGTAGTAGTGCATATTTTGGCCTTCTATAAGATTTAATTTCATTAACAGATCTTAAACACGTGCCATAAGACGCAATCTCAAATATTTTAAGTCCAGTAGGATATGACACTCACACATTATAGGTTCAGTATAATGTAACACCCCAAAAATTTAAATCCAAAAGGATATAATACTTAAATGTTATAAGTCCAGTGGGATATAATACTTAAATGTTATAATTCCAGTTCGTTATAATAATTAAATATTTTAAGTCCAGTAGGACATAATATTTAAGCATTTTAAAAGCAGTAGGACATACTTCTATATTATTTTAAGTCTAGAACATATTACTAAAATATTTTAATACCATAATATATTGTAATTATTCCGTATTTTGAATTGTTCAACACATCCTGACGATTCGAATAACTTTTACCTGGTGATTAATTTTAAAAGGGAATTTCCTGAAAAGTTTTCCATTTGTGTGTTCAAAGCCTTAAGGATATTAGGATAAATAGAAATATTTCTCAAAAGAGCATATACGAAACATTTACTATTTACTTTCGTAAATAAAGCTATTTAAACGTAAGAATATATGATTAATTACAGAAACCTGTTCTCCCGAAAGCATTTGATTTTTCGATGAATATTTAACAATACGGTTGTAGGAATATATTTGAGACAATGGAGGTATATTAAGTGAAGTAATGTAATAATTTGTCTTCTTTCTGTTTGCAGAATAGAACTTTATTAAAGTGCAGTATTTTTTAAAAAACTAAGACGATATATTTTTTATTGTTCAGTTCATTTGACTGTTCATCTCTTAGCACACAGACGAAGGGAACTTAATTTTTGAAATTTGATACGATAGATAAGATCAAGTTGATAAATAAGATCATGTGAGATACGTTGAAGGAATTTTTCTTATTTTAATTAGTTCTTTGGTTAATTTAACTTGAAACGCCATTATGAGCGAATTTTACGTAATGCACTTCAATAGCGATCTAAAATATAACTACAAAATTATGTAAACGTCATCGGTAAGACCGAAAGCTGCTCTTTCCAAACGTTGAAGAGAATTCTTAACATAATATCTTAATTTTTGAAAATGTTACAACAAATTGACAAAAACTGGCATTGTACACGTATTTTTTTTTACCTTCCTTATATACATAGAATGTATACGGAAAGTATTGTGACGGGGTGGAAAATTCGAATTCGAGTTTTCGACGGGCACGTTTCAAGCATCCCTGATCACGAATCAAACATTTTTGAGGTGATGTCTGTGTGTGTGTGTGTGTCTGTCAGTGAGCCTCTGAAGACGATATCTCACGAACAAATGGAGGCGATTCGAATGAAATTTGGTACAAAAAAATTTACAATCCGTGAATACTGGAAGCCTATTGGTTTCAAATATAATCAAATGTTCTAAATTTTCGAGTGAAATTTGAAAAATTCATCGAAAAATCAAAACCTTTAATAAAGTTACGTAAATAGACATTTCGTATGTAATTTTTCCTTAGAAAACGATTGACATAAGCTTTAGAACGCTAGCATGAACCGTTCTCAAGATACTGCCCATTTTTCAAATAAATTTATAAAAAAGATTAAAAAAAATATTAACTGTTGAGAAACATGTTCACTTTTCATATGTAATATCATGCGATAAATTTAGTGACATCATTCTCGTGGATCTAGCTCGTTCCATTCACGAGAAAATAAAATTTGAGTTATACTTTTTTATTTGTACGACGATCTGCTATAAGAATAACTTATCTCTCGTCCATAACGCTTGGCAAGAGTTTGGCGACGAGTTTAGCGCAATGTTGCCAACTTGGCGACAGCTGATATATTTAGCGCATATATTTCTTTAGTAGCAATGCTTTAAATGTTGCCAAATTAACGAAAATCTCACCAAACGGATTAAAATGATGCTAAATCAATGAAAATGACGACAAATTGACGAAATGTCAATATCTTGGAAATAATATAAGCATCCATTATAAGAATAACCTATTTTCTTTGACGGTAAAAGTATACGGTATATCTTATACGGTATTCATTGCATTATATAAGGAAAGTCATGTGCTGCCCACATCAGATTTTTTAATTACTGCGTCCACAAAATTTGACATATTTCGATATTATCATTTAGTTACCATCAAAATAACTAAAGCCTAAAATAACTAAGCTTAAAAACCTAAAGCTATTATAATAACTTCGTTTATAATTTCTGCCAGTTCGTGACGTCACCATTTGAAGACAAGGTACCAAGGAGCTCAACTGCACATGACTTAGAAGCACTGATTTCGAGGTGTAAAAAAATCAGAGCAATTTCATAAAATAACCGTGACCTTATATTCACATTTTTATGAGCATTAATTAGATTTATGTATTTTCATAGTCTCCTGAGCCTCTATAATTTACGCTATAGCCCCTCTCATAAACTGCTTTTACTTTTATCTCTCTATTTATCTGATTAACTAATTCAGCTAAAATATAAACGTATAGTATTACATTTAATCAAATATTTCTTCAGTCGGAATGCTTAAATGGTTCATTATATGTAATACTATAATTCTCGTATTTATTTCGTATTCTCGTATGTATTTTTCATTAAATTTATAAATTTTTATACAAAATATCAAGCATTGCTCTTCGTGATATTCAGAAATCACATTAAATAATTCAAAGTTCTATTATTTATATATTATTACGATTTATGCAATGGAGCATTTTATATATAAATTGGTTTTCAACATAGAGAATAATATCGCATAAGTATACGCATAATAGCATATGGAATACATATAGCATAACATTTCATGTTCTATGACAGAAAAGCTTCTGAAACATATATTTATCATCCAACATTCTTAAGCTTGGAGGACATATAAATTTCTCTTAGAAAATACTCAAAAATATTTGCAAAAAATGCCTCAGCGGCATTTATCGTTTTAAATACCTGTGTTTACCAAACATGAATTTATAATTTGTTTCTAAATATGATATCCTTCGAGCTTTAAAAATGTTAATCAATGTTCAACCGTGCTATTTAATGAAGAATTTGAAAATAACAACAAATTTATTCTCTAAATTATGCAGCTACTGTAATAATTCCAATAGTGAAGGTGCAATAACACTCAGGATATAAGGTTCTTTTTAGTTTAACTACATTGTTACGACACGTTCTATGGAATCGTAGGTGTATTTTCCGGATATAAGAATAAAATCGAATTTCTGAATAACTAACAATTTATTCAAAACGGCGATACACATAAACATAAACACTGTATAAATAATAATTCTCCATCTGTGTCGCAACGTTGCAAGACAGCCATGATATATGATGAAACACCAAATAAATGTAAAGATAATGCATATAAAATTTATACAAATCAGACGATTATATTCTCAAAACACTTATATATTCACAATTCTCTTTTACTCATTTTACGTCACTTTATTATCTGAGACATAAAGCTGCTCATACATATACTATGGAAAGATCTATAAAAATCTAATTAATTCGTGAACTTCTACTACAATGACGTAGTTTCTAGAAGTTTCTAAAAGTCGACAAGGTCCTCCTTCAATGACTGTTTCGTTATAAGCAATTATAATATGTAGAAGTTGTTTTAAAGCAAAACTGTTCTCAAAACAAAGACGAGGAATAAAATATGTGTAATAATATGAATATTATATGTATAGAAGGAGTATTAAGACAACGTCGAAATTTAATAATAATGGAATTGTGCATTTTATGAACTATAGAACACAGAGGATGCGTTGTGACAAGAGCTTTTCGTATCTCCACTGATGTATATGCCAATTCGATGTTGATGATAGGAAACAAGATTAAAACTGGCCCTATTTTTTTTGTCCCAATGTTATACAAAACATTGTGCATCTCAGTA
The DNA here is from genome assembly GCA_951213105.1 of Amaurobius ferox. NCBI lineage: Eukaryota > Metazoa > Arthropoda > Arachnida > Araneae > Amaurobiidae > Amaurobius > Amaurobius ferox. The sequence continues at coordinate 52,175,791 of OX578147.1, read as the reverse complement.
AAAGTTACGTGGCAGAAAATTATATTATGAGATAGTTCAACCATGATGATCTATTGAAATAGGAGTATGAAAGCTCTAATCATGTTGGATACTGCTTTTAAAACATAATTAGCTAAATTATGATAGCCAAAACATTTCACAAAATGTGCTGTTTAAAAACTATTTTCATTCAAGGCTCAAGTAGCCATATTTAAAAGTCTATGCATAGAATGTTTGGAAGTTTTATAAAGGCAGAACACGAATAAACTCCTTTTCAAATGAAATATGGTTGTAAGGGTATGTACTTTATTGTGGTTACCAGTTTAAATTTTGACTATGGAGGCACGTGGCTTTTAAATCTTTAGCACTTATCTAGTATTATTGTGGGTAAAATTTCTGCTTCCTGCCTCAACAAGAAAACTCTACTATATATATATATATATATATATATATATATATAGTTTTTATGAAAAAAATATGCAATATTCGAACTTGAAGGATTATAACAAATTAAACATGTTCACTGAAGTCAACCAAAGTCAAACCGAATTTGACTTTCATAACGTAATGTGCTCCCAATCATTTTATTGGAACCACATATAAAACTACATTTTACCTCAGGTACCTCAGTACAAAGATTAATATTTAAAATTCGGTCTTGACTTCTAACATGATTATTTCAAACTATGTACAATAAATTATTCGAAGCGGTTAATTGTTATTATATCAGCGAAACTTTCGCACACAATTATATTTGAGTAAGTGCTAACAAAACCTATGCTTGAGACTCGTTTTGCTTCACTAAAAAAATAAAATTAAGTATTTATTGATTTTTACTCACATAGTTTAAGAATATATGCACATAATCTATGGAATGTTCTACATATTTCAAAATGAAAAGTTGTTTGAAGTATTCAGTTCTCCAGTCAGCGAAGAAATTTTAAGTTGGGCCAGAAAGCTACTGTGATAAAGTGTATACAATTGGAAAGATACTTTTCTTTGTAGCGATTGTTTTATTTTTGACATATATTTTTGGATTACTGTAATGCGCATGTTAATTTGTACTCGCTGTATGTTTGGCATGAATTTGAAGTACATTAGTCAGAGTATCACAATCAGTAATTATAAGTAACCATTTGATATATTTCTACATCGTTTCATTAAAAACATTAAAATGTATTCTAACATTTTTCAAATGATTTTAAAGCATGTGTAGGTACAAATGGACAGTATGGTATATTTCATTGGTGTATTTCAAAATAAATTTTTACTATTCAATTTAATGTTCTGTTTCTATACGATCTTATAATAAACCGTAAATAAATAATTTTTAATGGAAAAATAAAATCATATACTGTTCAGAATTATACTTTTGTGTATCATCGCTTATCTACATCCAATAAAAATGTGTCATCCAGTTAACAATAAATAAGTCATTTTTTATCAAAAACGTTTTGCAATATGCTATTTTTTTTCAAAAATATTTATAGTACCTGGAATGCAAATATGTATTAAATTAAATACGAATACGCATTGTTCTGTCCTTATTTATTAAAAGCATTGCAATTTATAGGTATTCCGTATAGTAAAAAGAAAACGTATTGCAATACATAGAGATTATTTTACAAAGTCGTATATTTGATGCTCTCCCTAAAAGAAAAATCTCTAATATCCCCTATAAGAGAATTTAATCTATTTACGCAATGCTTCTTAGCGATATATTTTTATTTTCTTACTTTATTTTCAAAACCAATTTAAAATATGAAATTGGAATGATGTTCTGTTTTATATTATTCAAGGTCGGTTACATTAAAGTTATTATGATTGAGACAATTCCTTGATTAAGCACAAGTGAAATTTTTATAGTTTTCAATAGGAATGTTGTATAATATTATATACGTGATAAATATTGTTTTTATTGTTTAAAATTCCTCCATTATACTGAGATTCAATTGATAATTATACAAAACATGCAATTATTGATTTAAAAATTCAACCGGCAATAAACCGTTTGAACCAATAATGGGCTGAATAAGATAAAATATTTTGATTCATATTGGGTGTCTTACAGCAGTCTAAATAGCAAACTTTGAATGATTTTAATCTATGTCTTAGCACTATCCAGATGATCGTACAAAATTATCGTACCAACTTCGCAACGACACAATTTGTTGCAGAATTTGCTTGGACAGGAGATACAGGACAATTTATTTTTATATCTGCTCTGATAGGCAGGCTGCTATTATACCTTTGCAGAAGTATGTTATGACTTATTCCCTAGTTTGGGAGTACCATACTTCACTCTGAAATATTGCTAGCAAAAATAAAGTCACCATTTACTGAGTGCATGGGCATTCAGGAATTCTATATAATGAGTTGGCTGATAAGTAGGTTAGGAAGGGTTCAAATACACATTTTGTCGGCCATGATCCAGCTTTAGGCATCTCAAATGATTTTATCAAGGACACTGTGTTTGATACCTTCAGGACGCGACAGTATCAGAACTACCGTGACACTCAGGGTCAGAAGAAAGCGAAGGAACGGACTCATGATTGCTTTATCGTACGTCATAAGGAGCTGCTGAGGGTCAACAGAACTCATATTCTGAGGGCTGTGGGGCTCCTTGTTGGGTATTGTATTCTCAGAAAACACCTAAGTATTATGGGTATTGTTAAGAACCCGGTTTTCAGAGGCTGTCTGTATAGGGAAAAATCTGTATTGCATATAGGTTTGTGAGTGTGAGCCTATAGGATTGGAATGATATTTAATTGAGCCCTAGACGGTGCAGGGCATTTCTGTCGAATTCTCGCTGATATTTGCTTCAACCATAGTTATTTTTCTTCTAGGGACGTTTTTTTAGAGACAACATAATAGATCTCCGGTCACTGTGTTAGACTATTTTTGAACCATCCGTCCCATCGTCTAAATCTAAATACCAGACTCTGTAACTTACTATTTGAAAAAACGAAGAATCTGTGTAAGTTCTTAGTAATCAATTTCGGTAATCTACACCCTGACTTAATATTCAATCAACGAGTTATGTTATTTAAAACTCAATATTAAAATGCCTCAAATTTGAACTTTTGTAAATGTTCTAAAATATTCATAGAACTTTATGATAAAACTCAATATATGTGTTGTATTATTATTTTTTTCGGTATCATCCACACCTACGAAAGAAGCCAACGGCCCTACCGTGCAGAAAACACCGGTTATCGTTAGATCACCGAAGTCAAGCAGCATAGGGCGCGGTTAGTACTTGGATGGGTGACCACCTTGGAACACCGCGTGCTGTTGGCACATTTCGGACGCGGTAGCCCGGTGGTTTGCGCGCTGGATTTGCACGCTGCCACAACTGCCGCCGTGTTCATGCGGAGTACGATCACGTTAAACATGTGGGTTCGTAAGTCCTTCCGAGAGGTTGGTGGTAGGGGAAGGAGAGTACGGTCCCTGTGGATGCCTCTCCTACTGGGTTCCGGTCTAAATTGGGTGGCACACTCCGGCCGTCCAAACGGTTACCTTACACCTTTCTGGTAGGTCGGACGGTCTGGGTCTCAACAACACCACCTATGAAATAATCGTATGAGAGCACCGGGCCATCAGAATAAATTTAAAGTAAATTATGGACAATACTTTCCAGCTAAAGTTTTTAGAAGAATTATGATCAATAGATTAAAGAACGAAATTGAGAAGGTTTTAAACTAGGGGCAAGCATAATTTCGAAGTGGAACTGGAACCACTCAACATGTTTCCACTTTGAGAAACGTCATTGAGCATAATGTTTCCCTTTATTTAAATTTCATTGATTTTAGAAAAGCTTTTGATACCATTGACAAATATATGTTATGGAAGATATTTGTTAGTTATGGAATCCCACAAAAATTATTAACATTATTACGGCGCTGCATCGAAACAGCAGCTGCTGTGTTGAAGTAAACGGATAAATCAATGAAAGTAAAACAAAAGTCATAAAAATGAATGAAAAAACTCCTGAAAATGTAACACTAGATGATGAACCCATTGAAGAGGTAAATATCTTTACTTACCTTGGAGTGCTGGAGAACAAGGAGGGTGAAACAGATGAAGAAATTAAAATAAGAATTTTAAGCGCTCAGAATTGTTTAGAATCCTAAATAGCGTATGGCGAGCTACTAATCATAATTTTAAAAAAAATCAAACTTTTTAATTCCTTAGTGAAGAGCGTTTTCTTTTATGGAGCCGAAACATGGAAATTGACAAAGGAGCAACGCAACAAGTTGAATGCCTGGCAGACTAAATGCCTGAGGAAAATTTGAGTGTATTTTGACCTTATGTTATTACTAATACGGAACTCTACAAGAGTGCTGGGCAGAAATCAATATAGATGGCAATAAAAAACCGTAGATGGAAATGGACGGGACATGTCTGAAGACTGTCTAGCATAGCATCCCTGCTGTGACAATTACTTGGGCCCCCGAGGGAAAAAGATTTCGGGGTCGACCCAAGCTAACGTGGACGAGACTTATAGAGCAAGAGAGAAATCGGATGGGATAGACGAGCTGGCACAGTATCGACCAGGGTGGCAACGCAAGCTGAAGGCCTAATAGCAATGATAAGTGATGTGTGGTGATGATGGTAATCAAGACTTCCAATTACTAATATTAAAATACTTTAGGAAGAGTTTTTAGATTTTCCTCTTTCCTTAAATTAAGAAAATGAGTTTTTGGTTCTATAATCTTATTCTAAGCATAGTGGTGGTACATCTACAGTGGTGGTACATCTATAGTGGTGGTACATCTATAGCGGTGGTACATCCACATACAATATCCGTTATGTTAGGATATCCGATCGGCGGGAGCCAGTTGAATTGGACTCCTGAAGATGGTAGATAGTAATCCTCTTCTTCACATATACATATTTTACCAAAATTATATTAAATAAGAAAGTGGACATAAACATAATTAATGTAAATTTCAATACTTCCTTGAAGATAGTTAAATTCTTACAGTTTTATTTATAAAACAATATTATTTTACACTTTTCTATAACCTTTTTAAAGAGATTAATAATACAAATTTTAAGCTAAGTACTTTTGACAACAGTGCATTTCTTCACTCTTCTAGTTTATATTATTCAAATTGATCAAATTGTACTGCACACTTCAATGACTTAAATTATTAGCAGCCGCTATATTTTATTAAACTAATCAATATTTATTTTTCATAATATTCATATCGATACTAAAACGTTATCCTGGGAGGGATTTTCGCAAATTCTTCACGGAACTTCCATGGTTTCATGGAACACTAACTGTGAGCATTTGAAATCCCCACCCCCCTACAAAAATTTTGCGATTTCACTGAACCCATACTCATTATGATTAAGAACACGAAATTTATGAAATAGCCTTCATATAGTGGCAAGTAATGTACACCATTTCATAAAAATACTAAAACAGTTAGTGGTTGGATAATCATTTAAAATTTTTGTGTATTCTAACAATAGTAATTCGTGGTATTTTACGAAAATTAGTGTGTATATCTGTACCCACTTTCTATACCCCTGGATCATAATACTCATATCGATATTAAAACTTTATTCTGTGTGGGGTTTCGCAAATTCTTCACAGGACTTTCTTGGTTTTATGGAATACTAACTATGAGCATTTATACCCCCCCCCCTTCAAAAATTTTACGATATCACTAAATCCATACTCATTACGATTAAGAACACGAAATTTATGAAATAGCCTCAATATGATAGTAAGTGTTGCACACCCTTCATTTTATAAAACATCTAAATCAGTTAAAGCTTGGATAATTATGTAAAATTTTTGTGCATTCTAAATATAGTAATAGATGGTAGTTTACGAAAATTAGTGAGTATAGTTTTGAATCCATTTTCTATTCCTCTGGTTACAACTATGAATATGCCAATGGTTGGAATACTTAATTCAAAATGAATATAAAAAAATACTTTTGTACCGAAACGGATAATTCAAATCAGAGAGAAAACATAAAACTAATCATACCTAATAATATTAAATATATCTGTGCTAAATGTAAATTTTGATAATGCTATGAAATTATTATAACCTTTCCAATAAAAGCAGTCTAAATACTACTGTTTTTCTGAATTCAGTCTACATTTCATAAATGCCCCAAATAAAATAAAATAATTTAATTTTAAAATAAAGTATTTAAAACTGCAAATGAAATGCAATTAAAAATAAATGTATTTCATAAATTATTATTAATATCATATTTGCTATACATTTGCAATAGCTCACTTTAATAAACGTATATAACAAAACAATAAAATAATATATAATCTCTGGAGAAATTTAGGTCCTGTTTTCATAAGGGATTTTTCTAAGATCTTTACTGTAGTGAAGTTTTAAAAAACTAACAAAACTTCGTCAAAAATGTGCAAAGACGCAGATGAGTATTTTCATTACACGTTCATTAAAAATATCTGCAAATTTCTCAAAATACATTTTGGAATTCTTATAACTATAATTCATTAAATCTCTTACTCCGTTTTTATAAAAAGTAATCCCCATTGAAATAATACGTAACAGATTTTTCTTAATCAAAAATAGTTAAAATGACATTTGAACAAATTCTTTCATAATGATATCTTCCAAACGAATAATGATATCTCTTTCGATAATGATTTCCTTCTTTAAAACTAGTCCTATTGTTCGTATGTAATACTACTTTATTCAAAAGTCTACATCTCAAAAAGTGTGGCCTTTGTCTTTCTTACAAGCGTCTCCTTTGTTATTTTCTACTTGTTATTTTCTGATAAAACGCCTCCATTCAATTCGATAGAGACACTCGAATTTTTGTAAAGTTGTTAAATTGGAAAAAGTAAGGTATTTTTTATTAATAACACTTTTGTCTTATGAAATTTTTACCGTTGAAAAGTTATTCGAAGATTGTATGAATTTGTTTTTGCATGATTCCCGGAATATAATATTTCTAACTAATATAATAATTCTAGGAAATATAATAATTTTAACAAAGCACATACAACCTTTTTTACAGGTATGCTACAGATATCTTTATAAAATTAACCACCCATCAGTAACCATAGGTAAGGCATGACAACGTGACTCACAGATTAAGTATGACTAGTTTCACCAGTTTGTATGGAGCCCGACAATCCTTAAATATTTTACGTAGTTTAAAGGCTTTTGAGAATGCCACTTTTACAAATTTATTTCATTTTCAGAAATTGAAATTATAGTACAATTAGAAATTATAGTTTAGGGACGTTTGAACCGTGGTCCTCCGTCGAATACTCGAATTGGAGTTCGAGTCATAATACTTTCCTTATGTATTATACTAGACAAAGTAATAAATATAAACTTTGTCTAATATGAATGCAATTATAGATGTGCATGAATGAAAATCACACCGAAACACTTCGTGATTCAGATTTCCGAAAAAAAACTTTCGCATTCTTATCACCAAAAAGTTATCACAACTCGAATAATGATATTTTTTAGTTTTGCCAAAATTTAGGGGCATGGGGTGCAGTTATTATTAACATTTTTACAGACATTCCTTTGAAATTGAGAAATAGGTAACATTTTTAAAAATGACAGAAATACTGTGTCAAATGCCAAACTACAAAATATGCCAAAATGATTGGAAAAACGCCAGTATTGTAGAATTTGGCATAAAAATGGCAATATGGCAAACCTACTCCCTCCTTCTAGCTTAGACAACAGGTGTATTCAAGAACTGTAATTAGGACTGTTAATAAAAGTTAGCATTTTTTTTGTTTCCATTTTCAAAGGATTTTCTCCAAAGGCGAATAGACAGAGATACATTAGTCTCCCCTGAAAATCCCAGCTGACTCCTGAAAGAAACAAGAAAGGTGCTGGTATTGAGAGCTTCATCAGATTGAACAATAATATTTTGTTCATTGTCACAGAAAATATTTAATGCATTTCTTTCGTATAATATATATATAAATATAATAAAATAAAAGTTTCTTGACTGCAAGTTTTTTGGATAGACGCTGTCTCCTTTGTCACCCCTGACGCTTACCCACCGACCCAGAAGAAGGCTTTTTTCTACTTTCGAAACCAGTTGTCCACTATATACGTATCTGTGTTTATATTGTATTTACAAAGTTGTTATATTAATGACGTTTGCAACGAAGTTTTAACGCTTTTTTTAAACATTTTTAAACATTTGACCAAATACGCTGTAAACATTTACGATAATGCTATATCTGTGAACACTTACGATAATGATGTATATCTATGTACATTTGTGATAATGCTATATCTGTGGATATTTAAGATGATCATGTTATGTCTGTGAACATTTAGGGAAATGATGTATCTGTAAAAAATGACGATAATACTATACCTGTGAATATTTACAATAATGATATGTGTATCTGTGGAAATTTCCTTCATAATGAACTGCATAGAATTTTATGACGAAAACGTTAAAGTAGAACGGAGTCTATATGGTGACAGTTTTACGTACGTATTGTATTAAATTGAAAAAAAAGGAAATTATTATTTTTGAGAAATTAGTCTGATGAATAGCCAGTACTTGAAATTCTGTCCTCTTTCAGAGTAATATACCTTCTAGAGAAAATCTTCAATCTACAGCCAAACGAAGAAAAATGTACTAACAAAGCACTTTCCTGCTTTCGTATGTGAAAATATTATTATAACCTTCTTTTCCTGATTCTCTTGGAGAAAGATATCGATTAATTCTGCGATTGTAAATAAAAAACCTGATATATAGATAAAAACAAATGATAATTGTATCAAACTTTCTTAAAATGCATCAGGTTGAACACTTTAGCATATTCGGAGAGCACAACAGAATTCTTACGTTCAGCGATGAACACATACACTTTTAGAATAAAAATTATTCTCTGAAGGATTGTTCTTCATAAATAAGTAAATCTTAGAGTATTTAAGATTTATAAATGTAGTACTGTTGTACATTATTATTCTGTATGTACAGGGTTTTTAGAATTACAGTACCTCTGTTCAGAGCACTTTAGCGAAAAAATCATTGGACATAAGAACGCCAAAGCTGCGTGGTATGCATTTCAGAATATGGGGAAAAGAATGAAGAAAGAAATAATTCCAAAACTGACCGATAGTGGAAAATATGGTGCTGTGAACAGTCCCTAGCAAAACCATAATTCAATGAAACGGCTTGGCAGTCGTGATGCATATTAATTACGAATTGTAAATGGTATAAGCGACCATCAACTGTCATAAACATTGAATATGAATATTAGGCAAGCATTTTGTAAATTATCGATACGCCACCAATAAAAGAAGTCGCTTTATGCAAATTGTCTAAACACAATTTGTTACAAAAATAAGTTCAAAGCTTTTTGGAAACATTCGACGATCGCTATGGGACTCTCATTGTCTGACCGTGGTTTATTATTAAAGTTGTTTTACAAGAATGACGAAAACGTTTCTGGCGCTCTTCGTGAGTAAAGACGTTTGAAATCGTTGCGTAGAGGTCCACTGACAGCATATGGCTTCCGGAGAATGATTCAAAGCTTTGAGGAGACTAGAAGCGTCCCAGTCTGACCAGTCTGACCAGGTCTGAGGCCGAACACATGTGACAACGCAATTGGCTGAAGAGTTTGCAACGGCTGTTGTTGAACTGAATAACCATGATGATGCAAGAATCAATAGTGCTCGAGCTGCAGCAACTAGCAATACATTTGAATTTGCATACGCAACAGTATGGAAGTGTTTGCGAAAAACTTTAGAAAGTTATTCGTATAAGATCCAGCACCACCAAGCGTTACAAGGGTCTGATACAGATATCCGTGAAACGTTTGCTTTGGCATTTCATACACGCATGCAGGTAGACGCCAACTAGCACTGAAATATCTTGTGGAATGATGAGGCAAATTTTCCTCTGTGTGGAATAGTAAACATCCAAAACAGTCGCATCTGGGGAAGGGACAATTCCCGCCAGTTCCAGCAGATTCACTTACATTCTCTAAAACTAACCGTTTGGTATGAGTTTACAGCAACATTTCTGATTGATCAAATTTTTTAAAGAAATCCATCCACTGGGACCGAAGACCTGTTTAGTTGTTTCACAGGGTTATAGGGACATTATGCAGAACTTCGTTATTCCTCATCTCCAACAACGAGGATGCCTCAGCTCTACCATATTCCAACAAGATGGAGCAGCTCCCAACATTGGTAATCCTCTTCAACAGTTGTTGCATTTTCCCGAATAATGAGAGCATTTTCCCGAAAATAGAGTAACCCGTCGGGCATTCCCATCATTATGACCACCCCGTTCACTAGATCTGAACCCTTGCGACTTTTGGCTGTGGGGTTATCTGAAAAGCATGGTATATCGGGGAGATATTAGCAGATTTGGAGGACAGATTCATCTTGCACACACGCAACAGCACAATATATCAATTGCGTGCAGCTGCGAAAACACTGTCAAGCGATACCAGTTGTTGCTTCTTCAACACGGTGGACACATTCAACACTGTCAATGACTTGTTTCTCTACAGTTTATTCTTTTCTACGTTCCATGTGTAACATGTTCTAGATGCATTAATTAAATTGACATTTGGGTGTTTATGACTATTGTCAGCATCTATCGCACGCGTATGCCACTTAGAATTCATAATTAATATGCCATTTTATTCAATTATGTTTCTACTAGGGACTGTTCGCAGGGCCATCTTTTCCTCTATGCGTCATTTTTGGAACTACTTTTTAACACTTTACAACAAAGTTGAAAAGTGTTTATGACTTTGTTCATTCATTCTGTCTGTCTGTCTGTCTGTCTGTCTGTCTGTCCGTTAGCACGATAACTGCCGTAAAAATGAGTTTATCAAAATGAAATTTTAGTATGTTGTTCAGACCTTCTGTAGGACCTATGGGAATATAAATAAATAATATCACCCAATTAGTTTTTTATTGAACCCGGGTTGAAAAAATGAAATACATTGAACCCTATGGGACCTAATTTTTCAAACATTTTTTAAGTAAATTTAAAATTCACGAATTGCTTCGAAATTTTTAGGAAATATTCACATTATCCCATAGAATATATAAAAAAAAATTCAGTAAAATATGTTAAGTAGTTTTTTAATTAAAAAAATTATTTAATATAGGGAAAAAAACAAATTCATTTAAATTCTGACTTTGGGATATCTTCCAGAAAGAAAAGACAGAGATATTATATAATAAATATCTCTCCATTTGTTTAAACGTTTTGCATATGGGAGTGGCTTCATATTTTAAAATAAATTTGGTGATAACAATTTTTCATTTTTTTTAAATTTTATATAACTCTTCATGATAAATTTAATTGATGGCATTTTAAATGCACTTTATTACGTCCTAGAGAGTTAAAATTTGGTACACAGCTTAAATTTGTTGAACATTTTATTCGACAAAAATTTGATGGATCTTTAAATATAGATCATACATTTTTTTCGAAATGGCCTGAAAATAATCCCCGTTCACTTCTATAAATCATTGGTGTAATATTGTTAAAAATTCTGATGTGGACAGCACATGTCTTTCTCTGCAGACTCATATTCGTTCTCTTTATTTATTCAATGATAATTTGAGTTTATCTGCACAACATAAGCATTTTAAATGACATTGAATTTACACGTTAAACTTAAATTTGGTTCTCATTTGATAGCTGGACTTATTGTCAAAGGTGGCGTAGCGAAAACGCGAAAAACTAGAATATCTCAAGAACGGCTAGTCCTAGAGTAATGGGGTTAGTCTTATTCTTTTTGTTGTCAAAAATCACATATAAAATAGGAATTTAATTGATATAATTGAGCACACGTAGTCTTTTATTTTTATATATAACGATTTTTGCTGGCCATTTCTCAAAAATAGCCCGTTCCTTTTTCCCGAATCGTAGTAGAATAACCTACAAATGATTTATATACAAAAATTTGTTAAATTTGGTATATAAATCACTTGTAGGTTATTGAAATATTATACTCCAAATTTTGTTAAATTTGGTTCATTAGTTTTTAGCTAGAGTGGATAAAGGCAATTTCTGCGGCCATTTCGCAAAGAAGGCAGATTCTTTTATTACGAATCGTTCTATAATCTAATGAACATCAGGATTTCCCACAAAAAACATACCTACCAAATTGTATGAAATTCGGTCCATTAGTTTTTCAATTAGAGTGGATGTAATATCCACACAGACACACAGAAACATACACAGATACACCCTTACACACACAGACGTCTTCCTAAAAGTAGTTTTTTCGTGTTCTAGAAGTCCCAAAACGTGTAGATCCTTTGAAAATTCGAGTTCCGATCTTCGGCACGATTCCAATACTTTGAGTACATACACATACACATATATATTATCTGTGTATTATCTGTGTATCTAAATTCCGTGCCTATGCAATTACAATAGTTGTGATTTTAAATGATCCCTAAACTTTTATTATTTCTTCAAGGAAGCCTAATTTTAACATATGCAGAATGCAAATATCTCAAGCGATTGTAAGATGAATTACATAAGAATTGCTGAATTTTTTTCACACAAAATTATTTAGCTCTGGAGTCTGGAATACAAGTTATATGAAAGAAATATTCATTGATTTTGCATAAAGAATCAGATGATTTATATTTCGATACAGTTTTAAATATTTAAGTATAATAAATTACTGTAGTACTGTGATAATGTAAAAGATATTACCACTGAATGAATCACATTTTAGAAATTTTTAAATGAAATTACATTTCAGTTGGAAAGTGTTTCATAATCAATGCTTATGCATGATTGATCTTTCTTGTTATTTAGTAAATATGATATCATAGTACTTGAACATTTTTTTAGTTAATACCCATTCAATTTTTAACACTTTACAACAAAGTTGAAAAGTGTTTATGACTTTGTTCATTCTGTCTGTCTGTCTGTCTGTCTGTCTGTCTGTGTCTGTCTGTCTGTCCGTTAGCACGATAACTGCCGTAAAAATGAGTTTATCAAAATGAAATTTTAGTATGTTGTTCAGTCGGTCTGTAGGACCCATGGGAATATAAATAAATAATATCACCCAATTAGTTTTTTATTGAACCCGGGTTGAAAAAATGAAATACATTGAACCCTATGGGACCTAATTTTTCAAACATTTTTTAAGTAAATTTAAAATTCACGAATTGCTTCGAAATTTTTAGGAAATATTCACATTATCCCATAGAATATATAAAAAAAAATTCAGTAAAATATGTTAAGTAGTTTTTTAATTAAAAAAAATATTTAATATAGGGAAAAAAACAAATTCAATTAAATTCTGACTTTGGGATATCTTCCAGAAAGAAAAGAAAGAGATATTATATAATAAATATCTCTCCATTTGTTTAAACGTTTTGCATATAGGAGTGGATTCATATTTTAAAGTAAATTTGGTAGATAACAATTTTTCTTTTTTTTTAAATTTTATATAACTCTTCATGATAAATTTATTTGATGGCCTTTTAAATGCACTTCCCTACGTCCTAGAGAGTTAAAATTTGGTACACAGCTTAAATTTGTTGAACATTTTATTCGACAAAAATTTGATGGATCTTTAAATATAGATCATACATTTTTTTCGAAATGGCCTGAAAATAATCCCCGTTCACTTCTATAAATCATTGTTGTAATATTGTTAAAAATTCTGATGTGGACAGCACATGTCTTTCTCTGCAGACTCATATTCGTTCTCTTTATTTATTCAATGATAATTTGAGTTTATCTGCACAACATAAGTATTTTAAATGACATTGAATTTACACGTTAAACTTAAATTTGGTTCTCATTTGATAGCTGGACTTATTGTCAAAGGTGGCGTAGCGAAAACGCGAAAAAACTAGAATATCTCAAGAACGGCTAGTCCTAGAGTAATGGGGTTAGTCTTATTCTTTTTGTTGTCAAAAATCACATATAAAATAGGAATTTAATTGATATAATTGAGCACACGTAGTCTTTTATTTTTATATATAACGATTTTTGCTGGCCATTTCGCAAAAATAGCCCATTCCTTTTTCCCGAATCGTACTAGAATAACCTACAAATGACTTATATACAAAATTTTGTTAAATTTGGTATATAAATCACTTGTCGGTTATTGAAATATTATACACCAAATTTTGTTAAATTTGGTTCATTAGTTTTTAGCTAGAGTGGATAAAGGCAATTTCTGCGGCCATTTCGCAAAGAAGGCAGATTCTTTTATTACGAATCGTACTATAATCTAATGAACATCAGGATTTCCCACAAAAAACATACCTACCAAATTGTATGAAATTCGGTCCATTATTTTTTCAATTAGAGTGGATGTAATATCCACACAGACACACAGAAACATACACAGATACACCCTTACACACACAGACGTCTTCCTAAAAGTAGTTTTTTCGTGTTCTAGAAGTCCCAAAACGTGTAGATCCTTTGAAAATTCGAGTTCCGATCTTCGGCACGATTCCAATACTTTGAGTACATACACATACACATATATATTATCTGTGTATTATCTGTGTATCTAAATTCCGTGCCTATGCAATTACAATAGTTGTGATTTTAAATGATCCCTAAACTTTTATTATTTCTTCAAGGAAGCCTAATTTTAACATATGCAGAATGCAAATATCTCAAGCGATTGTAAGATGAATTACATAAGAATTGCTGAATTTTTTTCACACAAAATTATTTAGCTCTGGAGTCTGGAATACAAGTTATATGAATGAAATATTCATTGATTTTGCATAAAGAATCAGATGATTTATATTTCGATACAGTTTTAAATATTTAAGTATAATAAATTACTGTAGTACTGTGATAATGTAAAAGATATTACCACTGAATGAATCACATTTTAGAAATTTTTATAAAATTGCATTTCAGTTGGAAAGTGTTTCATAATCAATGCTTATGCATGATTGATCTTTCTTGTTCTTTTTTGCGTCATTCGTTTCCCCATGTTCTGAAATATATACCAAGTAGATTTGGCGTTCTTATGAGTACTGTTTTTTTTTCTTTACAGTGCTCCGAATAGGGATACTTTAATTCTAACTATCCGGTATGTAAAATTATTAAAGGAATATTTGAGAAGTACACAATGATACATTATTCAAAAAAGTATTAAATTGATTTCAGGAATGCAAAACACGTACACATCCGTCTAGATTCTAAAGTCATATTTTTAACCCCATTTCAATTACGTAACTATTTCAACAATAAATAAAAAATATATCCGCTCTTTCAAATTTATAAAAAAATTTCAATTTCAAATTATTTCACAACACAACTTTTAACAAGATACTGAAGAAATCTGAGTATCGTCAGAAATTTCGAAAAAAATGATTTCGTCGTTGGTGCCAATGCAGTTTCATATTTCTTCATAGTTTAACTATCTAACTTCTTGAAACAACAACAGAAAATCGCTCCCTAAGAACACCAGCCACATAGAATATATCTTCGTGGTTAAAAATATTACAAAAACAGAACACTACTGCACAAAGCTGCTAAATTGCTGAAGTGGCTATCTTGAATTGAGAAGTATGAAAGACCAGGACTGTATGGTGCACCTAACGTTTGGAGCAAAATTTGAAAGTATATAAATGATAAGAAAGAAATCAGAAAATGAAAAATATTGTATTCAAATATTTTTAAACTTATAGTAAGTATAAGAAACGAAAATTCAAAAGTTAGTCATTTTAAAGAAAAAATTAAAAGAAATGTATTTTCCCCTATTCTACTCCGAATGCGGGGCTGAATTAGACAACCACTTTTTCATACTTTATAGTGAAGAAAGTTCACATGAGTTATGGGCCCATTTTTGTAAATACATGAAATACAAGTTTCATTTGAGATTGAATACAGTCCATAACAGTATAAACATGCTGATCTTCATTTTACTCGATTCCATCCCCTTTCTCTACATTTTTCATCTGATTCTTTATGTTCTTTTAACGTAGTCCTCTTTTTCTTCTTATTTTATCTAACATCATTCTCTTTATTATACTCCCTTTCGTTTGTTTAATTTGGCTTGTTGAATTGATTCGTTTATCTCAGCCATGTAAGGAGAACAGGAATGAATGTAGGAATGACAGATTTGCTCTATTACAAAAATTTTAGATAACTACAATAGCCTACATGATTTGGCTACATTTTTTGAAAAACTATATCAACGTCGATCAGTAATCAACATTTTCTTATTTAACGACGGCCAGTATCCGAAAAAAATGTTTCAGATTGTGATAATATAGTTACACCAGAAACAGATATGCATGGTATTATCTTGTTGGAAAATGGCTCCTGAATGACGTGCCATGAAGGGTAACGCAAACGGCCGCACGATTCTATCAACATATTGTTGAGCTCTTAAAGTTGTACGCAAGATGGTATGAGGCGACCTGCTGTCGTAAGAGATAGCACCCCCACACCATCACACCAGGGGTAATAGTTATGTGCCTGTTGTTGTTGTTGTGACCCAGATCGTCCGACCTAGCAGAAAGGAGTAAGGTAACTGTTTGGACGGCCGGGAATTGCCACCCAATTTAGACTGGAACCCACTGGGGCAAGCATCCACAGGGACCGTACTCTCCTTCTCCTACCACCAACCTCTCGGAAGGACTTACGGACCCACATGTTTAAGGTGATCGTACTCCGCCTGAACACGGCGACAGTTTTGCCAGTGGCGGGAATAGAATCCGGGCCTACCGAGTGCAATTCCCACGCCATAACCACTGGGCTACCGTGCCCCTGGCTATATGCCAGTTGAAGACCCATACCACGCGACTAACCCTAAGGCATATAGCTGCTTAATGTGTGGCCGGGGCTATGTGTCTGTCGAAAGGAGTGTCGAAAGCCCAGACCATCCGACTCGTCCGAGGACTTAGAGCAGCTATATCGATGGCCGGGGGGCTATGTGCCTATGTGCCTGCATAAGGCCCAGACCACACGACCAACCCGGAGGTTTATGGCAGCTGTTTGTGTGGCCGGCCTATGTGCCTGTTGTTGTTGTTGAGACCCAGACCGTCCGACCTACCAGAAAGGTGTAAGGTAACTGTTTGGACGGCCGGGAAGTGCCACCCAATTTGGACCGGAACCCAGTGGGGGAGGCATCCACAGGGACCGTACCCTCCTTCCCCTATCACCAACCTCTCGGAAGGACTTACGGACCCACATGTTTAACGTGATCGTACTCCGCGTGAACACGGCGGCAGTTTTGGCAGTGGCTGGAGGCCTATGTGCTGTTGAAGTGTTGAAAACCCAGACCACACGACAGACCCGAAGGTTTACTGCAGCTAAGTGTGTGGCCGGGAACTTTATTTTAGATCCAAAACATTACAAAACAGGTTAAAATTGAATCACAACACAGTTACAAGACAAATAAAAGAAAGGCAACGACAAAACAAAACATAAAAACAATACAATACAATACAATACAAGAGAGACATAAGAAGGAAAAAAAAAGAAAAGATGGGAAAACCCCGAAGGGAAAAAACCCAAGCACAAAAGTAGTAAAACCAACTAAAACAAAACAAAACGAAAAGAAGAACATGAAATACATAAAATACACAGAAATACAAAAAAAAGCACAAAAATTACATATAAAATTATATATACACAAACACATGACAGTTGGGGGATGAAAAACCAAAGTATAAGTTGAGAAACCGAGGATGTAAGGGAATAAAGTCAGGGTGAGAAAATATAATTATAAAAATCCGGGTTAGGATGTATGCAAAGTATATATACATAATGGGTGTTTTTGATACATACCGAAAAGATTAGGTATATATTCTTTAAGGATGATACATAAAAGACGACACATATTAGGTATGGATGATACAAATTAGATATGGATGATATATAATGGATGATACATATTAGGTATATATACAAAAAGAAGCATGATCAAAGTATATATACACAATGGATGTTTTTGATACATACCGAAAAGATTAGGATTGATATACTGTTAATGTACAAATATAAAAACTAAACCATGAGTTACAGGAGGTGGTGCATATAAAATATTATAGTGCCCAAGGCACAGGGAGCAGGTTTTATAAAACAGATTTAGAAAGTGTGGGGAGCAGTGAAGGATTCACAGATTGGGACCGCTGACATTTGGCGCCTCCACACACGTACCCGATGGTCATTGCTGAAAGACTGAAGCGTGATTCATTGCTGAAACAGTACGCGATGCCAGTCTGCTGGCAGCCGTGATGCTCGGCTACAATACGACACCACTCCAGACGACTCTGTCGATATGGTGGAGTTAAGAGAAGACATCTTAGAAGCCGCCGTGAGCGGAACCCTACCTCAGCCAACCGCCGTGAGATGGTGGAAGGTACCACGGGTGGTATGGAAGAGGCTGTAGCACGCTGGATAGCGGATAATGATGCCGTTGGGCTGGTTCTGGCCTGTCACACAGTCATCCGATCTTGCCTCGCATTCGTGCACCTTAGCTTTCCAGAGCCTTCATTCCGCCGATGACTTCCTTGCAACAACCATTGCTAACAGCACCTTTGCACAGCAGTGTCCGTTCGCTGCAGGTGGCGACTTATTACTCGGTATGACCAACCAGCTTCACGCATTCTGACTATATGACCACGTCAAATTGCTCCGATTATATGATGCTTCCGCCTATATAACCACGTCTAATTCGAACTCGTCTAATTGTTTATAAGGTATTCCGCAACATTGTAACGGAAATATTGGTTGTGCCTTCACGGAACTGCAACGCCGATAACGAGCAAAGATAACACACACATTTTGTCCACATTTTTAACCTGTTTTATAGGATGCTAGTTGGGCAGTAGAAACGCTCGCTATGACGGAAATTAACACTCATTGTCCTTGAAAATTTAATTATTTGCATACTTGGTTTGAAGGAATTTGCATGCGAAATTTCGAAATGATCGGATTTTATTTTAGGGGTGCTCCGGTTTTTTGGGGTTTTTTTCTTTGCAAAAGTGTGTATATATAGTTCAGCGATAAAACGAGTTTTTATCAAAATCTTTGGCTTTAGTTATAATAACCATGTTATAATAACCATTTAGTCACAAATAACCATGGACGATATGGTCCAAATTTGGGCAGTATACTGCGTTTATTATGTAGTTGTAAATTCAGAAAAAAAATCTGATATCATTATACAGTTTAGATATACAGTGAAATTTTATATAAAGAAGTGACCCTTCGCAATCTCCTTTTTCCTGGTAACACTGTGACCATTTCAGCCTATTCTACCAATTTGTATATTTGTGGCAATGTTATCAATGAATTTTTTGCGCGGTATAAATTCACTGCATAGGATGTCAGCCGAAAACGCTTAGTAGAACAGTCCATGTAATGACGGTCTTACATTTACTGTGCTTTATATTGAAATAAAAAGAAATGAGATTATCGTTATTGAAAAACAACCCAGATGAATAGCCAGATCAAACATACCTGACATGCTATATTCTCTTCAAGAATTATATGCGTTCTAGAGAAAATCTACTTCAAACGAAGAAGGATAATGTACTAAGAAAACACTCTCTTTTCGTCCGTGAAAAGATTATTGCAATCTTTTTTTTATTTCATGTTTCCCGTGGGGAGATACATCGATCCATTCTACGATTATAAGTAAGAAACGTGATATGTAGATAAAAACAAGTGATTAAAGTGTCAAACTTTCTTAAATCACATTAGTGCAAACACTACAACTTGTTCGAAGATTAAAAGCTATTTTTACTTCGAGCAATACACTTTTAAGCTATGCATTCACTTTAAAATTCGAATTATTCTTTGAAGGATTCGTTCTTCATGAATATTTAAAAGAGTATTTACTTTTATGCTAAATATATAAGGCTGGTTTATTATTATTATTACGTATCTATTTAAATGATTTAAAATAAAGAAATATGCACAGAAATAATATTTAAGTCATCAATAAATTTATATTCAATACATGTGGAATATTATTATCATTTTATTCAAAGATTGAATATAAAACTGACGGTTCAAAGGTAGGACACAGATTTGTAAAAAAATCCGAACAGTAACTGATGTGATTTTAAAATTGCCAAAAGTGAATTCTGATTGTACAACAGCCCTCTGACTGTAACCGTTTATATGTTAAATAGAGTACATTTATATATAAAGAAAAGTCTTATCATACAAAATATCCAGTTCTGGGATTTTTATAGATTTAAACGTCTTGATCTTCCATGAACAAATCATTTTTTTTTGTTTTTCATTTATACTCGTGCGCACGTCTTTCTGTCTGTCAATGGGTGTAATATTTTACAAATATTAAAATGATTTATTAAAATTTGGTACAAATTTGTCAATGAGTAAACGCTGTAATCTTATAAATTTTCAAGCCGCATTAAACTAAATAGTTTATGTGTTCCATCAATAAAATATACATAAGAAATGGATAATATAGCTTAAAAAGCAAATTAGCCGTTGTTACACAAATGTAACTTACACAATCTTAATTTTAATGTTTTATGAAGTAATGTTTTATCTGTGTAAGATGAGTTCTATAAGAATTTCAGAATTTCTTTAAGGCAAAATTATTTAGCTCTGAAGTCTGTAATATAGCTGATATGAATGAAACAATCATTGATTTTACATAGAGAAGCAGACGATTCCATATTATTGCTTTTTTGTTGAAGTTTCAAGCATGAAGTTAGTATTTTACTTATAAACCATGTACCACTTATTTAATCATTTCTTGTGAACATCATTTTAAATACATCAGCTAGCTATTTAAATAAACTGGAGAAATGTACCACAAGCAGTATTGCACTATCCGATAAATAAACACAAATGTATAATACGATACACATTTATAGGCCTGGTGATATTTAACTTAAACCGTGGACTATCTACAAAGATTATACGCTATCCCCCAAATATTTTATCTTGCCTCGACTTTGTTGCCGCTAATCCAGGCTACTTGACCCGTCTAGTCATAATGGTATCCATTAGGCATCCTCTATACATCTAGCCTTTTCTTCAACTAGACTGCCATCCAACTTTCTCTCTCAATTATTCATATCTTGCTGTGCTGCCAATTTCTAACGAATCCGCAATTCTTAATTACGATCCAAAACTGTATCCTGTTTCTACCCCAGGATCGCGGAAAATGTTACTTTGCTCGGTGATTGGGCTAACCGAATCAGTCAGAATTGCTAATTTAAAGTAAACATAAATTCTAATGAAAACTAAGAAAATTAATAACAAAAGGTTATTTAGATCTCATAAGGTATTTTCCATACTGCCCAATTAAAATGCATAGACATGAATTACATTTATCTAAGAAATTTAATAGTTTACTTGTACTTTGATATTTCTGTATTTAAAAATGTAAACCCGACCATAACTAGAATCCCAGTTCAAAATTAATACAAGTTCCCAGACAGGATCTTATCAAAGCAAACCCGATGAATCATCTCTCTTGGAAATCATTAGGGTCCTCCCTTGAAAAGATTCTTTGCAATTTCCTTTCCTGTATATTTATCATCCCCCAAAGAGAAGATATCGATTTCTTCTACTATTGTGAATGAAAATTCTTCTATGCAGATACTAAAAAACATACGATTAAAGTGTCAAACTTTCTTAAAGTGCACCAGTGAAAACAGTTTATCTCATTCGCAGACCCAAAAACATTTTAACTTGATACGAGACTGGAAGATGTATATTCTTATCGAATTCGAATTCTTTCTTGAATGATTCTTTTTATAACCCTTTTAGAATAATCAAAATACTTGAAGGATTTTATTTTACGTTATTTGGTTAGATATATAAATACATCCCCGAAAAAATTAGTAATCACTTAATTTGAGAGCAAATTAACTAACAATAAACCCAGCTGATTCAAAAGTAATATATATCTCTATTAAAAAATCTGATGTGGACCGCACATGACTTTCCTTATATAATGCAATGAATTTGCTACTTTTACAGCAAAAAATAGCTTATTCCTATAGTAGATACTTATATTCTTTTCGGGATATTGAATTTTCGTCAATTAGTCGTCATTTTCTTTGATTTAGAGTCATTTTTAACTATTTGGCGAGATTTTAGTTAATATGGCAACACTTAAAAAACTCGCAAAATTGGCGACATTCCGCCAAATTCGTAGCCAAAATCTCGCCAAGCATTATGGAAGGAGAAATAAGCTATTCTTACAGCAAATAAATGACTATTGGCGTTCAAGTACAAAAGTATTACTCAAAGTATCTTTTCTCATGAACGGAACGAGCTAGATCCACAAAAATGATGTCACCAAATGATATGATATTACATATGGAAAGTGAACATGTTTCTCAACAGTTAATATATTTTTTTAATTTATAGGATTTTTTGATAAATTTATTTGAAAAATGTGCAATATCACGAGAACGGTTCGTGCTAGCGTTCTAAAATTTATGTCAATCGTTTTCTAAGGAAAATTTACATAAGATATGTCTATTTGCGTAATTATATTAAAGGTTTTGATTTTTGATGATTTTTTCAACATTTCACTCGAAAATTTAGGGGGGTTCTGGACATTCGATTGAAAACAATAAGCTTCCAGTATTAACGGATTGTGATTTTTGTAACAAATTTCATTCGAATCGCTCCATTCGTTTGTGAGATATGGTCTCCACAGACTCACTGACACACATATATACTTTCACACACACACACACACACACATTACCTCAAAAATGTTTGATTCGTGATCAAGGATGCTTGAAACGAGCTCTTCCGTCAAAAACTCGAATTCGAATTTTCGACCCCGTCACAATACTTTCCTTAAACATTATTTATATAAGGAAAGTGAAAATGCAAATAGTTTACTCTGCAGTGCGACTAGTTGGCAAAAACGTACAGTTCTGAAATTTTACATAAAGACTAACATGAACTCATGTATGGTCACGACAGGCTTAAAATGTTTACTCAAACCTTAGTTAACTTGATATTAATTAATAAAATTTACCGTTGTCAGTGTAGAATTTAATGGGAAGCTTTAACGGATCTTCCTATGTGCCACTTTTCCGTAAATGATTGTTAGCAGAAACGCCACAAAGTTGGCGACTATGATTTTCATGAACGAGTGTAATGAAAACAGTAATTAACAATAAGTAATTAACAATGCAGTTAAAATTATGTCTTACTGCTAATTCTTATACACACTTTAACAAAATAATTACAGATACTAAATTTGAATTATCACGATTGTTAGAAACTTTTGCATGCATCTGTTTATATAAACGGAAATCTATCTGGAGCTGCTAGCAGATCTCTAGAGAGATATGCAGTATACGTAACTTCTGGAACTTGTGTAAATATTTACATGATTGCTGTTTGTTTACATAAAAGATAAATGACGGAATGGTCCACGAGAAAGATATTAATGCTATGGTATTATACTGTAAAAAATCTGTCTTAACGGTTTATTAAAACTTCAATTCCCGGCTGGAATGACCACTCTCTATTTATGATCTACTAATATTAATTACTAACCGAATACCCGTTGAAAATAAACGGTCTCGCAATAAGCAATCTCTGAATAATGTAATTTTTTAAATAATTCGCAGAACCCCTGAAGAAAAAAATATTGGGAAAATTAATATGCGCATTTTTCCCTTTCGAATTATCTAAACATACACCACATTAAAGTCTGTCTCATCCCGAGGCACCCCTATTTTATTATTTCTCCTTTCGAAATTTTTTCTGTGAAGCACACCCATGAATGAACATTTTTGCAAAACTCTGTATTCAGCTTTTTATCAGATGATTGGTCTATATACCAAATATAAAGCTTCTATCACATTTAAAAGGAAGCGTGCCTCATTTATTCATAAAATCGAACATATTGGTGTGCGGCAACCCTTAAAGTAGCAAATATAAGAAATCTGAAATTTCACACTTTCTTCCTTTGAAGCTATCTACCCGTACACCAAATTTGAAGTCTCTATCCTATCCAGAAGTATGTTTTTTCTAACACTTCACCTTTCGAACGTTTTTCTGTGTAGCGCCCCGTTAATGAACATTTTTGTCAAACCGTATTCATCTTTGGTTTTTCTGTCAAATGGTTAGCCCGTATACTAAATTATGAGCCTCTATTAAATTGTAAAGGAAGCTTTTTTCATTTGTTCGGCAAATCGAACATTTTAGAGAGCGGCACCCCTACATTATCAAATGTTGGAAAACTGAAATTGCACACTTTCTTCCTTTCCAACTTTTTACCCGTACACCAAATTTGAAGTCTCTATCTCATCGCAAAGCATGCTTTTCTAGCATTCCATCTTTCTGAATGCTTTTTGTGAGGAGTTCCCACCCTCCTTAAATATACATTTTTAAAAACTCTATTCTTTTTTTGATTTCTATCAGATGATTCGCCTATATACCAAATATCAAGCCCCTAACACGTTTTAAAAGAGGCGTTTCTCATTTATTCCGAAATTCGAACATTTTGGTGTGCGGCACCGCCTAAAGTAGAAAATATTGGTAAACTGAAATTGCATACTTTCTACCTTCCATACTATCTACACTTACACCAAATTTGACATCTCTATCTTATTCTGAAGCATTGTTTTTTATTATTTCACTTTCCGAACGTTTTATTCTGGAGCACCTCCTTAAGCGAACATTTTTGAAAAACTATATTCGTCTTGGGTATTTTCATCAAATGATTAGACCATATACCAAATTACAAACTTGTACCAAATTTTAAAGGATACTTTTCTCATTTATTCGTTAAATCGAACATTTTGATGTGCTGCACACCCTTAATAGAACATATTGGAAATCTGAAATTGCACATTGTCGTCCTTACGAACGATTTACTTATACTCCAAATTTATAGTCTCTATCTCATCGCAAAGTTTGCTAATGAAGTTCCTATCATTTCACTTTTCGAACGTTTTGGTGTGGAGCACCCCTGTAGCGGACGTTTTCGAAAAATTCGATTTTTCCAGGGAGTTTTATCGAACGACCGAGTCCTGTACAAAATTGGAAGTCTCTACCTATTTGGGAAGACAGACGGACGGAAGACAGACAGACGGACGGACACTTGGCAATTGGTATTATATGCTTTTATATATCTAAAGTAATCGTATGAATTAATTTATCCATTTAAATAGATAATGTCTAGAAACATCCATTGCGAAAATTTATTTACGGTTTTTCAACTGGAAATATTCGCTCTCGAGTATTTTCGCCCTTTTTTGTCAATATTTATAGAACAGATCAATTTATTTCAACTTCTTTCTAAATGTGAAATCTGCTATGCACACACATCTACTGTAAGTAAAGTGCTAAATTTTCTTAATATTCAGTAGTCAACAAACTTTATCCCATTGGATGACCTAAAGTTTTATTTAAAAATCTGATGTGAGCAACACATGACTTTCCCTTTATAATGCAATTATACTACTTTTACAGTTTAAAAAAATGTTATTCTTATAGTGTATATTTATATTATTTCCAAGATATTGAATTTTCTTCAATTAGTCGTCATTTTCATTGATTTAGCGTCATTTTTATCCATTTGGCGAGATTTTCGTTAATTTGGCAACGTTTAAAAATGTCACCAGATTGGCGACATTCCGCTAAATTCTCCGCCAGAATCTCGCGAAGCGTTATGGTCGGAGCAATAAGTTATTCTTACAGCAAATAAATGACTATTGGCGTTCAAATACAAAGCAATACCCAAAGTATCTTTTCTCGTAAATGGAACGAGTTAGATCCATGTAAATGATGTCACTAAATTTATCGCATGATATTACATATGAAAAGTAAACATGTCTCTCAACAGTTAATATTTTTTTTAATTTATGGGATTTTTTTAATAAATTTATTTAAAGAACGTGAAATATCTCGAGAACGGTTCATGCTAGCGTTCTAAAGTTTATGTCAATCGTTTTCTAAGGAAAATTACATAAGAAATGTCTATTTGCGTAATTTTATTAAAGGTTTTGATTTTTTGATGATTTTTTCAAAATTTCACTCGCAAATTTAGGAGGGTTCTGAACATTCGTTTGTGTTTTAAGACAATAGACTTCCAGTATTCATGGACTGTGATTTTTGTACCAAATCCCATTCGAATCGCTCCATTCGATCGTGAGATATCGTCTCCAAAGGGCCATTGGCACACACACACACACACAGACAGCACCTGAAAAATGTTCGATTCGTGATCAGGGTTGCTTGAAACGTGCTCTCCCGTCGAAAACTCGAATTCGAATTTTTGCCCCCGTCACCATACTTTCTTTATACATTATGTATATGAGGAAAGTAATAAAAGAAACGAATGATGTCAGATTGATATTTTAAGATGAAAATAATTCTAATATTTTTACTCAAAATAAAGTAGGAATTTAGATTATGTAAGAGAAAACTTGGGATGAGTTTTCAAAGCATTATTTTCTACTCAAGATTTATTTGAGTTCCTAGAAATTATCCAAATAAAACGGATAAGAAGAACCACTCAGGGAAGATCCCCGTTCGTGTTTTCACCACCGAAACTATTCTTGTCATTTATTCTCTCACATTTTCATTATCTTAAAAATAGAAGATATCAAACTTTTACTACTTCTGTAAATGGAAAATCTACCATTCAGATAACAAACAGATGATTAAAGTGTCAAACATTTTTAACGTTCAAAAGTTTAATCATTTAATCGCGTTAGAAGACCTAAAGTCATGTTGCTTTATCAAAGACGTGTATACAGGGAGCTTAAAAATAATGAACAGTGGACAAATGTTTAAACCATTGGTAAACACATAGTTCCAGTTACAAAAATGGTTTATTACGGCAGTAAATTAACAGTAGTAATTTAAATAATATGCAATATTTTTATAAAAATTAGAAACATTAAATTGGATACAGCTCTTAAAGTAAAAAATATACATTAAAAAGAAATTATTATACTTCATTTAGTCACATTAAAAATATTTAGATTTCAAAGCTGCAAATTTAAAGCGAAATACATCGTTAAATTTCCTGATTTGCATCATTTTATCGTAGACCTTTAATACGCTTGTAATCACCGTAACTCGTGATTTCAAAGGCCGTTTACATATTTAATTGATTCAGAGAAATCACTTAGTAAGACGATATTTTTATCAGCAGCTTACTTATTCTCTTCCCAGGTTTTGGACAGTAAATTTTGATATATGATTATGACCTTAAGTTTTGTCTTGGATGATTTTAATTTTTTAAAAATATAAAATAAATAACTTTCAAATATTATTCAAGCTTATGTTATACCATTATTTATGCTCAAAAAATAAATATTTTGCTTTTGAGAAATTTTATAACAGATGCAGCAAGAAACCCTTTTATATGGATAGTTAAAAAGTACAACACACCATGTATATTTGATTATTAACTTTCATTCATTTAATTAAAATCACCACATTTGTTGCCCTTTCGTGTAATAAACTATCACAACACTCATCATGCAAAAGGAAAAAATTCTATCAAGTTCTATATTTCTGCTATAATGCATCTATAAAGGATGATTCAAAACACTCTGGCAAAAGGTTAACAGGAGATAAAGAACACTTAATTAAAAATTTGTCATTAATGAATGTATATCCACAGATGCCACTATTTGGTACTAGTAAAACAATACTAGTTGTTGATATATAAGTAAAAGACAAAAAGTGTGAATAATACTTCTATTTTCAACAGTTTTACAGCACTTTTACAGTAGTCGCTAAATGGAATACAGCAATGATATCCCAGTGGTTAAGTCAAGAGAACTGCATGAAGCAATCGACCCCCCGACAATGTCAGAAACTATTACAGTGTACTATTACAGTGTACTATTACAGTGTACTATTACAGTGTACTATTACAGTGTACTATTACAGAGTATGGGCATGATAAATCTATAGATCTAAATGTCCATCAGAGTTGAAATGGGTTAGAGGAGAATTGTACGAACCGTGTGGTTTTTAATCCCATTGGAGTCCAGTCTTACTTGTGTGGCACACAAATTCTCCATCTCAGATTAAGTAGGGTAGAAATAAATGGTCGAAATTAAGGTAAAAATTAAGGTTATAATAAATAATGCAGTTGCCCAAAAAAGCGGGACTTGCAAATGTTTTCCAGTTTAGCACAAGTCTGTTAGGGCACCTTTTAAGGTGCAATCTTACAGCAGCTTTTCCATATACATTGCCATCGTATTTGCTTGATACATATTAACTATTTCAATATTCGTGAAATGCTCCAATTTACATGTACGAAGTCTTAGTCGCTCTGGCACCAAAGAAAAACGTCTAACGACGTAAATTTATGAACGAAAAATGTATGTTTTAGTATTTTCTATCTCCCATTAAAGTTTGCACCGATAGTTTCGAATCGCCCTTAAAGCCTTATGTCGGTATGAGCATTCGTTCCCATTTATTATGTTAGCATGTCATATAAACACACACACACACACACACAGAGAGAGAGAGAGAGAGAGACAAACAAACAAACAAACATAAACACACATAAATAAATATAAACACATACAAACAAACAAATATAAACATACACTCAAACACAAGCATACAATCAAACACAAACACACATACAAACACACACACATGCACAAACAGACACACAATCAAACACAAACACAAGCACACAAACACACACGTACACACAGAGAGAGCGAGAGAGAGACTGATATTTTCCAAAAGTGTTCGAAATTGTTTCTGGATATCTTTAAAGGTACTTTATCTGCCTGAATTGGAAATTGGAGAATTTTCAGTAAAAAATACTCTTTCTACATAATTTTATAAGAAAGTGTCTAATCCACATTATCGTCTGATTAAAATATATTTCACATCTTCAAAAACACTGAGTCAAAACAAATGTGAAATATACAAACTGAGGACACTTTCGTGTTCTAGCTCCTACAAAAATATTCATTTTACTTCTCTATTTTTTGCCATTACCCCAAAGAGACAATAATAGTTCCTTTCTACTTTTGTAAATGGAAAATCCACTATGCAGATAAGAAAACAGATGATTAAAGTGTCAAACTTTCTTTTAAGTATAGCAGTGAAAAACACTTCATCTTGTTCGAAGACGCCTAAACATTTCAACTTTTCTGAAGATTCGCGACTGTACGTTCTTATCGAATTTTCCACGCATTTCGAAATATTCAAGATTTTTGGAGTCTATTTTACTTGGTACTTTGGATCAAATAAAAAAAAAATCTGATGTGGGCAGCACATGACTTTTCCTGCAGACTCAAATTTATTTTTTCATCATTTCTTTAAGAACTCATAAATTGAGTTTAATTGCACAAAATCGCACTAAATTTGCACTTTTAATTCTATTTCTGCTTTTATTTGGTAATTTGATCTTTTTCCAAAGGTGGCATAAAATAATGCGAAAAATCTCAAATATCTCGAGAACGGTTAGTCCTAGAGTACTAGAGTTGTCCTTATTCTTTTCCTCGTCAAAAATTACGTATAAAACAAGCATTTAATTGATACATTTGAACATACATAATCTTTTTTTAGATATTGGCGATTTTTGCGGGCCATTTCGTAAAAAAAGGCAGGTTGTTCTTTTCCGAATCATACCAAAATCTAATCAGCACCAGAGAATTTCACATGTGATTTATTTACCAAATTTTGTGAAATTTGGTCAATTTGTATTTCAGCTAGAGTGAATACATATGACTTTTGGGGGCCATTTCGGAAAAAAGGCCGGTGCTTTTTTTCCGAATTGTACCAAAAACTAATCAGCACCAGGTTCACACCCAAGGGTCTTACCTACCCAATTTTATGAAATTCGGTCTTTTAGTTTTTGAGTTAGTGGGGATATATTCATTGAACAGACACACAGACACGCAGACAGACAGACGCACACACAGACGTCATGCTAAAAATAGTTTTTTCGTATTCTAGAGATCTCGAAACGTGTAGATCCGTCGAAAACTCGAGTTCCGATTTTCGACATGATTCCAATACTTTCCCTATCCATTACGATGTATTGCAGGGAAAGTAATAAATTTATTTAAAAATACACTTATATATATTTTGACTTTATTTAATCTAATATAAAGGGTTAATAGGAAAGTATGAAATCACTCCAATAATTTCATAGCTAAAAGTCCATGTGTATACAAGCTAGGTTTATCTGTGGTGGAGTAAACATAGACTTCGTTATCCTAATTAATTTCAGTTCTCTGCTTGGGGTACAGCAATCAATTTAATAAATAAAAAATAATATTTAAATATTATATAATAATTTTTAAACAATTTATATTAATTTATATTGATTATATTAATTATTTCATTAATTAAATTAATTAATTTTTTATAAATTTATATTAATGTATATTACTTATACTAAATATTATTTAATTAGTTTAATTAATTACACTTTTTAATTAATTTATATTAATTTATATTATTTTTTAAATAAAATGAATTTATTTAAAGATACCCATATTATATAGCTTTATTTAATCGAATGTACAGGATTCCTAGGAAAGTACTTAATTACCCCAATGACTTTATAAGTAAAGGTCCATGAGTATACATGTCAAGTCTATCCATGGTGAAGTAAACAAATAATCCATTATCCTATTTTTTTAATTCTCTGCTAAGGGCATTGTAAAAATTTTATTCAGTAATAAATAATATTTAAATATTATGTATTATTTAAAAATAATTTACATTAATTTATATTAATTATAATAATTATTTTGGTAATTTTATTAATTTAAATTTTTAATCAATTTAAATAAATGTATGTAATTATTATTAATTCATATTAATTTTTAAATAAAATAAATTTATTTAAAAATGCACTTATATATTATTTGACTTTATTTAATCTAATAAACAGGATTCCTTTGAAAGTTCCTATTATCTCACAAACTTCAAGGTCTATGAGCATACCCGTTAGGTATATCGATAGTGAAGTGAACATAGAATTCATTATCCTATTTTTTTCTCTAATAGGGCTACTGTAATCCACTTATTCGGAATTAAATAAT
Source organism: Amaurobius ferox (assembly GCA_951213105.1). Lineage (NCBI taxonomy): Eukaryota > Metazoa > Arthropoda > Arachnida > Araneae > Amaurobiidae > Amaurobius > Amaurobius ferox. The sequence continues at coordinate 52,144,818 of OX578147.1, read as the reverse complement.
TAAATATTATATATTAATTTTAAATGATTTATATTAATTATTGTAATAATTATTTAATTAATTTAATTAGAAGAACATAACAGCCGCGACAGGTCAAATTTTATTCTTCATGATTTTATTATAATAGTCCTTAAGCTAAAACTGATACATCAATTACACATACAGACAGACATACAGACATACACATGGACAAACAGACACACTCATATACACGCACATAATTCATGCTAAGTAGTATTTTTTAGTGTTTGAGATTGCTCTAAACCAGGGTTGATTACTTGATTATGCCGAACTTCCCAAAGTTCGGCGTAATCAAATAATCAGCACTGATTGGACCCTAAAATTTTAAGTTTACAATAAGTAAAAATTAAGTATAAAGACTTAAAAACAGAATTTTGGCCCCAGTCGTGGAACTCGTGGCAAGGAAACGATACTGAAGGCAGTAAAAAAGAAGTATTCACACTTATAGTGTTAATAAAAATGCTCGAATACTGCTTTATTAAATAGTCATTCTGGAGGCTTCACTGCAAAGCAGGCATCTAACCACTTTTTGTAAGAAAGGTTCTCCTAAGAAATGCAATTAATACTAAATATAATATAGCTTGAACAAACTTCATATAGGGCATCCATAAAATAATTACGAGTTGTTAAAAGCAAAATAACATAAAGAGTAATTGTGACGACGCCATTCGTCATTTTGGTTGACCAATGCGACGGCGTGAGTCATTTCGACGACGCCATTGGCATTTTTTTTATAAAATTACATAAAGAGTAATAATGACGACGCCATTGGTCATTTTAGATGTGGAAGTGGAAAGTATTAGGGATAGGATAACATACTTATAAAATCAAATGAATAGGGAAAAAAAGGAAGGAATGGAAAAGTGAAGGTGAGATTTGAAGACGGTATGAATCGGAATGTGACAAAATAACATAAAGAGTAATTGTGACGACGCCATTGGTCATTTTGGTTGACCAATACGACGCCGTTAGTCATTTCGACGACGCCATTGGCCATTTTTTATAAAATTACATAAAGAGTAATAATGGCTACGCCGTTGGTCATATTAGATGTGGAAGCGGAAAGTACTAGGGATAGGAGAACATATTTATAAAATCAAATGAATAGAAAAAAATAAAGGAATGGAAAAGTGAAGGTGAAACTTTGAGATTTGAAGACGGTATGAATCGGAATGTGACACGATGTTCGTCAACGCTTAGTGAAATTTCACTCAGTGAGGAGGCTTGATTCGTCAATGTGCCGTGACATGGATGGGCAATGCAGATACCCTGCTATTGAATGTTTTCTTATTTTATATAGGATATTTCTAAATAATATTTAATCTGAACTATAATTATTTTCTGGTGTAGAATTATATGTTAATCGAAAAATGGTTTCTGCAGAGATCAAATTCACGAGTTTATTAGGTATTTATCTTAAATATTAGATGTATATTCCATTGAAAACGTATTTTTAAAAAAATGTTATTTTACTAATAATTTTATCTTAGATACTGCTATCTAAATCAGATAAGGCTACTTTATAATACATTAGGTACTGCTAGCTCTAATGATAATGATCTTTTCATAATAACGACCAAGAACTTTTTTATCGAAAATTATTTATTTGCTCATATTTGAAAATTCTAAAGAATATAATAATTAGTTCTTATAAATCATAGAAAAAGTCATTCCGATAAGTATACTAATAATTACAAATCGATGTGTCAAAACGAGTGGAACTTAAAAGTAAGTTAGTTGAGATACATTTCAAAAGTATCTAAAAGAGTCACCAAACTTAAACGAGAAAGCTAAAACTGTAATAATTTGTAATAACGCACTATATTAATTTTCTAAATTTTTAATGATAGAATATCCCTTTAAATTCATTTATCTTAAAAGAAACTTTGGGAGTTTATCAACCTGAGTAAAACTAGATCTAGTACGTAAGGCTAACTTGAAAACATTGTGAACGTCATTACATGTCATTGATTGATTTGTCTTCATATGCCCATTGACTAGTTCGTTACCGCGAAGAGAGAACTTTCTTTAAATTTCAATTTATAATATTTTTATAGAATTGTAAAATATTATGAGCTCAATTTTGAATTTTTATTCTAGAATTCTCCTAATTTGAACTGAAATTATCGATTTTAAAAACATAATAATTTTTGTATTTAAATACTATTGGCGTTTGTCATATGGATTATACAGTATTTCGCAGCACAGCGTTGATAAAGCGTTGCGCAAGCACAGCGTTGATAAAGCGTTGACTATTGATATGCATTAAAAACACCAATATGTTTCCAAATGAATTTTTCTTATTTTCTTCATATATTTTTAACACGTTCAACAATAGTTGAAATGTGCGTACGACTTTGTTCATTCCGTCTGTCTGCCTGTCCGTTCGCACGATAACTGCCGTAAAAATGACTTTATCAAAATGAAATTTTAGTATGTTGTTGAGACGGTTAGCGGGACATCTGGAAAAGTAAATGAATAATATCACCCAATTAGTTTTGAATTGAACCCGGGTTGAAAACATGCAATACCTTGAAACCTATGGTACCTAATTTTTCAAACGTTTTTTAAGCGAATTTAAAATTCACAAATTTCTTCTAAATTTTCTGAAAAAATACAAATTATCCCATAAATTGCACAGAATAACAAATTTCGATGACATTTTTTTCTCTGAGATTAAATTAACCATTATTACAAATTTTTGGGTTGCTGAATACGAATATGACAATGAAAATTTGAAATTGGCTGGCATTCCTAAGATATTTGTAACTTAATGTTTTTAATATGAAACAATGTGTCAACAAACGCATATACCTGTTTACTCCATGATATGTAATAGCTTGAATTGTCGTTTATGAATTTTCTCAGAGTTATTATTGAAAATTGGCCAACAATCATCTGCCAACATTAGAGTGGTCCAATTTCCCTGGTATATTTTCTCTATTTCTTGCAATGTCCTGGTGAAAACGCTCACCGTGCTCATTGCTAACCTGGCCACAGTTTTCAGGAAAGAAGTCCAAATGGCACAGCCGGAAATACATCTTTAGATACATAGTGCAACCAAGTTTCTTGTATGCATACAACATGTCAATCAGTAATTTCTTATAGTTCTTTGAACATCTCCTAAGAAATTCCTTGACACAAGGCGAAAAGCATTCCTTCTTTTGATGGAGCCTTCATCTTGTTGGAGTAAGCTATCACAATTTGCATCATTAAAGAGCTTACGGATCTCTGGACCAAACAAAATTCCATCTTTCAGTTTAGCCTCGCTGATTGCAGGGAAGTTCTTATTTAAGTATTTAAAGGCTTATCCACTTTTGTCTATGGCTTTCAAAAAATTCAAAGCAAAGTTTTATGTGCAAGGGTGGTAGTAGAATTATTTTTGCCTCTATAAATGGGGTGAATTATGTACATTCTTCTCTCCAATACCATATGTTTTTAGTAGGCCATTTTTTTTTACATAATGCAAAGTTTTGGCTCTACTGCCCACTCACATAAAAAGCAGCTGTACTTCGTACGTACTAATTGAAGACCCATGAGAATAGCTACCACTTTCAAATCACAGCAAATATGCCAGCTGTACTTGTATTGAAGTCAGTTCAACAAATGTTTTAAATTTTCGTAGGCTACTTTCATAGAGACAAAATGTCCGACTGGTATGGACGGAAGCTGGTTTAAATTGTGCAGCAATACTGCTTTGAGACTTCTTTTGGATGAATCTATGAATAGCCGCCATTGAGAAGGGACATGTTCTATTGTAAGAGCCATCATTAAGCCGTTGACGTCAGAATGGAAAACAAGGTTTTGCTCCTTTATAAAATAAGGCTGAAATTACTCATGACGACTGCAAAACGAAGTCACTCGGACATCCTCCTGGGGTAAATTCCATTCCCTAAGTCTTGATGCAAGTAATTCTGCCTTAGTCTTGGACAGCTCTAAGAAGGTTATTCAGTTCTTCTTGAGACAGAATGCGTGGTGTAGGTATAGCATCATTATATCCATCACTAAATGTAGAACGCTGTTGATCATCACATGAAATTGATACTTGAACTTCCTCTGGATCAATGAAAAATTCATTTGGAGTTTTCGAAATGGGTTCACCATGGGAAATCGGTCGTATAGCAGATGGTATATTCGGATACGGCACTGTCGACTTTTTTCCCTTGTGATTCCACCACGAAGAGGTTGGGCCACGCAGAAGTAGCAGTCATTTATGTGATTACTTTGTTCCCTCCAAATCATAGGAATGGCAAATGGCATTGCCATTTTCTTTTTGCCGCTTCAGCCACATGGAAAGTTTCCTTGAATAAGAATTACAGCATATGTGTGGGGCCGATGGCCATGTACTGATCTAAAACGTTGCATCCGAAGTAAAGGTGATATGCCTTTTTCACTAAAGGAGTGACGAAACATATTTGGACTTCCAATGTCACATCTTCACATATATAGCAGAAGTTATTAGCAGAATTAACGCACTTATGAGGCATCACAGGTCTAAAAAACATAATACGTTTAACTAAAGCGCAAAGTCACTGCAATCATTTCTTTCTCACACAAAAAGCCGCATACAACTATATTCACATATTTACTTTCACATATTTACTATCCTTTTCACAATTTTATTTTCCTTGTATACAATATATATTATCACATTTTTACTTTCCTTATATACAATAATGTATAAGGAAAGTATTGTGACGGAGTCGAAAATTCAAATTCGAGTTTTCGACGGAGAACACGTTTCAAGCATCCCTGATCACGAATCAAACATTTTTGAGGTGATGTGTGTGTGTGTGTGTGTGTGTGTGTGTCAGTGAGTCTGTGGAGACGATATCTCACGAACGAATGGAGCTTAAGATTCGAATCAAATTTGGTACAAAATTACAATCTATGAATACTGTAAGCCTATTGTCTTGAAACACAATCGAATGTTCAGAACACGCCTAAATTTTCGAGAAAAATTTTGAAAAAATCATCAAAAAATCAAAGCCTTCAATAAAGATACGCAAAAATACATCTCTTATGTAATTTTTTCTTAAACGATTGACATAAACTTTAGAACGCTAGCATGAACTATTCTCGAGATATTGCACATTTTTCAAATAAATTTATCAAAAAATCTCATAAATTAAAAAAATATTGACTGTTGAAAAACATGTCTATTTTAATATATAATATCACGCTATAAATTTGGTGACATCATTATCATGGATCTAACTCTTTCCATTCATGAGAAAAGATTCTTTGAGTAATACTTTTGCATTTGAACATCAATAGTCATTTATCTGCTTTAAGAATAACTTATTGCTAAGTCCATAACGCTTGGCGAGATTTTGGCGACGAATTTTGCGAAAAGTCGCGAACTTGGCGACTTTTTAAATGTTGGCAAAGTAAAAAAAATCTCGCCAAGTCGATAAAAATGACGCTAAATCAATGACAATGACGACTAATTGATGAAAATTAAATATCTTGGAAAGAATGTATGTATATACTATAAAAATAACCTATTTATTTTAATGTATAAGTACTGAATGCATAGCATTATGTAAGGGAAGTCATATGCCCACATCAGATTTTTATTTTCAGAGCCAAGGCAGGAAAACCATGTCAACAACCAGACTAGCGTCGTCCCCTGCAAACTATTTGGGACCAAAGGTTTTACTCGATAGTAACTATAAAGCTTTTATGTCTTGGAAATCACGTTTCAAAATTTTACTTTTTCAAATATTTCATGTATATGGAATATATATTAATATTAACACATTTCATATATGTTCAATATATGAGACATACATTTTAATACATTTCTTTTTTTAAACGTTGCTATATAAATTACAAATTATTATAATTTGTAAGTTATATAAATTTACATATTCCCATATTTCATTTTTCACATATATTTTAAGGAAAGTGACGGAACCGAGTACCTCAGCATCTCCTAAGCAAGGGTCTATTGCAAATTCATTTTTGTGTTCAGTGCCCCAAAATTAGTAAGAAATGACTTTTCTCATATTTGAAAAAATTTGTATGTTGCGCAGTGTTGTATAAAAAGAAATTTCAGCAAAATATGTTCGGTAGTTTTAAAATAAAAAATTAAAATAATAATTGCACCCATATTATGTAGAGAGATCACGTGATCCACTTCAAAATAAAAGATGACATCCATATTGTGTCAAAATCGTGATTTTTAAAGTTCTTTTTAATTGATAGTTAGTGTTGCATTAGTCCTAAAACCACTTTATTTCTTATTTTCCCATGTGCATCTATAAACTACGCCAACGGAATTACAATATATTTTGGATTTTAAAGGATCATTAAACTTTGATTAGTTCTACAACAAAGCCTAACTTTCACGCATGGAGAATGTAAACACATCAAACTGTGTATGATGATTTGTATAAGAATTGCTGAATATCTTTAACGCAAAATTGTTTAGGTTTGAAATCTGCAATATAGCTGCTATGAATGGAAGTTCATTGATTTTACATAGAAAAGCAGACGGTTCTATATTATTGCTTTTTTGATGAAGGTTTAAGCATGGAGTTAGAAAGTAATTTAACCTCCATGGTTTTACGTTTATAAGTAAAATAAATTATTGTAGTATTGTGGTAAGTTTAAAAAGATGGCCGCTGAATGAAAGGAATGGAAATAGTTTATGAATGAAATATTCACTGCTTTTATGTAGAGAGACAGGCGATTTATTTTTCGATGACGTTATTAGAATAAAGTTCATTTGTTTTCAATGAAGTTTTCAAATATAATAAATTATTGTAGTATTGTGATAGTTTCAAAAATATCATCATTGAATGTATTGCATTTTAGAGATGTTTAAATAAAATTGCATTTCAGTTGGAAACTATTTCATAATCAATCCTTTATCCATGATTGATATTTCTTGTTTTCATTTATATAGACTCTCATAAAGTAAACTCATCTACATTTTTATATAACACAAATTATACAAAATGCATCACAATGTGTTGCAATATTTATTTATCAGAAATATTATATAAAATTTGAGACATTTATACATTATAAACTAATGCTCTGAGACATTTTCGCAAGTGGTCATTTTAGCTTTCTTGCTTCTTAATTATTATCAATCTTATTGGAGTCATTCCATTTGCAATTTCAAAGCAATATCCATTATATTGTTCGCAATTTTCAAATAATCGCAAAAGGCACAATTTTCAGGAAAAGTATTTGTTCGCTCCCCTGGATCATTATCATTATATATTACACGCTGGCCATTATCTAACTATACGATGCATTATAGTGATAGCTCTTTTTTCTACACAAAAATGTTCCAAATTCTGAATGCAAATACTTTTATGTACTTTAAGTCTAGAATGCTATTCTAAGATCACCGGTTATTACCATCTCACTGTAAAAAATAGCTTCTACATATCAACGAAACGGCAACTATTAATTAAAATTATACATTTAATCATTAGCTGTAATTAAAGTTAATACTATGTAACTAAATATTTAATATAATTTATTTTAAATATTTTAAAGTAAAAACGTTCTCTGGAAACGCAAATATTAATTTTAATTTACACGTTAATTATCTGTTTATTTTTGTTTAATTTTCTAAAATGGATTTCCGTAAATGATGCCTTTATTGCATTCCCTACATACAATAACATTATAGCGAAAGTATTGCGACGAGATCAAAAATTCGAATTCGAGTTTTCAACGGTAGAGAATGTTTCCAGCACATTTGAATTCGAATAGAACATTTTTGAGGTGATATTTGGTATATGTATGAATGTGTGTGAGTCCGTGGCATTGTAGAAGCAATGTCTCATGAACAAATTGAGCTCTTCCAAAATAGGTGATTATTAAATTTAGTCGATTATTAAATTTAATTAATACTGAAACCCTAATAACTTTACACGTAGCAGAATTTTTGGAAGAACCCGATTTTCGAATGATTTTTTTAAAAATAATATCAAAAGCTCAAAAGTTCCAATAATAATAAATAAATACACATTTCACACGTAATTTTTCATTAAAAGACGGATGACACAGAATTTAGATTGGTCGCAAGACGCGGTTTCAGAATATTGCATAATTTTTACAAAATAAACTATCAAACTGTTACACAAAATGAAGAAAATCGTATTGTTAAATAATTTAATGAAAAATCTGTTAACATCAGCCTCGTCAATTTAGTTCGTTCCAATCACGAGAGAAGATGTTTTTCGTAGAAGATTTGTATTATGACTCCAAGTAGTTCGCCGGAATATTAATTATGTATCACTTGCACTGTAGTGAGGATTTTGCTCTTCGTATGAATAAGTCATTGTATTTGGACTAATAAAATGCTAAAAGGATCAAATGTCAATTTACATAGTGTTAATTCAATGGCAACAACGATGTGGTAAGACTTTATTTATTCTAAGCCCACTTTTCAAAATGGACGTTAGCTGTCTAATGCTTATATTGAAAACAAGCCGCCTTCGGCGACCAACCTGTACGCTACCCTTGAAAATTCTCGCAAAATCGCTGGCGCGACCTACTAAGAAGGTGTAAGGTAACTATTTAGACGGCCAATAAGTGCCACCCAATTTGGATCGGAACCCAGTGGGAGAGACAGCCACAGGGACCGTACCCTCCTTCCCCCTACCACCAACCTCTCGGAAGGATTTACGGATCCACATGTTTCACGTGATCGTACTCCTCGTGAACACGGCGTCAGTTTTGACAGTGGCGAAATCGAACCCGGGTCTACCGAGTGCAATTCCCGCGCGCTAACCACTGGGCTAACGCGTCCTCCGCGACACTCACCATAACTTTATTTTTATTCACCCAATTTAGACCAGAACCCAGTGGGAGAGGCATCCACAGGGATCGTACCCTCCTTCCCCTACCACTAACCGCTCGGCAGGACTTACGTACGCACATGTTTAACGTGATCGTATTCCGCGTGAGCACGACGGCATTTTAGCAGTATCTGAAGTTGTAAGGTATCTGGTTGGACGGTTGGAAAGTGTCACACAATTTAGGCCGGAACTCAGTGGAGCGGCATCCAGAGGGACCGTTTTCTTTTTCACCTACCACCAACCTCTCGGACGGACTTGCGGACATACACATTTAACGTGCCAGTACTCCGCGTTAACAGAGGGACAGTTTGAGGAGAGTCGGGAATCGAACTCGGGTTGTCCGAGGGCAATCCTCGGTCGCTAACCACTGGACTGCTCCACCCTCCATCAGCCCTTGCATCCTTCAAAAATATTCTTTTATTCAAACCTGAATATTCTGGGAGCAATTCCCGAAAGAAGTTTGGAACTCAAATTTAGAGGCGATTTTTTTTTAAGTAACAACATGCACTGAAGGAGTGAAAGTCACAAATATAATAATTTTAGGCAATTTGATAATTTTATGGCAATTTAATTTTTGTTTTACAAAGTTGACCAATAAAAAGTAAAATAAACAGAGTGACAGGAAACAATCTCCTATCTGCGCCAAGAAACGACCTTTACTTCAGTTCTGGAAAAAATTGAAAAATCTGTGCATGTCAGATTTTATTTAACTCAATAACTGCGCTTTTTATTTGCATTTCTCCTTTATATTTGCAAGAGCATGGACTAAAATTTTGCAATGATTAATTTTGCCATTGAGCTTTTGACTCCAAACAGAATATATAAAAAGTTATAACTTTATTTTTAATTTTCATGAGATCCCCAAGCTAAAAATTCGTTTGAAAAAATTAAGTTCCTGATACACAATGTTCTTATGCATCATAGTTTTTCTCTAAAATAAGTGTTTCCAGTTATGAGATTGAGCTAGATATATAGTTCTGAAGCACCCTGCCCATGAATTTGAAAACTAAATAATTGCAATTTATATAATACGTACTAGAAGGTGTGCCCGTCGTATGACGGAATAAAAATTTGGAAAGCATTGCCTCACATTTAGCGTTATTTTTTATCAATTTGGTGACATTTTTATTAATTTGGCGGTATTTTCGTCAATTTAGTAATACCGGGTGGTCAGAATTAAAACACCCCTACTCTGAGTTCTATGTAGATCGAAAAACTCAGTGTAAAGGCTCCAACATTGTTGAACATACTATTCAAGACATGGGGAAAGGGATTACGTGAAAAAAAATTAGTTCCAGAAAAACCGATAGGTGGCGCTGTACAACAGAAAATATGCTGAAAGACACAACATACACATTTGTAACACATTTTATTCGAACGTACCAAACATTCATATCCCCAGTTTTATCCCCAGTTTTATACCCTTTTATGCCCAGAACACAGTAACTGCAAACCAAAGGTTTAAGCAAATTTTTGTGTTTACAGTGCGAAATTGCAGTTACAATGACAGTTTAAGTTTCTTCACTTTTTTATCTTCTCTTTTTTTCATATCAGCAAAAGAAATTAAAGAGGAAAAATTCCATATCGCATGTGTTTGGTTTTTTTGTGATTATTTTGTGTCTTTCAGCATATTTTCTGTTGCACAGCGCCACCTATCGGTGCTTCTGGAACTATTTTTTTTCGCGTAATCCCTTTCCCCATGTCTTGAATAGTAGGTTCAACAATTTTGGAGCCTTTACACTAAGTATGTTCGATGTATAGAGAGCTCAGAGTAGGGGTGTTTTAATTCTGACCACCCGGTATTTAAAAAAGTCGCCAAGTACGCGCACCCCGTTAAATTTTTCGCCAAGTACGCGCACCCCGTTAAATTTTTCGCCAAGTATTATGGACGACCAGAGAAATGGGTTATCTATATAGTCGTTTGTTATGTTATTTCCAAGATATTGAATTTTCATCAATTAGTCGCCATTTCCATTGCTTTATAGTCAATTTTATCAATATGGCGTCAGTTTTATCAATATGGCGATATTTTTGTCAATTTAGCAGCATTTAAAAAGACTGGCCAAGTGGGCTATATTCCGCCAATTTTTACACCAAAATTTTGCCAAGCGTTACCCAGAGATAGATAAACAGACAGATAAATCAGGGTGTTTATATTATTATATAACATAAAAAATCAATATAAAATAATGTAACATGTCTTCTGATCATTATCTTAATAAGGTGATCGCAATATGCAGGTCGCATAAAGGATACTGAATTTCACCTTCTCTACTATGTTTTGTTTTTAACACTTTCCAACATATTTGTAATATGTATATGACTTTGATATTTCCTCTCTGTCTGTTTGTCTCTCCGTTTGCATAAAAACTGCCGTAAAAGTGCCTTTATCGAAAATAAATGTTATTATGTTGTTATTACGATCTGTGGGATATCTAGGAATGAAAATTAATACAATCACCCAATTAATTTCGAATTTAACACGGGTTGAAATAATGAAATTTATAGAACCCTATGGGACTCAATTTTTCAAACATGTTTTAAGTAAATTTGAAATTCACGAATTGTTTCGAAAAATTCAGGAAATATTAAAATTATACCATAAAATTTAAAAAAATCATCGCCATGTATGTTGGTTAGTTTTTAAAAAAAAATTGAAGTAATAGTTGCACCCATAGTGTGAGACAGAAATCGACCAGTTTATTGGGAGACAGCTTACGTACGTTATTGTGGCTGAATCGTCAGCGGTACCTCCAGTTTCAATGACGCCAGTTTTTACAACACGCTGACCCAAAGGTCAGCGGAAACCATAAATTTAGGGGCGTCAAGACAAGTAGGTCGAAGGACTCTAAGGATAAGGTGAAGCAATTACATTGGGTAAAAAGGTTGACCAAATTAGAAGATGTTTGTAGCTTCTCCCTGAAGGCTACCAATAAGAACCTAAGAGGTGTCGAAAGCCCAGCCCGTCCGGCTCATCCGAAGATATAGAGCAGCAATGTGGGCGACCGGGAATGTCAGACCTCAGGTAAAAAGAGGTGGTAACCACGAGATGATATTACACAAATTCTACGAGAATAATCAGTTTAAGTTGAGCGAGTGGTTATGAAACAAGTGATGAAGTAATTGGTGGTAAAGTCAGAAGCAAGAGGTCAGAATGTCATGACGAGTCCCGAGTCTTTCCACCAGACCGCACAGTATAGATGCAATTGTTATATTGTGATTTGCAATCCCAATGTAACATTGCTGTTTTGAAAGGTGAAACACCTAAGAAGATGGTCCCTCTTACAGAGAGACAATATGTATAACGCTCCCTATAACGCAGCTGGACCGGACATGGTTCGAGAAAGAAAGAGGGGGCTTCTCATATGCAAGTCAGCATCAGGCGCTATGACAAACGGAAGGGGTTGTTGTTGTTGAAACCCAGACCGTCCGACCTACCAGAAAGGTGTAAGGTAACTGTTTGGACGGTCGGGAAGTGCCACCCAATTTAGACCGGAACCCAGTGGGGGAGGCATCCACAGGGACCGTACCCTCCTTCCCCTACCACCAACCTCTCGGAAGGACTTTCGGACCCACATGTTTAACGTGATCGTACTCCGCATGAACACGGCGGCAGTTTTGGCAGTGGCTGGAATCGAACCCGGGCCTACCGAGTGCAACTCCAGCGCGCTAACCAATGGGCTACCGCGCCCCCAAACGGAAGGGGTTGAACTTCCTGACCCGAGAGGTCAATTAATTTTCACATGGACATGGGAAAATATCCGTGAGAACTCTCTGCACCAAAAAAACAAAAACTCAAAGATCTGATATTTCAAGGGGGAGCTTTGGCCAGTAAGACAGCCGGAAGGCGGAGTTTATTTACTGGAGTTTATTTACTGACAGACCAATGACAGACTGGGGGCCTTAGAGATAGGGGAGAGACGAAGTGAAACTTAAAATTTTAAAAATTTAAAAATCGAACGAGGAGTTGAATTTGGGCTGTGCTGAAGGGAGGTCGCGAGTGCGACGACGAACGTGGACACGGAGCCCATCGGAGGAAGCCGCTACGAGCCGCTGACAAGCCCGGGTCGACAGTGATGACCGAGGTAGGCTAATTCCTTACATGTATCTTGCACGAAGGCCTATTGGGGAGTCTCTCTCTCTCTCTCTCTCTTTTAAGCTAAGCTAGCATTAGGATTATTGAAAGCTTTGTTGAATTTAATGATGCATGTGGGAAATGAATTTCACACGTTAGGCAAAATGTGATAAAAGAAATTTTCAGTATTTGAATTAAATATTGTAAGTGGGAGATTTATCCTATAGGTAAGGTAGGATGGAACGAGATGTTATTAATAATAGTTTTTAGAATATAATTGCATAATTGTAGAATAGATGGGTTGTTATGAATAATGGAATATTAAACAATGAATGTGTAAGTGTAGATTTTGATAAGATGTTAGTAATAATGGATATCACAAAATAAATATTTATTTGTTATTGTTTTAAAATGTGTCTCTTCATTTTAATTTCTTGTAAAATGCATTTTAATTTACTTCCCTTTACGAGAACGGCCTACCTAGCGTCCTTACTGGACGTGTGGTTTTCCACATATGAGCAATAGAGAAGTGATACGCAAGTTTTGTAGAGTGTTGGTTAGAAATTCCAAAAGAATGGCTAGATCAATTGCAGTACAATTAGCAGTACGAGTTGAAGCCATACACGTACAGTTACGGTCAGTACGATATGCTGATGCAAGAATTGTGGTCTATGGCCAAAGCCGAAAGTGAAGGTATGTTCCCATTAAATATTGTTGAATGTCTTAAATACATTTTAGGCATTTTTAACTAATGATCTCACACGGTCTCTCTCCGGCGCGAATAAGTGGAATATTTGTTGTAATTGAATAATTAAGTGATCTATGTTGCTAATAAATGATTTATTGTTAAAGTTAAAATGGTACAATTAATGGAGTTGTATTATGTTAATTAATATTCCTTTACAAAACTCGCGCTAAAGATACAATTAGAGAGTTATCAGCGGCAAAACGCATAATTTAATGAGTTCCACGAATAAGATAATTTGGGGACATGTCACTTATATGTATAATTTAAATGATCTAAAATCCCAAAGTTAAATTCCTTTGTTTTCACTGGGCCACACATTGTATATGGAGAGATCACGTGACTCATTTCAAAATGAAATATGGCCTCCATTTTTTACTGTTACTGTAGATGTTTACAGATCGTATAAATTTCTATTTAGTGTTACATCCGTTAAAAGTCGCTAAAATTTCTCGTATTATTTGTGTATCTAAATTCTGTGTCAGTGCAATTAACGATATATTTTATTTTAAATAATTGCTAAACATGAATATTCCTGCAATAAATCCTAATTTTAATACTATACTAAAGCATGTAAATGTAAACAAATAAAGGGATTGTAATGTAAGTTATATAATAATAGTTGATTTTTGTTTCATGCATAATTATTTAGCTCTGGAGTTTGTAATAAATGTGATATGAATGAAATATTCATCGATTTCACATAGAGAGGCAGTCGATTTATATTTGGATAATGTCATTTGAATAAAGTTCATTTTGGTGCAACTAGCATTGTCCTTTTCTATTAAGTTTTAAGTTTTCAAGTATAATAAATTACTGTAGTACTGTGGTAATTTTAAAATAAAAGCGCTGGATGTATCACATTTTAGAGGTGTTTAATCAAAATTGCATGGTAGTTCGACAGTGTTTTATATTCAATGCTTTAGGCATGATTGATCTTTCTTGTTTTATTTTGCGCAGGGCAGCCCAATAAAATATCCGGATCTGGTCCAAAGAATATTGGCAGTCGATTTTTATGACAAAATTTGTTGAAAAATGTCGTTTTAAGCACTGTTTGTTTAAGACCAGAATGCAATAAGTTCTGATATTCAAAATAAGCTTTTTAAATATTTAATAACTGGGAATTTTCTAAGTTTGTATGCATATTACATAACGTTTATTTCTTATTAAAAAGCAGTAAGCAAATAACATGCACAGAACTAATTGATACAAGCTGTTGTAAGGCTTCTATAAATCGGACTTATATTGTGAAATTAAACAACATGAATTGCTTAAATTACGATGAAATAAAAAAATATATTTACTTAATGCTTGTAATATATATTTATAATGTATAAGAAGAAATAGTATTCTCCAGTTAGGTATAAATATATATCGAGTGCTAATTCCAGAGATAAATATATATCGAGTGCTAATTCGAGAGATAAATATATATCGAGTGCTAATTCGAGAGATAAATATATATCGAGTGCTAATTCGAGATATAAATATATATATATCGATATAAATATTTTCTTCGGATTGATGGGACAGAGGCGATATGTCTTTGTGGTCTTAGTAAGGAATAGTATTCTCCAGTTATTCGAGAGATAAATATATATATATATATATATATATATATATATATATATATATATATATATATATATATATATATATATATATATATACATATTTATATATATATATATATATATATATATATAAATATTTTCGTCGAATTGATGGGACACAGGCGATATGTTTTTGTGATCTTAGTAAGGAATAGTATTCTCCAGTTATTCGAGAGATAAATATATATCGAGTGCTAATTCGAGAGATAAATATATATCGAGTGCTAATTCGAGAGATAAATATATATCGAGTGATAATTCGAGAGATAAATATATATCGAGTGCTAATTCGAGAGATAAATATATATCGATATACATATTTTCTTACGATTGATGGGACAGAGGCGATATGTGTAATGGGACAAAGACGATTTGTGGTCTTAGTAAGGAATGTCCCATGTTTTGTGTGATGTTAAATAAAGCAAACAAAGCAATCTGATAATTTTCGAAGTTTATTAATTGAAAACAATTGAGAATTTAGTAGTATGTGCATTACAAAGATTACCTAGCATTTCACATTACACCCCTGTATGACGCATACATACTGTGACTACAATTATACCTGAAATATGTGATTTTTAAGATACGATGTGATAAAATACAGAGACATTTCCTGAAAAATTAAAATACGACTGTCAGAAAGTTAAAATTATATTATTCGTTTTACTTCTCCCAACAATACTCAATGAGGAAAAGGGTGAAACTAATGCAAATCTTGCTTCATAAAATTTTAATAACCAATATTTGTGAGAAATGGAATATTTAAATAAAAAAAACTTTTACATTGCTTATGTATATTATAATTTCATAAGGGGAGTTTATCATTTAATGTTGTTAGTCTTTTAATGGACTGAATCTGAATTAATACTTGTATTAATAATTTCTTACTTTGGAAATTATAATATTTTTATATTTACCATTTATCTCTTTTGTAAAAACGTATAACTTAGCACTTGAATGACACAAAAACTCATGCAAAAGTAGCAAAAAATGAGCACAATAAATTTCTCCCATGAGCCAAATACAAGTATCCTTATGCAATTCGTAATTTATTTTCTATTCATTGAATCGATTTCGCAGTTCGAATCTCTATAAATCTTACTAAGTTTTTTAGGTAGCGCCACGCCGTTTTTATTGAAGAAATCTTCTTACTGAAATAAATTGAAGAAAATGCAATTTTTCCATCGGTTTGACTCTCCTTCGTAAGTAAGTCGAAATCCGCCTCTCCTTCAATTTAAAATATTGATGATAATGTATTGATTTAAAAGAAAAATATTTTTGTCGCATTTTCTGAAACCGTGGAAATGTTTTAAGCTATCAGACTGTAGATTTACTTATGGGTAAATGATGCCCAATAAGTAACATTTTGTGTGAAGACTGAAAGCTGCTGTCAGTAGTTATTTAGTGATATATCAGTAGATATAAATGTATATAAATATTTTGTAAGAAATTATTAAAAATGTTTGATCTCTATTTTTTATATTACATGTGATATATCCATTAAATTGGATTGTGTAAATTTCATCTTTTTTTTTCCAAAAATTATAACGTAATTACTCTTTATATCTATATTGCAAAATTTTGAATAAAACTACATATTTTTACACATATACTTCGCTAAACTATATATCAGATTAAAACTTTTCAATATTATTGTGCATTTAAGGACATGTTTTAAAAATTAAAAAAAAGTAAGTACAAATCGAGTCAAGTTTGTTTAAAATGTTTAACCTGAAAAATTATGATGAGAAATGATTTTGAGAAAATAATATTTTAATTAAAATAGTGTTGCTAATGTTATTTATGATATATTTTTATACTTTATTATAATAAATTAATTATTAAATTTATGGATCAAATTGTCAATAGCCAAATTCTGTTTAAGTGACTTAAATTATTCAAATATATGCTACAACTCGCAAATTGCAGCTTTTGAATTAAGTTCTCAAAATAAATCGGATCAAATTATTTGTCATTTTTTTTTTCAAATAGAGTGTGGTAAAAGTCTATTATGTTGCATTTATCAGTTATCAGTTTTATCAGTAACTGCTGCAAACTACAAATTTATTTAGAAAAATACTAAAAGAATATATTAAATTAATAAATAAACTGATAATAAAAGATATTTAGAAATATTGCTTTTCATGTGCTTCAAGTGAATATTTTAGGTATTAGACCTTATATTCACTTATGGATAAGTTTTACTTAATAAATGAAACATTTGAAATTAAAGTCTGGAGATGGCTATATATTTACATAACTGCTAATATTTTTATGTTTATTTAATTTGCAGTATACCAGTTCTGCGCATGGAATATACAATATGAAAAAACTTAAAATTGACAATTTGCGGTGAACTTTAAATATTTGGACTCTTTTTTTTAAATGTTATAATAATTCTAGCAAAAAAGAAATAGGTGAGTTCTCTCGTGCTGAGATAATAAACAGGTAGATGGAAGCACAATATACGATTACATTTATATAGATAATAACAGATATACCCGACATTGCTCAAGATTTAAAATATGTGCAAAGTCCTGTAGTATTCTAATTACCATTGTTATTAAAAAATTATACTAAAATATTTAATTTGAAAAGAAGTATACGATAATCTGTTCTTTCTATTCAAAATTATTTTCACAGCCAGATCTGAAGATTAAAAAACCCTAATTTCGTTTGTGAATAAATTTACAAAAAATATGACATTTGATCGTTATATGCCCCAGAAGTTATCTCCTAGATCAATATATGCCCCAGAAGATATCTCCTAGATCAATATATGCCACAGAATATATCCCCTCGATCAATATATGTCCCAGACGATACCTCCTAGATCAGTATATGCATCATAAGATATCCCCTAGATCAATATATGCCCTAGAAGATATCACACAAATAGAAACCTGCTGCTGGCGAGAATAACACTTTCAATAATTCCTTAAAAAAAGCCGACATATGCAAATTACTTGACAGGAATTGTTTCGAGGGAATTTTGATCCCCATCATAAGGTGAAAACAGTGTATTAACTTAACAAACGCTAAGGAAGAACTGTAAGGTGGCAGGCCAAAAGCAGTGGAATATATATATTTGGAACAACCAAAGAGCAGATTTGTAGCAGGGGTAAAAGATATTGGAACTATACCCCCGTTTTAATTTTCTGGAGTGTGGAAAACCCAGGCCGTTCGACTCATCCAGAGGACTTGAGCAACTATTTGGACGACCAGTATTTACTGGAATGTGGCGAAACTCCACTTTCTCGCCCCAAAACCCATTTTTAGTAGCTTTTTTTTTAATTTTACAAGAATGTTTTGAAAAATAAGCATAATTTGTCAATATAATTACAATTATATCATATTGCCCTTCGCTTTAAAAGACTTAGAAATATATTTTGATTGATGTTATGAGAATGTACCTCCCAGGGGGAGAGAAACTTGCCCCTCGAGGCGGGCTAATGACGTCACGAACAAAAATTGTAACACGACTATAATTCACAACAATAACGGAAACTAAAAAATATCGTGATCATTAAACCATAAATAAACCCATTTATGCATGATTATGTCAAATTTTGTCCTATGTTGTCATTTAACAAGTATAAAATTTCAAATAAATTTCGAAGTTCAAATATATTCCGAATTTAAAATATTCTATCTAGTTTTAGATTCTTTTATAACAAAACCGGGCATAAAGTTTCGTGAAAATCAATTGTTATTTGCAGCCACTTTCGTGTTCACAAGAAATATACCACCGATATACGGACAGACAAACAGACAGAGGGCCATAAATCCAAAAATAGCTAAAAACGTGTCCAGAAGGTCTTAAAACTTATATTGCCATCAAATTCTCGAAATCGAAAATATTCATGAAAACAATATTTACTCATTACTACGTATGAGGAAGTAAAAATATCATCAAAGGGCAATAAAGTGACCTTACCCTAGCAAAAGAGATGCAACAGAAATGCACGGATTAAAAGGATATTTTAAATGAAACTGGAGGTGAAATAAATTTAAACCTTTGAATTATTAACAAGAGTGAGGGAATGATAAGAAATTCAAGAAGCCATATAAAAATATGAAAATAACAAAATTGCGAAAATAATAACTAAAATGAGTGATATGTGCTGACAGCATCAAAGACATATGAATTGAGATAACGATATTCAAAATCCACAGTAATATGTAGTAAATTACAAACGGAATAATGAGAAAATGAACTATTCGAGGTTAAATAATCTATCTTTATCAAAACAAGAAACATTAAAAACTAGTTACATTAAAACAACTAACATTAAAACTTATATTGCCATCAAATTCTCGAAATCGAAAATATTCATGAAAACAATATTTACTCATTACTACGTATGAGGAAGTAAAAATATCATCAAAGGGCAATAAAGTGACCTTACCCTAGCAAAAGAGATGCAACAGAAATGCACGGATTAAAAGGATATTTTAAATGAAAGTGGAGGTGAAATAAATTTAAACCTTTGAATTATTAACAAGAGTGAGGGAATGATAAGAAATTCAAGAAGCCATATAAAAATATGAAAATAACAAAATTGCGAAAATAATAACTAAAATGAGTGATATGTGCTGACAGCATCAAAGACATATGAATTGAGATAACGATATTCAAAATCCACAGTAATATGTAGTAAATTACAAACGGAATAATGAGAAAATGAACTATTCGAGGTTAAATAATCTACCTTTATCAAAACAAGAAACATTAAAAACTAGTTAATTAAGAGAGAACTAAATAAACAACAATAATTAAAGTAAGAAGAAAAATTAAGAAAACAACCAGTGCATCAGCAGATACAATAATCAAATAGCATACAATCAAACATGTTTAAAATTACCAAAGCAGAATAATAGAAATAAGAAGAGCACAAAAATAAGCAGGTAGCCGCTGTCTGAAACTATGTGAGCTAAATTTGTGATATCCAATCTATTTATGCATAGCAATGAATAGAATAAGAAATAAAAAGATTATTCCAAAATTAATGGAATTTAATGGTTTCAAAAGCTGTATAAACTAGCTTCATAGAACTAAATTTAAATAGCATACGAACATACTACTAAAGAAATGTCAGCCAACCCGATTTTAGAAGCACACAATACGAGGTAATTATAACAGTTAAAGACATTCAAACAAACTATAATAAAATTACAAATAAATGCGGCTGGACTTTAAAGAATATTCAAATAACATTCGAACAAATTACATTAAAATTACAAGTAAATATGGATATAATTAAGAAGAATAGTCAAATAACATGCAAACAAACTACATAAAACGTACCCAAACATGAAACTAAAACTTAGAACAATATGAGCCAAATAAATTATGGTTTCGGAAGATATATTGGCTAATATTGTCATTTAAACTCAAATAGCGATTGATCAAACTACTTAACCTACTTAAAAGTTAGCAATTGATCAACCTACTTAAAAGTTAGTGAATAGTTAATTTAGAAACAAAATAGTTAAATGAAGGAAAACCGTTTCGACAGCTATAAAAGCTAACTTTAAATGTAGAGGATGTGTATGGAAGATAATTTTTCCAGGCTACGGTGACTGAAGTAACCATTCTTTTATCATTAACAAGAGAATAAGAGTTCAAATAAATAAATGATCCTTCCATATATATCACTTTTAAGTAGTTGTGGAATAACAGTTTTAACGGATTGAAGCTGGAATTTAATAACTGGTCTGAAAATTACTTGAAAATTGATTTTTGACAAAATTTTAGAAATTTTAAAGCTTAAAGGCGCTTGAAAAGGCAAAACTATTAACTTCACTGTAACGGAATCTTTATCAGAAAAAATAATAAAAAGTTGATTCTGTCTGGTAACCAGATAAAACAAATTTTAATTATTTTTTCGACAGAATCAACTTTCAGTTCTTTTATCCCAATTTTTATGTCAATGACGCTTTTATAATATTTCACTCCTTTTCAAAATTTTGCCATCATTATCCTTTTATATGGATTGGTTTATTTCTTCTATTCTCCAATATCACACCATTGTTTTATTGTTGGTACTAATTCGAAGGTTATAATATTTTTAAGTGCAGTTGATTTAAATTAGCCGATGAGTATTATGATATAATTTCAAAATCAATAAAGTATAATCATTTCTTAATCAACGTTAAAATTAAGTAGGAAATATCCGTCAGATAAAACATTTTGAACAAAAATAATTCGGAAAAATTAGCATTCCTATGAAATACAAGAATGAGAGGGATTTCGCTTATTAAAAACCTTGCTCTTGTAATATTACAGCTTTAAAATTTTAACAGACTTTTATGCTTTCATAATTTTACACTTTCAATTGTATCATATGAAACGCTTCTGTAAAAAGGAGAAAAGTGGAAACTCTGCTATAATTTTCATATATTATTAAAGCGTATGCTAAGCGTATACTAAATTAAGCGTATGCTAAATTTCTAATTTCCTACGTTTCAATAATACATGTTTACCCCTAAACTAGTATTTATGGCTGTCAAAGACAGGGAATGTAACAATCTTAAAAAAGTTTCAACTCTTTTTAATAAACTTTATTTTATTTAACAATAAGTTTTATTTTGCTTTATAATAAGCTGTCTTTGCTTATTATGATCTAATAAGCTGTTTATACTTATTATGCTTTATAATAAGCTTTTAACAATAAGCTTTATTGTGTTTAACACCAAGTTTTATTTTGTTTTATTATAAGCTGTATTTGCTTATTATTCTTTATAATAAGCCTATAAATACGCTTTATTTTGTTTAACAATAAGCTTTATTTTGCTTTAAAATAAGCTGTTTTTGCTTATAATGCTTTATAATAAGCTTTTTAATAAGCTTTTTTTGCTCAAAAATATATGATACTCAGCATCATAAATTGTGATCTCAAACGGAAAGTAGTCCAATTAGATTTAACCCAGTGGTCAGATTTTAACCTTGCTCTCTCGCCTGACATGTTGTGGATTCAAATCCCACCTGTGGGTATGGATGTTGTGGGATCTATTTAGGGTGTAATGTGATCGGTTTCCGTGGTGAGTCTGGGCAACTTCATGTGACGGTAAAATGATTCACGATCCGACCACTAAACTTGGCTAATCAAGTGGCAATCAAGTGAACTTCTAGGAGGACTGAAAATGCTTTTAAAACGCAATTATCTTCACCCCCAGAAATTAAATAGAAAATCTGTGTCCGTTATAATATGTCCCGTGACTGAAACTATTTGTCTGCATGAACTCATATGGATATTTAAAATAGTATATATTAATAAATGTATAATTCTGCATTTTGAATAACCATGTACTTTGGCTGTACTTTCAATGGTCATTAAGAGCCATATTTTCTAGCTAGAGAACAATAATCTCAAACCCTGAAATATCATTCTAAACTCAAACTACATAAAAGTATTTGCACTCGTTCACAATTCAGAAAAAATTTTGTGAGGAAAAAAGAATCACCACTTTAATGCACCGGATAGTTAGATAATGACCAGCCTGTAATATGTAATGATAATGATCCGTTTCAGAATAACGATCAAATACATTTCCTGAAAATTATTTCTTTTGTGATTTTTTTTAAATCGCGAACAATATAATGAATATTGCTTTCGAATTGCAAAAGAAATGACTCCAATGATATGTCTCTGGTAATTAAGAACCAATAAAGTAGAATCGAGCACTTGAGAAAATATCCTTGAAAATGAAATTCAAAATATTTAAATATATCAGATTTTATACTATATTACTGGTAGCTAAAAATTGAATATTATAATACTGAATATTATAATATTAAATATTATAATATTGAATATTATAATATTGAATATTATAATATTAAATATTATAATATTGAATATTATAATATTGAATATTATAATATTGAATATTGCATTGAATGTTTTAGAATACATATACAAATTGAATATCATTCTGAAAAATGATCATATATTTAACGTTCCTTATCCTAATTACTTGTCAAGGTATATTGACATTTTCGAAACAAATATTAAAATAAATATTTTGAAGTGAATACGTTTTATATTTTGGGCATCTCTGTATAAAATCGGACCATTATTTGGAATTGTATATCTCTGAAACTAAAATACATGTAAACAATGTTTACATGTTATGTCGGAAATGTGTTATATTTTATAAGTATATATAAATAATTTCGATATTTTAATATTTTGAATTTTTTTCCCGAACAAAGTAAAACGTTTTTGTCTGAGTTTTTGCCTCACTTTTACTTGAAATACATTTTAAAATATAAGATAGATGTAAACAGTAAGCCACACAATTGTTCAGCAGAATATCTAGTTTCTTGGTTAATAATCTAATATAGAAAACCCCTTATAGATTTCAAGGAATTGGCTTATCAAATTCAAGATGATTGAAAAGTTTGAATTTTTCAAGATTTTAATGTTTATACGAGTATGTGAAAAACTAAAAGTACTGCCTATGATCTATAAGTTGTAATTTGTAGCCCTTCAAGTCCTACAAAACTGTATAACTTTTTATTAGATATAGTGGTTCTAATTTCTATATTTTATATTTGATTTTTTTAATATGTATCAAGAAGTTAAACCACCCACAAGAAAGGATGGAGGGAAAGTCAATATATTCCTCCTTTTCGAACATTTTTAAAATAAACGAATTTCTTGTGTTTAAAAATTCAAATAATTGCACTAAATTATATTGCAATTGAGCAATTTCATTACGAAAAATGTGCCATATAGCGCTTGTAGACGCAAACATTATTATAATGTGAGTTATAAAGTGATCTAAGATGTAAAGTGATCCAAATTGTAAAGTAATCCATATTGTAAAGTGATTCAAGCTTGTAATTCCGTACAAAATCGTATCAAAATTTCAACTAGATTTAAAAACGTCCCTTCTACTTCTATATAGAATATATTGAATGAAATGTAGTGCGTGAAAAAGCTTAAATGCGTTGACAAATTCATTCTATAGTAAATGTATTATTGCTTAGGAGGATTGCCATTAGAAGATATATTACATAAGAAAACTTATATTTTAACAAATTTATGTAGAAGATTCTATGGGAATAGGAAAGACTGTTCCCCCATATGTTATCTATAATACAAAAGGAATAATATATATCTTTGTTTGTCTACGATGCCGCGCTATATATACCGTACTCCCAGGTCTGAGATTCTTCGCATAGTTAACATATATACCTCAACTAATTCGCCTCACAGGCCATTTTTCAAATATTTAATTATATACTTTTAACAAATTTTTAAAATCTAAAATCAGCTAATCTCCAGCTACCGATACCATCTATTACCGATACACGAACTAACAGCTACCAATATGATCTAGAAGCTACAGTCGCAATATAGCAGCTACCCATACGATCTAATAGCTACCACCATGCTCTACTGTCACGTTACCTGTTAGATGTTTTGAATATTTTATGTTTTATTTTTGTTTACTTTGCGAAGAGCGTGTATTTTTTTTTCATTTCTAGATAGAAGACGCGGAAATTTGGCGACGATATAGAATTTAATGAGTTAATGAAAATTGAGTAGTGTTGTGTGTAAATGTAGAGGGCGTTTATTTACGATCCGAAAAGCGTCGATTTATTCTCTATAGTAAACGACAAAAACTCCAGAAGTACTTAGATCACTGCAATTTTATGAACTTTATTAAATAATGATTATAATAAAAACACTTAAATTTAATATATTTTAACTCAAATACTACCTTTTAATTTAAAGCTATCTATTAACTTTTGTATTATGGATTTAATGAAAAATATCTTTATTTGGATTACTAAAATCAATTTAACTGACTGTAGTTAATTTATAATGTGTTTCCAAGCATCAATTGTAGCCTTTTCATTTGTAAAAACTAATAGAAGGGCACTGGAAATATAACGAATAAAACGTGGAAGAATAGCACAGAACAATCAAAACTTATTTTCTCCCATGAGCCAAGTACAAGTATCTTATATGCTATTCCTAATTTATTTCCCTCTCTTTTGAATCGATTTTCAGTTAGAAACTCCATCAATCTTGCCATGCAGAAAGTTTTTAAGGAAGCGCCACAGTGTTTCCATTGAAGAGATATTCCTACTGAAATAAATTGAAGTAAATGTAACTTTTCCATCGGTTTGACTCTCCTCCGTAAGTAAGCCGAAAGCAAGCTCACGCTCAATGTAAAATATTGATGATAATGTATTGATTTAGCTGAACAACATTTCTTTTCACCTTTCTGAAACGGTAGAAATATTTTAAAATATCGGATTGTAGATTCACTTATGCGTAGATGTTAGTTCAATAAATGGAATTTTATGAAAGATTTCAAATTGCTGTCTGTACATATTTGACGATATTTCAGTAAATAAGAATTCATTTAAATAATTTTAAGAAACTATTAGAAGAGCCATACATATGTTTCTCGTATTACATTTTATACATTAATCAATTTGTACTGCGTAAATTTTATATATATTTTGCAAAAGGGTTCAATGTAATTGAAATTGTTTGAAGAATCATAATTGAAATTGAAATCCAAGGTATAGCAAAATTTTTAATCACATGTGATTTAGCGCAATGTATTATGATAACTTTTATATAAGAACTATTTTAGTACAACTATTTTTACGCATATGATTTTTCTTAACTATATATAAGATTAAAGCCTCTCAATTCTATTAAGCCTTTAAAAACATGTTTCCAAAATGTTATATAAAACAATATTACATACAAATCAAGTCTTAAAAGTACATTTATAAAGTATAATCCGAAAAATAATGGTAAGGGGGATTAACTGTAACCAACTTCAAACGTATTTCATGTATCAGTTTTATCATTATCGTCTGCAAGAACTAATAGCAGAACATTAGAAATGAAAAGAAAAGCAACACAAAATATAATCACAAAATCTACCTCCCTTGAGCCAAATACAAATATCCCTATGCAATTTGTCATTTATTTTCGTCTCTTTTGAATCGATTTTGTAGTTCGAATCACTATCAATCTTGCCAAAAAAAAAGGTTTTTAAGGTAACGCCACATTGTTTCCATTGAAGAAATCTTCTTACTGAAATAAATTGAAGAAAATGCAACTTTTCCATCGGTTCAACAGTTCTTCCTAAATAAATCCAAAGCAAGCTTTCTCCCCATTTAAAATATTGATGATAATGTATTGATTTAGGGAGAAGTATTTCTTTTCACTTATTGAGAAATCGAGGAAAGGTCTTCAAATATTTGCTGTAGATCACCTTATGGGTAGATATTAACGTATGTGTAAATATAAAATCCTGTTTGTAAAAATTACAACACCATGACCGAATCTTCAGAATTACATGTAATTTATTCCACAAATGACATGTATTGATACAAATAAACGATTAAATTTACAAAAAAGAAAAAGAAAACAATATTACATGTCGGAAATCAGTATTTGGTAAAGCCACCACTCGCTGCAATACGTGCTTCTATACGACATAGCTTCCAGTCAAACTGATTTTAAATTTGTACCTGAGGAAGAGCATTCTAGATTGCCTCTATGCATACATTTAAGTTACATACATTTAAGTTACATACACTTTATTAAAAGCTTTTTCATACCTTTATGTTGCATACAAATAATAATGGCGTATATTCTATGAAATTTATTTATGGCTTTTGCTTGTTTTTTTTTTATTTTCTTGAAATTTCACGCCCCTTTTGCGGGAATACACATGAACTTATCTCAAGGTCTTTATTTTTAAATAAAAATTTGATTACCAGTCCTTTTTGAGTAATAAAATCAGAATGAAGTCTTTATCATGATAATGAGATACAATTATATAACTTCAGTTTTTAGCCGAATTTTATGAGATTTGGGCAGGTTCGATTCACAAATTACGAATTTGAACTGTGCGCACAGGCTTATCATAAAAATTTAAAATTGTAATACAGATTAACTTTAAAATTAAATAAAAAGCTTTGAAACTGCATACGCGTGTGCTACACCATGATTATATTGTCCTTCAGAAGTTAAACATGGTTTTGCATTCCATGTTGAACGCTTGGAGTATATTATTTCTACTCATTAAATATAAATGGAAATAGGTGAATATAAATATTATAATAGATGAACTTTTATCCGCATTTTTAGATTCACGTATATTTTACTTAGCTTCAACGTCAGTCAGTGTGATTAATTGAAAAATCCATTAAGAACAGAAATATAAACCATACGTAACGAAATTGTGCATTTTGTGATAGAAAGAACAAGGTCAGTAAATTGAACAGAAACTAAATCTCAATCACATTTTTATATTTATAATTCCGTAGTTCATATCAACATTGAGGCGGTTCTCAAAGCAATCAACTTTTGTTTATGCTGCAACATCATTCGTTTAAATATATGCTGCAACATCATTTGTATGTAAATTGTTACACAGACGTAGAACTTTCCTTATTAGGAATGGATTATTTATTATACACAGATGGCAGACATCTATACCTATTTCCGTCTAAATTCCTAGTCGCCTTTACATTGAAATACATAGTAGATTTGTTTCGCATGGGTAATAATTATTTTCTTCTTTTGTCCCAATTATGTGTTTGAAATCACGAGAGAAATTCTTAGTTTATACTTCGATAGAATAACCGCACTTTCTTAGAATGTTTAAAGTATACATATTTGGAATAGAAAATCATTGTAATTTTACTTAAGAAGCCTATTTTCGTGAAACAACGAATTTATTAAACAACTAACGGAAATAAAAGTTACTACTAAATGAAATTTACAAAAATATAACTTACTACTAGTTAATATCATGTAAGTATAATTATAAATAAAAAACAAAGACCAATAATATAATTATGGAAATACAAATTAAAAATTATGTAAAGTTTGTTCTTTATTTAACTTTTTCATGCAGACATATTTAGTGTCTTTAGATCCACTTAAATTCCATACACCATTATAACTGTATACTTCATGTGGTTTAGTTCAGAAGTTGGTATAATAATATTTGGTAATTATTAATTAACAAATTGATACACGTCAATTAAACCAATTTATTGCATTCATTTGGCGTTTTTGTTTTGTTAATGAAATATCCTCTAATATTATTTATCCGCACGCATTTCAACACTTTCCAACATAGTTGAAAAGTGTTTATGATTTTGTTCATTCTGTCTGTCAGTTAGCAAAAATACTAGAGGAGAAATGCAAATGTTTGCAAAAATACTAGTCCGTTTGCAAAAATACTTTTCATTCTGAAAATGAATTTATCAAAATGAAATTTTATATGTTGTTGAGACGGTCAGTGGAACATAGAATGTAAATATATAATATCACATAATTAGTTTTGGATTGAACCTGGGTTGGAAAAGTAAAATACAGTAAACACTATGGAACCTTTCAAACATTTTTTAAGAAAAGTTAAAATTCACAAATTGCTCCGCATAGTTTAGGAAATATTCAAATTATCCCAAAAAATATATAAAAAAGATTCAACAAAATATGTTATGTATTGTTTTGAATAAAAATTAAAATAATAATTACAATGTTATATGAAGTGATCACGAGATCCACTTCAAAATAAAATATGGTATCCATTTTTTTTCAGTGTAAAAATCGTGATTTATAAAGGTCTTTTAATTTACATTTAGTGTTGCATACGTCCTAAATCGCTTTATTTTTGCGTATTTTCAGTGCATCTATATTCTGGGCTAACGTAATTACAATATTTATGAGTTTAAATGATCATTAAACTTTGGTTATTTCCACAACGAAGCCTAATTATATTGTATGCAGAATGTAAACAAGTGGTTGTAAGATGAGTTGTATAAGAACTGCTTATTTTTCTTCTCAAAAAATTACTTAGCTCTGAAGTCTGAAATGAAAATGATATAAATGAATATTCATTGATTTTACATAGAGAGACAGACGGTTTATATGTTGAGGACGTCAACTGAATAATGTTCATTCTTTTTGGTGAAGTTTTAAGTTTTCAAATATAATAAAATACTGTAGTACTGTGATAATTTAAAATAAATCCTCGCTTAATGTAGCGTATTTTAGTGATGTTTAAATAAGATTGCATTTTAGTTGGAATTTTTTCTATAATCAATGATTTATACATGATTGATCTTTCTTGTTTTAAGTATAAGTTTCCTTTATTGCCTATAGTGCTATTATTGTCATAACTCTAATATTATTGTTATATCTTCACATACAATTTTAGAAATAGGAGTATTAGTTTTTGAGTTATATGCACGTATCGAAGCTGCTATACGCACATATACACACATAAACACATGTATACCCGCATACACACAGAATGAAAGAGTGAGAGAGGGAGATGCTCACCATTCCGAAAGTGTTCAAAATGTACCTAAATGATCTTAGTTAAGTTTATTTCTATTACATTTTAAATCTCTCATTTCAAATGTTTTGGAAAAGCCATGCTTTGTTTCTACAAAAAATGATAAAAATCCTTTAGAATAACCTAAATTTTCACACAGAAATATACAGAAGTGTCAATGAAATTTGAAATATTTATACTAGTCTAACTAGCACAAAGACTTAAAAGATTAACAAAAATAGTTTAAAAAATCCTTTTGAATTACGTAAATTTTCACACAAAAATATACGGAAGTCTCACTGAAATTTAAGACATTTTTACTACCCTAACTAGCACAAAGCCTTAAAAGATCTACAAAGATATTTAGAAAAATCCTTTAGAATTACGTAAATTTTCATACAAAAATACACAGAAATATCACTGAAATTTAAGACACTTATACTCCCTTTTATACAAGTCTAACTAGCACAAAGACTTAAAAGATCTACAAAAATATTTAGAAAAATCCTTTATAATTACGCAAATTTTCACACAAAAATACTCAGAAGTGTCTCTGAAATTTAAGACACTGATACTCTCTTTCATACTAGTCTAACTAGCACAAAGACTTAAAAGATCTACAAAAATATTGAGATATAATAATAAGACATTTATGCTTTCTTTCTTACTTGTCTAACCTGTACAAAGACCTTACCAGATTTCGGCAATTGATATCAAAACTAAGACATCGTAAAGAGTTTGAGGGGTAAAACAGAATATGTGATAAAGTGCAAACACAAGTTTGCTCCATCCAATAAAAGATGAAGTGCATCTAACGTTCAAATTAAATTTCAAATTAGATTAAAACCCAGAATACAGAACAAGCAAAATATGGAATATTTTATAACCACATTCCGAAATAAGAAATTTGATGGAATTCCCTTTAAATCGATACTCTACAGTATTAAAACTTTCTTACCTGTCCAGGACCTTAAGGTAAAAATGACTTACCGCTTTGTACGCACAAACGGCAGAAGATTCTTCAACTACAACAATATATGTAAAAAATTGGATACTAAAACAACAGAATGCAAATGCTATGATAGCAAACTTAAAGATCCTTATCACAATCACATCATTACAGGTGATCTGAATATTATCTCAGATAACACTCTAAAAAATATTTTCAAACTCGGAACTAAATACAGATCACAAGAATATAACCAAGTAGTCGAAAATTTCAATCAAGATCTAGAAGAATTCATTTATAAAATAGCAGTAAAACACAGTTTACCTATCCAAGCCTTTCAAGAATGGAAATATAATTTTTTAAAAGAAATTCAGTTTCATTACATCAGACAAGATACCAGAATTAGGAATCTTTCAATACCTGCAGCTATACAAACTGTAAAAGAAAATTTTGTTATAACTTATACAGACAAGATGGTATCACATTTTGCATTTACATGCAAAAAGTTTTACATAGATACACTTCTTCACTGCTATCTAGACGGTACTACACCCCATTACACAATAATGGAAATGTTCTATCCAAAAGGATTAAAGCTATGTACAAACGAATCGGTAATGAAATAAAAAATGTTAGATTTCCATATTTAATCCTCATTCCAAAGATGCCTAAAGAGCCTGTAAAATTCCGTACAGTTACCGTAGGCTGTGGATCATATCTTACAATAGCTAATAAACGACTATTGAACATCCTCAAGTTTGTGATGGAAAATATCAAAACACAGAATCATGTCATGATCAAAAATGGAATAGAAGTTATCGATCGATTAAAACATTGTAATAAAGATATATGTTTTAAAAGCTATGATTTCCGCGACCTATTTAACAACATTGATTTATCTAATTTACACTCAATCTTGAAAAAATTATATGAAGAATTTAATTTGAAGGATTTTATTATTTATCGAAGATACCTTGACCTTATTGAACTAGTATTAAAAGAAAATATTCTATATAACGGAAAAAATTATTACCGACAAATAAAGGGAATTCCAATGGGAGGAGCCTGCTCATCAATCTTGGCTGATATTTACCTCTCAACATATGAAAAAGGAACCCATATTTTGTCTGAGATACCATATTTCCGGTTTGTTGACGATGTGCTATTGGGGTGTTATGAAGCCACCACCAATTTCGATTTCACTTTTTACCCACCGGAATTGGAATTAATAGAAAATTGTAAAGAAGAAAATGAAGCGGTAAATTTTCTGGACATCTCAATAAAAAAACATGGATTATATGGTCATTATACAACGTTATATGACAAAAGAGAATTATATAAAATTAAGATCAATCATCTCATCGATTGGAAAACAAATCTTACCAAAAATATTTTCAGAAATATCATACTCGGACACTTCAAGAGAAATCAAATTTACAACACGTTTAAAAAAGATTGCAATAATAGCAATATAAAAATCATAAAAGAGGCTTTATATAAACATTATCCTTTATATTTCTTAAAGGATTGTTATAGATCGATTTTCAAGGATCAGGTAGATTTTGACAGTTTACTTCTTCAATCTGCGGGTAAATAAAGTTTATGCGTACCTGCTAAGATTGCACGCATGCGTAAGTTGAACATATATAAGATAGCGAGTTGGGCATGATTCACTTTTGGTCCAGTTTCCTTCTGTTTGGTTGGTCTAGTTCTTCCGTATTCGGGTGCCTTCGTATTAGCACGCAATGGGGACCAACCTTTGCTTTGTATTGGTACCGTGAGCGTTTGCCTAGGCTGGAAAAGCAGCTTTAAACGGGAGGGGGAGTCGCAATCCTCCCCAACCATTAAATGCAAAGCATTTGGTTATCCCAAGTTCCTTTAATTCTTCTTTTTCTTGGATTACATTCTGCGTCGGAGTATAGAGCGGCTTGGCGCCTTTTCCTGAGTAGTGCTTTTGATTTTTGTGGATATGCATAGGAATTCTATTTGAATTTGTTTACTGGCTTTTATATGATATATATATATATATATATATATATATATATATATATATATATATATATATATATATATATATATATATATATATATATATATATATATATATATATATATATATATATATATATATATATATATATATATATATATATATATATATATATATATATATATATATACATATATATATATATATATATATACATATACATATACATATATATATATATATATACATATACATATATATATATATATATACATATATATATATATATATATACATATATTTATACATATATATATATATATATACATATATATATATATATATACATATATATATATATATATATATATATATATATATATACATATATATATATATATATATATATATATATATATATATATATATATATATATATATATATATATATATATATATATATATACATATATATATAAATATATATACATATATATATATATATATATATATATATATATATATATATATATATATATATATATATATATATATATATATATATATATATATATATACATATATATATATATATATATATATATGATATTGAAAGGTGTGAAAATATACAAATTACGCTTTAGAACGGCAACCTGAAATTTAGATTGATTTTTAAAATAAAAAAATAAAATGTTTGGAATTCCATTAAATATAAATACTTTAGAAATTTAATTAAATTTATGAAGCACAGCAAATTATTTATCTACAAATGATATCCATATATGAATGTTTCCAAATTGATTTATACAAGATTTATGATGTCCAGCAATCCAAAATAATATTTAACATTGTCGGTCCATAAAGTACTCGATAATCAAATGGAATAAGATTGTATTTGTAATCATATAAATGTATAGGTTAAAAAAAGAACATCGGCAGTTGCGCATGAGGTGAGAAATATAACTGCATTTCAAAATCCTTGATGTAGTCTATGTGGTAATAAGAGGGGAAATACCTACTGAGAATATACTTATTACTTATTACGCCACTGTACAAAATCAGCTGTGTTAGCTGAAAGAGTTAGAGGGATTATATCTCCGTGCTGCATGAAAGAAGTAAGATACAAGTTGCAGGTAACATGTTATTTAAATGTTTTATTTTTTACTAAGGTAATATTGAAATTAGCAAACTTGCAAATCACCGTCAACTCGGTTCACTTATCACACAGTCTGTATTGTGAAGAAGGTATGCTGAATTGGCAATCTTAAATATTTGACACATGGAGATAGAGAGAAAGAGATAAACTCCTATCGATGAAACACTTGAAAAACCATAGCGCTTTGAGTATTATATCTAGGTGACGCTAGTGTTAGTAAAACGCCCTTTGTTTCCATTTGACGCAACAGAGAAGCATATCATTAAGTATATATCTTTTTGATAATTTTTAAATTAAGATTCCTTAATTATCAGTATAAGTAATCAATATGTTTTCATAGTTATAGGACAGAGTTCAGATTATATGGAGATAGGAAAAAAAATGATACGTGAATAATTTTGAATACATAATATTACTTACTGTTTCAATCTTAATTTACATTGAGCTACAAATTTATTTCAACAAAATTGACAGTTTAAATAAATATAAGAAGCATTTCCCCATAGAAATACATACAATGCCGGGGCTTATCTTATCGCAGCACCACTTGAATATTGACTCATATGATATTGGAATTCTCTGAGTATGAAGTTTTTTTTTTGTTTTGTTTTTTCAAATTGCAGAGAATAAGATATACATTATACAAGCAGAATAAATATCTCGAACATATAACATGAACAGTCAATGGCTCTTAAACAATGGCCAGAGCCGTGAACCTGTTAGCCGTCACATGACATTGCCCCAGCGCACCAGTGGGGGTCGGAACATTGCGCCCAACATCACAACAACCATGTCCCCAGGTGGGGACATGGATGTTGTGATGTTAGATGGATGTTGTGATGTGTGATGTTGCGATGGATGTTGTGATGATCGATCACAAGGAAACGCCTAACCTTGACCACTTCACCACCGCGTCGACAGAATGAAGTTTTAATTCCTTACCTTTACCTTCAGGATTTGATGCGTATTGGATGTAAGCACTACGGAAATATAGCAGACAATGCACTTGATAATCTTTAATGTGAATTTGCTACCAAGCCCAAGCACCACATTAAGCGAAGATGAACTTACCCGATCTGGTGTATTCACCAAATTCGCATTTTCTAATGTTCTCCAAATCTCTTAACTTATATCAAGGAAGTTCGCAAAATGTGTTTATTTTAAGCACCACAGTTTTACAAATAAATTTATTCTTTTAGTTTGATCTTACAATTTAAATATAGGGAAACTCTTAACATTTGTAAAGATTTAGTTACTTTTTCTAACTGCAATTTAATTAAAATTTGAAATTTAAATTTTGATTCTAACTTTGTAGTGTATTTGCCTTTATCGGCTCTTGTTGGTTACTCCATTGTACGGATGAGTATACTTATATCGCTGAATTACGTATCCGTAATCATCTCTGTCAATAAAGTAACATAATTCTAAATTTAAGTACTTGATATTCATATATTTTGGTCCAGGGCAATAACACAGGACTGCTCTGATTTGAATCAAACTATTTTTACTGTGGACTTCAAAGAAAGTACAGCAGCTGGCTGTTTAATGCAACTGATGGCATAGACAATACATATTATAGCACTAGTTAAGAATGAATTACAATTATACAAGATACTACCCTTGACGGGCCTGATGATAATTGTTACTCTCTAGATGATTTATAAAGCTTTTATGCTTGCGAATGGTATTATTTTTGCTCGCCCCGTATTGTGGTCAAACCCAGGATACTAGATTCTCGCAGTCATAGTTGTATCTAAGTGGGTTTCTTTCCCCTAATCTGTCGGCCAACACCCCCACTCATTCAAATATATCTTCGTGCCTTCTCAGTTACTCCAATTCACTCACGTTCAAAATCTTACTAAAATTGTTGAATCTCCAACGATCCGAAACATATACTTTCTCACTTCAGGAATGCAGAAACGTATGTTGATTAGCTCGGCGTTTGGTCTAACAACCGAATCAGTTAGAATGGCTAGTTAAAATAATCATAAATTATAATTCAAACTGAGGGAAATAGCAATCGAAAGGTTATTTAGACATCACAACTTTTTCTAAATTATTTTCTGCACTGCCTTTATGTACGTGTGTCTTAATAGAAACAGCTTTGCCTCAAATATCTATCTATTCCATGGACAATCTGAATAATGCAACTTAAATCTTAAAATATTTTAATGAAAGAGCATATCGCATGATAACAGATCAGTAACAGCACAGAAATATCAATTAATGTTATCAGAAAATTAAAAACATGATTTTACTGAAGAAGAAATCCTAAAAATTGTTCCATAAATACATTTTTAAAGCTATTTTCAAAATATAAGAAAAAAGAAGTAGCATTTACCCTACACATAATACTAAGTTAATAATTCAGAAACGAGGTAGAACGAACAAAAGTTTCTAAACTGCATCAACGACACCTTATCAAGGAGCCAACGAATCATGTCTAAATGATTCACCATCGATCGTAAATAGTTCGATAACCATAAGAGGGAAAACGTCATTAATAGAATGCATAAAAGAATCTGTTCCACATAGAAATATATAGAATACTAGAATGCATCCACAGTCATGCATTGGGTGAGAAAAATAGCTAAATGTTCAAAGTTGTTGACGTAATCCCCGAAACTAGGGGATTCGAAAAGTTTGCTATAAATATATATATACATATATATATATATATATATATATATATATATATATATATATATATATATATATATATATATATATATAAATTCCCAA
The DNA here is from genome assembly GCA_951213105.1 of Amaurobius ferox. Taxonomy (NCBI): domain Eukaryota; kingdom Metazoa; phylum Arthropoda; class Arachnida; order Araneae; family Amaurobiidae; genus Amaurobius; species Amaurobius ferox. The sequence goes on along the minus strand of OX578147.1, from coordinate 52,108,359 downwards.
AAGGGACAAGTAACAATGTACTCGTAAATTTCTAGAAGAGTGACAGGAGTAACGGCCGGGAGGAGTTGCAACCCCCAACACTCCGGTTAAAGCTTTTTTCCGCCATGGCAAACGCTCCCGGTAGCCGATACTCCCAACCCTATTTTCTTCATGACTCTTACAGAATCGTAAAAATTACATACATACATATACACTTTCAATAATATGTAAATCTTTAAAAGTTTACTATTCTACGCTAAATCAAACCAAAAAGCACACTATAAAAATTTTTAACAATTAATTTAAAATACTAATGAATGAAATTACTTCACCCGTGCCTATTTTATACTTGAAAATCAATATATTCATGACTAATTAAATCCAAGTCTGGGTTATTTTAAATAATGTATATAAGACCTATTAGCTACATTATCGCCATATAAATACTGATGTATGAAATTTCTTCACTCGTGGTTATTTAATCCTTTAAAAACTATATATTCAAAACTAATGTTTGAAACCCTAGTCAAAGTGGTTGTTTTTTAAAAATTGGATACAAGACCTATTGGCAACATTATCGCCATATAAATACTAATGTATGAAATTACTTCACTCGTGGTTATTTTAATATTTTAAAATCAATATATTCAAGACTAAAGAAATCCAAGTCAGAGTGGTTAATTTTAAAAATTGGATACAAGACCTATTAGCTATATTATCGCCATATAAATACTAATGTATGAAATTACTTCAAACGGTGTTATTTAATACTTTAAAAATAATATATTCAAGACTAATGAAATCCAAGTCAGAGAAGTTATTTTTAAAAATTGGATACAAGACCTATTGGCAACATTATCGCCATATAAATACTAATGTATGAAAGTACTTCACTCGTGATTATTTAATACTTTAAAAACAATATATGCAAGACTAATGACATCCAAGTCAGAGAGGTTATTTTTAAATATTGTATAAAAGACCTATTGACAATATTATCACCATATAAATACATAAACACATAAATACGCTATAGTCCAGACACTTCGCAATACACCTTCCCATGGAACAACAGGTAACCTATTGATGTTATGCCATTTTCACGTATAATCTCCTTTACGCTAAAGTGAATATTAAAAGATCGTCCGATATTTCAGAAAACCCATATAATTACGTAAATGCAGTCTGGATATCACTTGAAATGTGTTTACAAAAAATATCTGCGGCCATAGAATACCTATGTTTAGCCATCTGATTTATGATCCTCAATTTCGCACCAACCACGTCACCTACTGCGTATAACAATACCGCCACTAGGAGATATCTGAAAAACCGTATGTTGTTATTATTCCAAAATATATCTTTCTAGTCACGGCTTCAATTAAACCATTATAATTGGAAACCAATCTAATCAGAAAAGCGGGTGGATAACTCTCCTTGGTAGCCTATTTTACGGCAATCACAAATGTATCACAAATGTACACAGATGTCTCAACGGCAATCACAAATGTATCTATCGTTATTAGTAAAATTCAACAACTTATGTCGTTTCATTTGATTTATAATCAGCTTTCTGAATATGTTTCTGTGTAAGCATGTTGTCCATGACGTCAAATATTTGATATCAAATTAAAAGGTGCTACGTTTATCGTACATACGATAACACTGTAAGGTTGCAGGCTTCATTATAGTGAGATCCAAAAAATCCAGACTATTATCATCATTACATGCTGTTTCTATTAAATTTAAACATGGAGGATAAAAGTCAAACTTCATTGTATAACTACAATCCTCAAATCTGCGTAGGACATCGTCCACGTAACGTAGGAATAATACCTCATTTAAAATATGTGTTCCCCTTTCATATTTCCCTAAGTAAATATCTGCCAGAATTGAAGAGCAGTTGCCTCCCATTGGGATACCCTTAATTTGTTTATAAAAGTTTTCACCATTATATAGAACTGTCTCGAATAAAACCAATTCCACCAAAGCCTTGTACTTTCCAATTGCTATGGATAGTTGCAAATCACAGCAATGGTACGATTCTATGAAGATGTTATGTAGATCCTTAATGTCTATATTATTGAAAAGGTCAGAAAAATCATAATTCCTATATATTCTGATGTTAGGCAATTCTTTCAGCCTTTTAACCACTTCAAGGCTGTTTTTAATTAAATAGCTACCTTGGTCATAGAGTTTCCGTAAAACCAATCTTAAATAACCCAATAATAATTTATTGGCCCTGGTAAAATAAGTTTTAAAACCGATGGTAACAGGTCGGAATTTTACGGGATTTTTATGTAACTTAAATTTTTCAAGTTTTATATTGTATATATATATATATATATATATATATATATATATATATATATATATATATATATATATATATATACTTCAAAAAGATAAGCACGCAATGCCAATTTTCATTTTTCGAAAGCGTATTTGAATTTTAGTGGCTGAAAATCGCTGCGGATGTAGATGGCAGCATGCAAATATCGTATGTTACAGCCAATCACGATTGATTGTCCGGAACTATGCAATTAGGCAGTCGTTGAAGACGCCAGTTTTCTGAAGGTTTGAGGAGGTGCATTTAAATGCTGATACGGAGTGTTTAAAACTTTTGTAAGATTATTTCTGATTATATTAATGTTTCTATTGCTCAAAGAAGACGACTGACAGATAGTGATCGCCGGCGTGCTGTCGGACACATTGAAGCAGAACAGTCAATCAAAGATGTAGCTATTTCCTTTGACGTTGATCATTCGGCAATTTCTCGATTACGGAAGCAATTCCAAATAAGTCAAACAGTTGTTCGGAGACCTGTTACCGGTCGTCCATGGGATACCCCCTCTGATGATCGGTATATTGCTATAGTTACCAAACGTAATTGACGAGGGACCTCCTCAACTGTTACATCCATGGTTGCGGCGGCCCTTGGTAAGATAATATCTGCTAGTTCTGTGTGCCGAATGCTCCACGTGAAGAAACTGTATGCCCGAGTAACACGTTTTTGTGTTTCACTAACAGTTCAAGCCAGTGGGACATGTTTAAAAGTGGTGTCATCAACATGTCAATTGAGCCGATGCGGTAGTCGAGCGGTCAGGGGCATGCGTTTCCGCCGCATTACTCGATTGCCGGGTAGTGGGTTCGAATCCCGCCAGCGGACATGGATGTTCTGATGTCGAGGTTTAGTCAGTCTTCTGCCCTTTGGGAGCCTCAATAAAGTGAAGCTGCATATTATCCTTCGCCATGGGACCAGGAGTCTATTGGACGTGGTGTAAGGCTTGACCACGGGGATTAGAAGCAACAGCATGCCAATTGGACTGCCTCCGATTGGTGCAACATACCATATTTTCCCTGAAATCGGATGATAAACGTGTAACGGTCTGGAAAAGACGAGGCACATTCATTCAGGCAGTAAACAGAATCGAACATCAAGTATTCAAAGGTGGCAGCGTCAAGGAGTGGGCTGGAATTTCAATGGAATATCGCACAGAGCTGCAAATCTTTAAAGGTTGTTCTGAGACGGCTGTGCAGTATCGGGATGAAGTCCTAAACCCCATTGAGAGACCCTACTCCTGCAGCAGTTGGTCCTAAGTTCATCCTAATGGACGATAATGCCCGTCCCCATCGAGCTAACATCGTTGAAGTTTACCTGGAAAGTGAGGGCATTTCTCGTATGGAATGTTCGGCGTATTCCCCCGACCTTAATCCCATTGAAAATTTTTGGGATGCCTGCTTGCTACTTCTGCACATTTACCTCATCTAGCCAATCTCAGAGAGTTGGAAACTGCCCAATTGGAGGAATAGCCATTGCTCGCATCTGCGATAGTTGATCACCTCATTAAAAACATGGAAAATCGTTGAAAAGTTTGCGTGAAGGTCCGGGATGGCCACATGCCATATAAATGTAAGTTTTGTTTGGTTCGCTAACCTCTAAACATCATTTTCTTAATCACCCAAAGGTGATATCATCATATAAATTACGAAAAGAAAATATTTTAATTATCTCTGTACTTAATTCTTATTTTCTTTAATGAATAAACACATTTTCTACCTTCATGTATAATTTTGAGTTAGTCAAAGATTTACTTTTCATTTTTTGTTGATATTACCGTCCGTGCTTAGCTTCTGGAAGTCAGTATATACATGTAAATATATATATATATATATATATATATATATATATATATATATATATATATATATATATATATACATATATATATATATATATATATATATATATATATATATATATATATATATACATATATATATATATATATATATATATATATATATATATATATATATATATATATATATATATATATATATATATATATATATACATATATATATATATATATGTATATATATATATATATATATATATATATATATATATATATATATATATATATATATATATATATATATATATATATATATATATATATCTTTGTAAAAGAAAGTCCAAGGAACAAACCTTTCTTGTCACGTTAGCATTTACAAGTTCATCAAACTTCGTGTTGCCTCCTAAATGCCAAGAATACAAAGAATCCAATAATCAAGAATACAAGAATACAAGAATACAATAATCAAGAATACAAAGAATCATCAAAAATGCCGTCATTAGAATCAAATAGGATGAGGCATTCCTAAAACAGGCATATAAACAACAATATCCCATACATTTTATGAAACATTATATTAATAATTACAATGGTAAAAATAACAAATATGGATTGGAATTGAAATTAATTTTATCTCATCTCAAATGTTGATTAATCGCGAAACATGTGATTGTTGCGCAACCAAGACGGGACCGCAGCACGATACCATAAAGTGGTATATAGGAGGCAACATGAAGTTTTTGCGAACTTGTAAATGTTAACGCGACAAAAAAGGTTTGTTCCTTGGACTTTTACAAAGGTTTTGTGATACATATTATTATCACTTCGGAGGTTGGCTCCAGTCTGTGCTGGCGTCCAGAAGCGCAATGCCGCGGCATTTGAGACATGCATGATGCATGTTGACAACTAGGGTGAAAGGTCACAACCCCTTACCGCATTTAAGTAAGCATCTGTCTAAGCCTTCCTTCTTTTTCCATTATTACTCTCATTTTTTATATTTTATATCTATATATATATATATATATTGATATATAAACTTGTAAATATATATATATATATATACAGAGAGCGCTCCTCCTCGATTAACTGAAATGCATAGTTGCCAACAGGGGAATAAGTAACTGCGCCAATATTCGATTAAGATGACTCTTTCTGTCTCTACCATACACTATTAAACAAAATTAAACTTTAAAAAATTTAATGTTTAATGTAAAAACATTTACTACTTAAATTTTTAAGAGTGTTAGTTTCCTTCTCTTTGCCAGATCTGAATAATAGTAAAGTAAATTTATATAAATAAGAGGTTTCGAACATATCTTATTAAGAACGTAAAAATCGAGACATCGTCAACCGTTAAGAGCTTGATATCCAAAGAGAAAATTCCACTAATTCGATAAAGAAATTAATCTGTTCCACATCTGAAAGTTTCCAACTTGCATTTTCTGATACATATCTAGTTGTCATCAAATCAATGGGGTGAAAATAGTTAATCATTTTCAAAGTTTCAGTGGTTATCTCCGGAACTAAATTACTGATGCACTGATGCAGTTTGACGGAGCGACCGTCTTCACATATGAAGAAGAAGGAAATAAGTAAGATTTGGATAATACATCAGTTTTTTTCTTCACATTATTTGCATCATTAACTTTATTCATCTCTATCTCAACATTCCGATATGTTTTTATATATTGATTTGTACTTCATTATATGTATCTATTCAATTAATATACTCAGAAATTAGATTCATTTTTATTTTACCTGGTTGACAAATAAATAAAAAGAAATCACATTAATATAAAAAATCTGATGTGGGCAACACATGACTTCCCCATATAATGCAAAATATTTACTACTTTTACAATAAAAAATAGCTTTTTCTTATAGTAGATACTTATATTCATTCCACGATATTGAATTTTTGACATTTAGTCGTCATTTTCATTGATTTAGCGTAATTTTTATCCAATTGGCGAGATTTTCGTTAATTTGGCAACATTTAAAAAGTCGTCAAGTTGGCGACATTCCGCCAAATTCATCGCCAAAATCTCGCCAAGCGTTATTGACGGAGAAATAAGTTATTCTTATAGAAAATAAATGATGATTGGCGTCCAAATACAAAATTATTACTCAAAGTATCTTTTTCATGAATGGAACGAGCTAAATTCACGACAATGATGTCACCAAATTTATCGCATGATATTACATATGAAAGGTGAGTATGTTTCTCAAAAGTTAATATTATTTAAAATGTATGGGATTTTTTGATAAATTTATTTGAAAAATGTGCAATATCTCAAGAATGGTTCATCCTAGCGTTGTAAAGTTTATGTCAATCGTTTACTAAAGAAAAATTTCATAAGGACTGTCTATTTATGTAATTTTATTAAAGATTTTGAATTTTTGATGATTTTTTAAAATTTCACTCGAAAATTTAGGGGGGTTCTGAACATTCGATTACGTTTGAAAACAATAAGCTTCCAGAATTCACGGATTGTGATTTTTGTACCAAGTTTCATTCGAATCGCTCCGTTCGTTCGTGAGATATCGTCTCCACAGACACACTGACACCCCCCCCCACACACACATACTTTCACACACACATACTTTCACACACACACACACACAGACATCACCTCAAAAATGTTCGATTCGTGATCAGGGATGCTTGAAAAGAGCTCTCCCTTCAAAAACTCGAATTCGAATTTTCGACCCAGTCACAATACTTTCCTTATACATTATATATATAAGGAAAGTAGTAATTATTACATACAGGATGCTTGTAAAATGACTTCTCCTACGACTGCACTTTTTGACGAGTAAAGAAAATAAAAATTCTCCTTAAATCTTTTACTAAGATATTTCATCACTTTAAATTATTTATGTTGCTAACTTATTGCGTTTTCTCTAAGATTTTATGAAGTGATCGACACATGCAATTAATAGAGCTTGACGTATCTAATATTGTATGCTTTTAAATGTACGATATTTTTATTTATTGCTGTCCTTAAATACATAATGTATAAGGAAAGTATTGTGAAGGGGTCGAAAATTCGAATTCGAGTTTTCGACGGGAGAGCACGTTTCAAGCATCCCTGATCACGAATCGAACATTTTGGAAGTGATGTCTGTGAGAGTGTGTGTGTGTGTGTGTCAGTGAACCTGTGGAGACGATATCTCACGAATGAATGGAGCGATTCGAATGACATTTGGTACAAAAATCACAATCCGTGAATACTGGAAGTCTATTGTTTTAAAACATAATCGAATGATCAGAACCCCCTAAATTTTTGAGTGAAATTTTGAAAAAATCAGTAAAATATCAAAACCTTTAATAAAGTTTTGCAAATAGTCATTTCTTATGTAATTTGTCCTTAGAAAACGATTGACATAAACTTCACAACTAGCGTGAACCCTTTTCGAGATATTGCACATTTTTCAAATAAATTTATCAAAAAATCCTATAAATAAAAAAAATATTAACTGCTAAGAAACATGTTCACTTTGTATATGTAATATCATGCGATAAATTGGGTGACATCATTTTCGTGGATCTAACTCGTTCCATTCACGAGAAAAGGTAATTTGAGAAATACTTTTGTATTTGAATATCAATAGTCATTTATCCTCTGCAAGAATAACGTTTTTCTCCGTTCATAACGCTTGGCGAGATTTTGGCGACGAATTTAGCGGAATGTCGCCAACTTGGCGACATTTTTAAATGTTGCCAAATTAACGAAAATCTCGCCAATGTTAAAAAAATGACGCTAAATCAATGAAAATAACGACTAAGTGAAGAAAATTCAATATCTTGAAAATGATATAAGTATCTACTATAAGAATAACATTGATTTAACTGTAAAAGTAATAAATCCATTGCATTATATAAGGAAAGTCATGTGCTGCCCACATCAGATTTTTTATTATATTTTTGTTACAAAAATATATACATTTTTTAGATGAGGAAATTTCTAGTAGTGCAACATACGACTTTTCAAAATGCATATACTCGAAGATTGGTCATGATTGGTCAAGATTAGTCACTACCGTAGAGTACCGGAAGTGCCTATGTGAATAAAATCTAATGATAAAAATTTCGTATACTAACCTTCACATGTACCTGGTATGGACTCAAGGCGGTGTAAAGAGACAGTGTCATCGAAACTGCGATATCTTTAGTTTTATTATTATTTTTATATTATGTGTTTTATGAAGTTCATCCGAAACAGTAGAATATATGTGTAGAAAACTTTGTTAAAAGTAGAACTTCGATGAAGTCGACTTCCCTTCAAAGAATACATTTATATATATTTAAATAATTGAATATTAGAAATCAATGCACAAATTCAGAAATAAATTAATACCGAAACTTTTTCATATTACTCCGCTAAATCAATACGATGTGAAATAGTGAAAAAATGTGGTGCGTCAGCAGCATTTAAATTTTTTTTTAATTTCATTTATTTTTCTTATCAACTGAAAAAAATTAAACTAAATTTGTATTTTCCATCTTAAATCGTAAATGTATGATAAATTTAGTATATTTTCAAAAATAAATGTCGATTTGATGAAAAATTAAAAAGTTGGGCTTCCACTGTCCCCTTAGGAATTGAGTGAAATGAAGTTTAAAATTAAATTTGATAGTGGTTTCTTAAATGAGTGATGAAGCCAAATAATTTACGCTTCCTTTTATAGTATATGCCATGCTATTTTAAAGATAAGGGAATTTTTAGTAAATTATTTCGGTTTTACTGAAACCCTCTGATAACAGCTGGTCCAGTTTATTAGAGGTATTTTAGAGATAGCCAGTGTCTTGTTCATGCTTTATGCTTTCTCGGGCTTTACAATGTAACCGTTCATTCTTGTATCTCTTCCAAAAAGAGATACAATAATTTACTGTAACAAATTTCATTATAAGACGTATTTCTCTTTCTCTTGGCTGGTAATTAAGAATGGGATTTCACGGGTTGGGCAATCTTCCGGTGTTGTTTTCGTGTAAAGATACTTGATTGTTGAAAATATGAGAAAACGAACAGAGAAAAATAAAACCAGGCAGGGAAGGAAAAGAAAAATAAAAGGCTTAAATCACTGACGCTACTCAACTTTGTGGCCCATTCTAAAACAATAAATGATAATCATGCATAAAGCATTGATTATGAAACATTTTCCAAATGAAATGCAATTTTATTTAAACATCTTTAAAATACGATACATTCAGCAGTGTAGTACGGCGATAAATTATAACAATACTACAATAATTTATTATACTTGAAAATTATAAACTTCACCGAAAAAGATAGTGTATTTAAATCTTCTGCTTATCTGTGTAAAATCAATGAATATATCATACATATCACTTATATTTCAGATTTCAAAGAGCTAAATTGTTTTTTGAAAAATTCAGCATTTCCTATACAACTCATCTTCCAATCATTAAATGTGTTTACATTCCGCATACATAAAAATTAGGCTTTAATGCAAAAATAATCAAAGTTTAGTGATCATTTAAAATAAAACATATTGCAATTGCGTAGGCACAGAATTTAGATACACAGACAGTATGCACAAATAAAGCGGTTTTAAGACGGATGTAACACTAAATACAAATACTATAAGCTTATCTTTAAAGTCACGATTTTTACAAAGAAAAAAATATGGATTCACATTCCCATATGTTCCACAGACCGTCTCAACAACATTACTAAAATTTACTTTTGACAGAGCCATTTTTACGGTAGCTATCGTGCGAACGGAACAGACAGACAGACAGAATGAACAAATTCATAAACACTGTGCAACTGTGCTGGAAAGTGTTAAAACATGAATATTTTCTAGTTAACAACTGCGTTGTAAGCAGCCTTTAATCCCCTGTCGCAAACAGTTTCAATCCATTAAAACTTGTTGATAATTTTTAGTACTGTATGATATGACTTAGAACAGTTTTGTTTTTAAAATTCATTTACTCAGCTATGTCTTGGGAAATTTTTATGTTATAAAATCATAGAAAATCATATTAAGAGAGTCGCAACTTTAGAAAGCCCTTATTGACAGCATTATGTCATATTTCTTATTTCTGCTCGTCTAACATAATTGCAATTCTTTCTCAATACCCAAATCCTTCATATTCCACTGAGGTTTCTGGGTTTCCCAATTAATCGCCAGATGGATCAAATGTTAGTTACACGAGGATTTACTATCCTTTATTGAAACCCGACTTTTCACATAAAGGGGGAGTATTTTTCTAAGCTGTAGTGCATTCCATGTTATTTTAGCATTATTTTTCTCAAAGAAGTATTTTATCTACAGCGGTATTAAATATTTATTTCTCCATTAATACTTTTTATATTCCAATCTATGATATTTATTAGAACTATATTTAGTAAGCCAATATATGAAAAATACAATATATATCATTAGAAAATGTTTCTATTAATAAAGTATTTCGCAGATAGTATTAATAACGAGTATTTACAGTTGTTGGCATATATTACTTTACACGCCATTTTTAATGTAAAAAGAAAGTTTTGAATAATAAGTGAATGAATAACGAATAATAAGTGAATAAATAATAAGTGAATGAATAATGAATAATAAGTGAATAAATAATAAGTGGATAAATAATAAGTAAATGAATAATGAATAATGAGTGAATAAATAATAAGTGAATGAATAATGAATGATAAGTGAAATAATAAGTGGGTGAATAATAAATAATCAGCGAATTTACACGCCATAGTAATGTAAAAAGAAATTTTTGAATAAGTTTTAAAATTGGAATTGGAATTTATGACGCATTTAGGTAATTCTAGAACATTCTAGGACAGTTTTGGCTTTTGTGCTACTATATGTGTGTGTCAAAATTCTAGTAGTCGGCGAGGCATCATTTATAATTGTATTTAGTCACTAGAAATGCTATACATTTTCTTCTGAGAACTTCATATTCAATATAATGTAAAATACGTATTGATTTCAAGAATGATTTTGTGTCTGGTGCAATATTAAGGAAACTAACCTGCTTTTCCATTGTTAAATCAAATAATCATTCTGAGTAAATAAACATTTTCTATTAACAAAATCATATCGACTATAATTATTATAGCGTTCATTATGTAATATTTCATGGGTACGACAAATTTGCCGATTAACTGAAGATGCGAAAACGGCTTCAAAATTATTAACAACTGACAGGAAAAAATAAAAATATTACTTAAATTGGATGATAACAAAATACACTAAATTGAAACTGGACATCATATATATATATATATATATATATATATATATATATATATATATATATATATATATATATATATATATATATATATATATATATATATATATATATATATATATATATATATATATATGTATGTATGTATGTATGTATATGTATATACACACACATATATATATATATATATATATATATATATATATAAAAATAAATTATTAAATCCAAAGTTAGAATGTATGTAGTAACTCATAATACACTATTCCAAAATTTTCTACAAATACAAAGAAATTAAGACAAAAAGAGGAAATAATAAAGCATAATGCAAGTCATAAGGACAAAGACAATCAACAAATTTCAAAAATGAGGAATGCAAATAAGAAAACAAAAAAATCAAGCAAAAAAGCTTGCACATGGAGGAGATTTAGGCTTACGAGATTAGGCTTACGAAAAGTTCATTTCGAAAAAATTCTCATCGGGTCCATATATCTTTTCGAAATGAACACAAAAATGCTTGTTTCTGAAACACAAGATAGATTTTATCTATAAACTTGTGTTATATGGTATCTATATACTTGTATCATCTATATATATATATATATATATATATGTATGTATGTATATGTATATACACACACACACACACACATATATATATATAATATGGAAATACCGTGAAATATAATATTATAAATTTATCAGAAATCACACTTAGAAGGCGCAAAGCTGCACTAAAAGGAAGATTAAAAATATTTTCAAAATGAAAAGAGGTGTGGATGGATGCAATATACCAAAAGATGGCCGGGGGGGGCTTGTGACCCCCTCACCCCGGTTAAGCATGCTTTGCGTTATTATACAAATGTTATCACGATCCATGTGTATACCTACCTTTACAGCAATCTAAGTCAGAAATTAAGAATCGCATTAAATCGAAATACATTAAATTGTGATACAAAATGAAACAAATCCGTTTCCATACATATCTTTAATACCTAAACTTCATAAAGATCCTATTAAATTTCGTCTCATTACAAATGATTTTCAATCATATTTGACAACAGCTAACAAAAAACTCTTATCTATTTTAAAAGTAGTAATGATTAAGATTAAAAATAAAGGTGCATATTTTATTAGTAATAGTATAGAAGCTATTAAAAAAATAAATATAATTACTGAATGTTTGTATTTTAAAAGTTTCGATTTTAATAATTTATTTTCAAATATAAACATCAAGGACTTATACGATATAGTAATGGAGAATTACGAAAAATACCATCTGCAGTCTATTATTAATAAATATAAATTTAAAACATTAGTAGAAATGGTTTTATTCGAAACTGTACTGTTTGATGGCACATCTTATTTTAAACAATTACATGGTATACCCATGGGTGGTGGTTGTTCATCAATACTTGCTGATATATATCTGAATAAATATGGAGATGGAATGCATATATTAAACGAAATCCTGTTCATTCGCTACGTTGACGATATTTTAATAACGCATCCATGTGAAGCATATCAGATGGATTTTACTTTTTATCCACAGCATTTAAAACTTACTGAAACTCCATACAATATCAACAAAAGTCTAAATTTTCTGGATCTAACAATATACAAACAACCAGGTGGTTCTACTGGTTTCTGTTTGTACGACAAACGCAACGACTTCCACTTCAAAATCAATTATATCATAAACTGGAACTCATGTATGCACGGAAATGTGTTTTTAGAAATATTATACTGGGACAATTAATGCGTAGTCAGAGAATAAACAGTAAAATGGAAGATCGATATTTATGCGATTTTCGTTTCCTACATAACACCATCTCACAAGGTTTTCCCAAGTGTTTTTTATGTGACATTATCTACAAATTTTATAGAATAACTGTAACCGATTGTTACCGTTTATATTTAAATACAACTGATGGCAATATACATACTGGATAATCACACGTAAAGCGTAGTGATATCTGATATGGGACCTCTTGAATAGGGTCTATTGTGTAATACGATATGGAAGATTTACTTCATCTTGTATGATACGGTATGCAAGATGTACATCTACATGTATGATACTATTAACTGTCATTGAGGTAAATGGTTTTAGAGATAGACTTTGTTATAATTGTTCTATTAAGTGTCAATATTTAAAGTCTTCTTTAAGTAGAAGCTATGTAATTTTGCTCATTTATACTAGTGAACATATTTCAAACATTTACTGTTAGTGATTTTTGATATGGCTGGATCTCGACAATTTTATCTTATATTTGTTTGTGTATGATGTCTGGTTTTCATCTTAAAACTTGATACATTCGTATTCTATTTTGCAATATACCGGCTCTCCGGGAGTGTTGTCGCGACGCAAAGCATGCTTAACCGGGGTGAGGGGGTCATAACCCCCCCCGGCCATCTTTTGGTATATTGCATCCATCAATACCTCTTTTCATTTTGAAAAAAAATAAAAATATATATATATATATATATATATATATATATATATATATATATATATATATATATATATTAGAAAAATGCAATTATAAAAAATTCAAGTAATATTAACATCACCATATAAGCAAAACCACAGCCATAATGCTGATAACAGGAAAGAACAGCACCGACCCAGATTCGATGATTAATTAGAGTTAAATTCATCTTCAGGTCTGAGTATTTAATTCTAATTACCCAAACAAATGCCTGTTTCAGATTGAGCAGTAATACATTACTATAAATACTCAAACTCAGACTGTAGGCATCAAAAGATGAAAAAATGAATATAAGAAAATTAGTATTACCATATGGCATGAACACTTATTCTTTCACCACATGAATACGCGATCAATCTCAACAACTTAAATTATCTAGAAGCACCGGGATGAACAAGTCGAAATACAACCAGGGAGGCAGTACGAACGTCCACTCCTACACTCCCAGACCCGTCCAGTGAGTCAGAGCAGGAGACAGGACTATTACCCATATAAACAAAAAGGAATATGAACATGAAGCAAAGATGAAAATCCTTACTAAACAAGAGATTCATTGAAGAAATGGATAATGGAGGATGCCACTATACACGATTATACGGGCTCTCAAATCGTAGTTTCAAACTGGCTAAAGTTACAATTTTTTTAGCGAATATAAAATTGAAAATATTAATATTAATGTATCTTATTTTCCGATTTTTGGATTTTTCTAATTTTTTTAGCTTATTTTATTATTTTTCATATATATATATATATATATATATATATATATATATATATATATATATATATATATATATATATATATATATATATATATATCGGGTAGTCAGAATTAAAACACACCTACCCTGAGCACTCTATAGATCGAACTACTCAGTGTAAAGGCTCCAAAATTGTTGAACATACTATTCGAGACATGGGGAAAGGGATTACGCGAAAAAAAATTAGTTCCAGAAACAGCGATAGGTGGCGCTGTGCAACAGAAAATATGCTGAAAAGACACAAAATACACATTTGTAACACATTTTATTCAAACGTACCAAACATTCATATCACAAGGACCTTATCGATGCAGAGAATGCTGCTCAATATGGTTCCCTTCTTCAAGATGTAAAATCTGCAGTCTGTGGACAGCTTGTTTAACTGAGGATCGTAATTGGTCGATTGAGATACTTCTCACATGCAGAGTGATACTGTCTTTCAAATCTGCCAAGGTTACCAGACGTCCTGGATAAAAAAGACTTTTTAAGTAGCTCATACAGCCAAAAATCACAGGGATTAAGATCTGAAGAACGAGATGGCCAGATTGTCGGAAACGCACGGCTAATTACTCTACCATTAGTAAAACCTGGCCATCATGACACATGTCACAGGGCCATTGGGAGTAACATCTTCGAAAAAGAATGGTCCAAGAATGAATGTGGCTGTGAATCCACACCAGACTGTAACTTTCGGGGAGTGAAGTGGAATCTCTTGGAAGGTGCGAGGGTTTCCCGTGTCCAAAATGCGACAGTTATGGGTGTTGACTGTTCCACTTAGATGGAAATGCGCTCCATCGCTCCATAGAATCTGCCATGGCCACGATGCATCCACTTCAACTCTAGCCAGAAATGTCTATACAAAGGTCAGTCTCTTCTCCCTGTCGATGGTCAGCAAGTGGTGATTGCGACTAATTTTGTACTGGAAAATATGCACTATGTTTCTCAGTACGTTCCGCACTGTGCTGTACGGAACACCCAAGTTTCGTGGCATTCCACATGCACTACTACAGCCTATAACGTTATCCATTGGTTGTTCAACAATCGCGGTGGCAACATAGTCAAAGACATCTGAAAGAGTCGATTTGCGTCCTCGACCCGGCTGAACTCCAAGATGTCCAGATTTCTCGAATCGAGCGATCATTCTCCTGAGAGCTTGTGGAAGTAATGGTCCTTTGCGCAAATTCTTAAGTCGACGAAACTCTCGAAGTGCAGCTGCAGCATGTCCTTTGTTTTCATAAAACAGCTTCACAAGCAAAGCGCGTTCCAGCAGTGTGACAGCCATCGCTGATAAGAATGAAAATTTCCGAGTTTTATCCCCTTTTATGCCCAGAACACAGTAGCTGCAAACCAAGGGTTTATGCAAATTTTTGTGTTTACAGTGCGAAATTGCAGTTACAATGACAGTTTAAGTTTCTTCACTTTTTTATCTTCTTTTTTTTTCATATCAGCAAAATAAATTAAAAAGGAAAAATTCCATATCGCATGTGTTTTTTTTTATAATTTTTGTGTGTCTTTTCAGCATATTTTTTGTTGTACAGCGCCACCTATCGGTGTGTCTGGAACTATTTTTTTCGAGTAATCCCTTTCCCCATGTCTTGATTAGTAGGTTCAACAGTTTTGGAGCCTTTATACTGAGTAGTTCGATGTATAGAGAGCTCAGAATAGGGGTGTTTTAATTCTGACCACCCGCTATATATATATATATATATATATATATATATATATATATATATATATATATATATATATATATATATATATATATATATATATATATATATATATAATAAAAGATGAGAATATAAGAGAATATAATATATAAAAAATGGAGTAAGTGAATTAATATAATAGTGATTTTGAGCAAAGCATCGTAAAGCACCAACTATAATATAAAAGGATAGAAAGAAAAGGGAGGCAACGTAAAGTGCTTACAAAATGGCAGTAAGGGATTGTGACCTTACTCCCCAGTTATCGACATGCATGGCCCAAATGCCGTGGCATTGCACTCCTGGTCGCCAGCACCGACTGAAGTCAACCCCCGGAGTGCTAATCACATTTAACACAAGATCTTTGCAAAAGAGGAAAGAGATATCAAACATTACCATACGTGTGGAGCAGAATGAATGAAAATCCATAACGATGCATTTCGTTAAAGACATCAACTTGATACCAGTTCAGCATTTTCCGTTTTTATAATGTTACCATGCCTACGATGTCGAAATAGTACTTAAATATTCACATAATTTTAATCCATATTCATCATTCTTACCGCAGTAATTTCTGATGTAATGTTTGAAACATTGCATCAGATGAAACATTATATCAGTTATGAAACATTACATCAGAAATTACTACGGTAAGAATGATGAATATGGATTAAATTTATGTGAATATTTAAGTACTTTTTCGTCATCGTAGACATGGCAACATTTTTAAAAGCCGAAAATGCTGAACTGATATCAAGTTGATGTCTTTAAAGAATTGCATCGGTATGGATTTTCATTCATTCTGCTTCGCACGTATGGTAATGCTTAATAGCTCTTTCCTCTTTTGCGAAGGTCTTGTGTTAATTGTGATTAGCACTCCGGGGGTTGGCTTCAGTCGGTGCTGACGGTCAAGAGTGCAATGCCGCGGCATTTGGGACATGCATGTTGGTAATTGGGGAGTAAGGTCACAACTCCTTACCGCCATTTTGTAAGCACTTTACGTTGCTTTCCTTTTCTTTTTATTCTTTTATATATATATATATATATATATATATATATATATATATATAATTTTTTTTCTTTTGTTAGCCACTATAATTGGGAAAGTTTTCTTGGATGTTATCGAGTGGAAGTTGATACACTGAGTGGATAATTTTAATAACGAATTTGGGAGGATATGCTTTATTAGTCGCTGTACTCAATAATTTCATAAAATGTGCTAATATATAATTTTCATCACAAATTTTACTGATTCTAATTGATATTCCTAAAACCAGATTTATGCAGACAAGAGTCAAAATGTTGAATTTTTAATGTATTAAATTTAAAATCCTGCTTTTATCATACAAGTTTATAACCATATTACAATTTTGTAAATTTAAATTTAAATCTAAAAAGCTTGCAACATTAGAGTCATTATTACTTGCATTTAATTGTAAATTATTAGAATAAAAGTTGAATACTATAGGTATATTATTAAGGGATACACATAATATATCATCTAAATGTCTAAACATGTGCATATTATGCAAGCTTGGTTTAATGTTCTTTTCATAGAAAAAATATATATATATATATATATATATATATATATATATATATATATATATATATACATATATATATATATAGTTAACATACAGCTCTTAAACGGCATCATTGTCATTTTCTATAAATCAACGTTTAATTCTTTTATAAAGAGAAATCCCCAGAATGCTTATTTTAAATCTTATCCTCTTTCGATATGTCTAAAGTTAAAATAAATTAGCTTGTTTGATATGCCTCTCTATCAAACCGCATAAAATATTTTTAATTAATTTCACGTGATCTTCCTATTATAACCATCTTCAGTATAAAAATGAACCGAAAGGTTTCAAATAATTAATTTCTATTCGCTGTATTAAGTACATCCATCTCAAGGACATTCATCTGCAAGAAATTAATTTCTTTTAAAAACGATTGTGATACGTAGTCTCTATTCTTCTGCAGTAAATTAAGAATAGAATCATTTTACAAGACAACGGAGGTTCGATTTCATTGCTTAATGTTCTGTAAAATAAAAGTAAATGAACTGCAAAAGAGAGATTTCTTAAAGTTTGAAGAAGTTATCCATACAAGACACGAGCTTTTTAATGATAGATTGTAAGTGATACTTTGAAATAAATGAAGTTTAAACTGTATATTCCTTTAATTGCAAAGGTATTAATAATAAAGTATTATTAGTTTATAATAGGTAATATATTATATTTTTTCATGCGTAATTAAAAAATTAATTTGAAATTAATCTGTTTATTTTTTTTAATGTAACATCATTATTACTTTCCTTATATACAAAATGTATAAGGAAGGTATTGTGACGGGGTCGAAAATTATATATCTGTTCTTGACGGGCGAGCACGTTTCAAGCGTCCCTGATCACGAATCAAACATTTTTGAGGTGATGTCTTTGTGTGTGAGTGTGTGTGTGTGTCCTTAAGTCTGTGGAGACGATATCTCACGTACGAATGGAGCGATTTGAATGAAATTTGGTAGAAAAATTACAATCCGTGAATACTGGAAGCTATAGTTTTTAAACGCAATCGAAGATTCAGAACTCCCCTAAATTTTCGAGTGAAATTTTGACAAAAACCTTCAAAAATTCAAAACCTTTAATAAAGTTACGCAAATAGACATTTATTATGTAATTTTTCCTTAGAAAGCGATTGGCATAAACTTTAAAACGCTAACATGAACCGTTCTTAAGATATTGCATATTTTTCAAATAAATTTATAAAAAAATCCCATAAATTAAAACAAATGCATTAACTGTTGAGAAACATGTTCACTTTTCATATGTAATATCATGTGATAAATTTGGTGACATCATGCTCGTGTATCTAGCTCGTTCGATTCATAAGAAAATATACTTTGAATAATACATTTGTATTTGAACACCAATAGTCATTTATCTACTATAAGAATAATTTATCTCTCCATCCATAACGCTTAGCGAGATTTTGGCGACGAATTTGGCAAAATGTCGCCAACTTAGCGACTTTTTTAAATGTTGCCAAATTTACGAAAATCTCGCCAAACTACTATAAGAATACTAACTACTATAAGTAACTAATAACTTCTATAATTAACTACTGTAAGTATAACCTATTTTTTGTTGTAAAAGTAATAAATTCATTGCATTACGAAAGGAAAGTCATGTGCTGCACACATTAAATTTTTCAGATATAATATTGAGTCAAAGTTTAAGCACTTTGCGGAATATATTCTTTTGTCAACTTTCTTTTACAAGTTATTTTTCAAAACATATTTTTGAAAATTTCATCATTTTTATCCTTCCTACATACATAGTACTATGTATAGAGTATTGTGAAGTGGTCAAAATTTTAAATTCGAATTTTCGACCGAAGAGCACGTTTCAAGCATCCCTGGACTCGAGTCGAACGTTTCTGGGATATGTCTGTGTGTATGTATGTATATTAGTGCGTTTGAATCTGTGAACGTGAGACCTCATGAACGAATAAAAATTTTCCAAAATAATTTGGCAATCGGTGAATACTAAAACACTATTGAATTTAATAAATGTTCTGAAGAACCCCCAATTTCCGAAATTAATTTTTGACAAAATCCTAAAATATCAAAACCTCCATAAAATATAGATTAGCAATTATTTCCCGCACAATGTTTCATAAATAAACGAATGACACCAATTTTAAAAACCAAGCATGCCCTCGAGATTTTGCACGTTATTCAATTATAATTATAACACAATTACATAAAATTATAAAATAAGTATAATCAAATACGTTCAGTTTACATATGTAGTATTATACAACAAATATCTTAACATTATTCTAGTAGATCTTGTTCATTCCATTCATGTGAAAAGATATTTTATATACAAGATTTTAATTTTAAATATTGGTTCCGAAGAATGAATTTACTAACAGTTACTAATAGTCACAGGATATTCATTAACAGTTAGTTGCATTTTTATAATGATTCTGCACACGATTACAAAAAGTAATTATAAATTGCAAAGATAATAATAATAAAATATTATTGGTTTATAATAGGTAACATTATAAACCTGAAGTTGGTAGTTTATAATTTATTCTCTTTGGACTCACTATCGCTTCCAAAAGCGCAAATTTCAATTTTCATGATGTTAATTCAATGTCAAAAACACTGTACTGTGAAATATTTGCGCCATTTTGACGAAGTTTACACCAATGAATTTACCCTGTGAACACGTGAAGCCATTGCGTTGTGTAAAGAAAATCATATGCTGCCCACATCAGATTTTTCTTTCTAGGCCTTACACATATGCGCACTTTGACACACTGAAGGACAACTTTTTGGAAGTATTCGAAATATATTTTGGTGGATTTTATGCTATTGTTATGAGAGTGCCATCGGGTTTTTTTTTTGCATAAATACCATGCGTGGTTTAGGTACCCGTGTGATATCGGAACGTTACAAAAATTGTAAGTCCTTTGAACGGATTATCTCCTAACCTAATAAATAAAACTGTAAGCCAAATAAAACTGTTTGCCCTAAAGATGGTACTATTTGTAAATATACAAACATTTATTCAATATTTTATTGTTTGAACATTTTTTTCGACAATACTTTTTAGTCCAATCGAGTCATTGCCTCTATTCACTTGTTTTCACTCGAAATCCAACCTAAACTATACATATAGATATAAACTAAACAGTAAGTATTAAAAATGGTCAATCTGGATTCAAGCTTCTAGATCGATAATTTGTTTTAACGATGATCTCATAGTTTTCGAGCAATGTTTTTGTCAAGTTTAAGAAGAGTTTATAAAGTTTGCAATGCTTAAACCTCAAAAACCTTAATACTGGCAATAAACATTAAGCAATTTATAATAATTTTAAAGCCCTGCAAGCATATATAATTAAATATTTTATCGGGTTTTGCAGAGTATAACAGCTTCAACGATAACATCTGACAATTCTGTCCCAGGAGCACAACAATAGAACGTCAGCTGTCCATTACCTAGATCCTTGCCAGCTGGCTAGATCCTTAATTTCATTTTACCCTAGATCCTGTAGTTTCTGTTTACAAGAGTTTATTCTTGCAGAACTATTTCTGCTATATCGTACTGCATCCACCGCTAATTTTTAACCGCTTAACTGCATCCACCGCTAATTTAAAAAGTTTGATTCCCGTTTGGAGCTGCAACGTTCTTTACAGTGGCGCCTGAAAAAATCAACCAAGTAGGCTAGTACAAAGATGTCGAAAATCAGAATGTGATCTAGTACGACTAGCACGAATTCAGTGGGCTCTAGTATTTTAAACGCCGATTTTAAATCGAGAAGTAAAATAAACACGCAGGAGGCACACCAGGAGGGTGAAAATAGCAGCAGGAGGTTAACCTGGGGTGAAAGTAGCAGCAGGAGGTTAACCTGGGGTAAAAATAGCAGGAGGTGGTCAGTCAGATTCTCAGTTGCAGCCAAATATGATAATAGAGGGTGAAGAACTCATAATTCACTTCGAAGATAAGAACTCCCAATTCCTTCTCATTAGCTCAACTGTAGAATATCAGCTGACCAGTACAAATATAAGTTGCGTTGTTCGATTCTCGGTTGAGCCAGCAAGGTTATAGTTCTTAATTTTTGAAGTATTAAGTGTGTAACTAAGAAATTCTATTATTTTGAACTAATTTGAAAAGGTGGTTGGTTCTGAGTTCGATAGTTTGCTATAAACACAGAGTTAGTAAAGTGTAACCTATTGAAAGCTCTATTAGGGGTCATAATTGCAACTACTATAGTTTCATTTTACAAGAGATTATTCTAGCAAAACTATTTTCGCTATATGGTACTGCATCCACCGCTAAATTTTCAATCAAAAATTTCATAGAAAACCAAAAGTTTTACATAGTTTATAATAGTAAATGTTTCATTCAAATCTATATATTTAACTTCCGTATATATATATAATACATACGTAGTGCTCGTATATACTATGTACGTTCATACATATATATATATATATATATATATATATATGTGTGTGTATATATATATATATATATGTATATATATATATATATATATATATATATGTATATATGTGTGTGTGTGTATGTTTGTGTGAAAATTGTAACACAATGGAAGAATCATCAGAATTTTATAAAATTTATTTCGCTTATATATACAAAGCAAAAAAACAATGTCACATGTCAAAAGTCAGTATTTGCTGAAGCAAACACGTGCTGCAATAAGTGCTTCTATACAACGTGGCATCGAATTAAATAAATTTTAAACTTGTACCTGGGGACAAGTGCCTGTACCAGCTTCGGGACGAGCGTCAGGTAGGCAGACGAAATCCCAGACATGTTCAATAGCTGACATATCCAGTTAAAAGGCCAAGACAATAGGCCAAAAAGTGGTATCTGCTATTCTGAAAATAAATCTTGAAAATTCCCAGCAATATGTGAAAAGGCGATGCCGTGTTCAAATACACCTTCGTAAATGTGCTGAAGGAAAGGTACAAACTCCAGAACTTCTACTTAAGGATCCAGAACATCTCTGATGTACCAGTTGCTGTTGACATTGCCTAAAAGTCTTAGCAGCTGAGATTGTCCAAGATACCTAATAACCCTTTCGGGACGGCGGCATTCCGGAGCTGTCGCGGCCCAAAGGACGACGCGCTTCGCTTCCGAACTGGTCGAAAAGGACGGCGCATTTTTTGCGCTAAGCCTAACTCTCGAAAAAATTCACTAAAAATCACCTATTCAACACAGAAATCTACTTTTTACAGGAATAAAAGAAATATTTATGTTCTATTTGATGTATAATTTTCATACAAATCTGAATACAAAATACTCGTTAGTTGCTCCCATTCTTTTATCCGAAATAAACGAATAATTTCACTGCCTCTAAAACCCAAACAAAAAAAAATACTCTCTTATATTCCTATGATTCACCAACGAAATCATAACGCTGAAATAAAAATAAAAACCGAAACTCAATTATAAAATTATTGATACTACGAGAATTGCTCTGTTTGTTTATGTTACAAAATGATTTTCACCGCTCCAAATGGAGAAATAATTCCTTCGATCCTCTTCTGCCAAGGTCATGCCTCTGCAAAATGCATTGAAGTTAGTTCCATGGACAAGTAACGCCATCTAGTTCACAAATTAAAACGTTCTGCGTAGTGGCACTTACACGTGCCACTAACCGCTTGCGGTAAAATTTCCTCTGGCCCGAATGAGTGCCGTTCGTCCTTGAATGCATGTTCGCATCTGGCACCTGGGCGTGCCATTCGTCG
Organism: Amaurobius ferox; assembly: GCA_951213105.1. Taxonomy (NCBI): domain Eukaryota; kingdom Metazoa; phylum Arthropoda; class Arachnida; order Araneae; family Amaurobiidae; genus Amaurobius; species Amaurobius ferox. The sequence goes on along the minus strand of OX578147.1, from coordinate 52,084,752 downwards.
CGAAAGGGATAATGACCCAGAACATCATGCTTGGCGTTCGTTCAGTGCGAAGTTGGATAACGCACTCCATAAGGTGACGTTCACCATTATAGAGTACAGCGTGGATGAGATCCCCAAATTATCATCCACTATCACTGTACCCCAAATTAAAGCAGAATTAATCGGAAAAGACGGCTTGTCTATATGGCACGCCAGTGTCTATATTGATAAGCTCATTGTAATTGCAGGCGTCGATGGTTTTGCGTTAGGGGAATCCTGTACAAAGGAATTCTTGCACTCAGTCCACGGCGCAGCAGAAGACGACGAGTTGTTGAATCATACAATGACACACTTGTAGCAGTAAGCCAACATTCTGCCAAATGTCGAGAGGAAGCTGTATTGTCCACCACAGCCATGCAGATGAGGAGTCTATCATCCTATGCTGACGCAACATTTCATCAGTCTACTACTTTCACTGCCGAATTTGCGACCCTTCGGATCTCGTCAGTCTACTACTTCCACACACTCGCATCCCTAGTTAACACTCGCATCCCTATCGTTGCTTTGCGCTCCATATAAGTTGCTATTGCATGATGAGAAAAAACCCTTTACGATAACCGACCATTCGTTCCTGTTCAAACTCTGTCACTTGCTCATATGGCGCCATCTGTTGTAGAAGAACAGTACTTCTCATGAAACGTTTACCTATAGCAGACAGCTATATACTCCTTTTAACATCCAGCTACAGTTCTCTATTCATACGGTTGAAAAGGTATTTCGGAAGGCGCGACTACGTATACTCGGTGACTCTGTAATTCTAATTATTTGCATAGCACATCCTACTTTTTGCATTTATTGTAAAAGTTTCAGCTCAATAGCATGTTCCCTTCAAAATTTAGCAATTTTTATAAACATGAGTGTCTCTTTCTCTATCCGTTTGTGTATATATATATATATATATATATATATATATATATATATATATATATATATATATATATATATATATATATATATATATATATATATCTTTATCATTATGAAAAGTCATTTACTACAATAGATTATACTTTTTACAGATATATTGATGATCGGATTTGCTTAGTACATACAGAAAATTATCTCATAGATATAGATTACTATCCAGACAATTTGGAATTAATTCCTAATGAAGCTACTATTAGTAAAAATGTTAATTTTTTGGATTTAAATCTTTTTATTGATCCCTCTAATAGAATTGTTACAAATTTATATGATAAAAAAGTCTTTTATAATTTCAATATTAATAAAATCTTACCATTTAATTCATGTAACTCGATTCAATTGTTTAGAAATATTATACTCAATCAGCTTTTTAGAATTTATAGATTATCTGATAAAAAATTTCATGCTATGCATATCAATAATCTCAAAATTACTAGTAATTTATATAAATATCCCTCTTATTTAGTAAATAGTATTGTTAAAAAATTTAAAATAGCTGGATTTTTATAATTCTTCTCATAGTATCATATAATTCTATTCATAGTATCTTATAATAGCCAGACATCTTCATTCTCTTGTATATATATATATATATATATATTTTTTTTTTCAGCATTACTATTATTTGCCCCTCCTTTTAGTAGCTCTTTTTGTATATTAATACCTTTTCTTAACATTTCGCTTCACTGTTTTTTAATTCTTATGAATGGCAACAGTAAATGGTTTTTTATTTTTTCTTTACGAATGGCAACACTGGTCTCTTCTATCAGTGTTCCCTGCACAGACTAACCCTGTATCGACTCGATTGTACATACGCTGTGCTTTTTCCAGGTATTCATTTTTTATTCCTTCTTTATGTATGTCGTCCAAGTAGAAATAGTTTATAGATATAATCTATGTATTTCTTCAGAAACATACATTTTTGTGTTTGCTCTTACAAAAAACTTGGACATGGTTAGATTTTTGTAGAGGTTAACAATTCATGATTTAGGCTGAGAGCCTCGTCCACGTGTATGGCGTTAGTGCTTGATTTCGTTTGTTATACTTATTTCGATTCCATACCTTTGTATTATGATATTTTTCATTGACTTGTTGATTCGATATTTATTTTTTTTCCATTTGCTTGAGGATTAGTTGATTTTTACTTTTGTTTTGTAAGCCAGGTAGATAGTTGAATTTAGTTTAAGTTTTTCTTTTTTTGTTTCCATACCTTTTAATTTGGTTGATTTTCTGTAACTTGATAGCTTGTGTTTTGTATTTTTTATCCATTTGATTGTTGATTTGCTGTATTATATTTTATTCTGTGGGTGTCTTAAAAAGTTAGGTTTATCGTGTTACATCTTCTTACTTTTCGTTCATTGGATTTTCAAACTTCTATTATTATATATATATATATGTGTGTGTGTGTGTGAGTGTATGTGCGTGTGCAGGGTGTTTCAAAACTAATGCAACAAACTTTCAGGGGAGATAGAACACATTGACAAAAGCAATTTTATCATGGAATGCATGGTCACAAGTGAGGGCGCTTTCCGTTTCTCCACACACACGCAGTCCTACACAAAGTAAAAACTGGGCAGGCATGAAAAATTAAAACAGAGCTTTATTTAAGACCAAGCAAATTTATGGCAGTACTGAAGGATTCCTTTTCAAACAGTTGTCTGTGCAAGTTAGAAAATATTCCGTGATCGAGAACACGCCTGTAGGTGAAGCGATCTCAGTAAAGTGTTTACTCTTCCCAGCTATTACTTTTGGCGAGACCGTAGACAAAGTGCATGCCAGCCTTCTCTACATTGGTTTACCAATCACTAATGACCTTACATGCAAAAAACACATCATTTATACTAGTGTCTGAAAGAAACCCTCAACGCTAGAAAGCGCCCTCTAGAGCGCAACCACTTTACTTGCGACCATACATTCTATAATCAAAATGTTTTCTTCGAACTGTTCTATCGTGATATTATGTTGCTTTAGTTTTGAAACACCCTATGATATATATATATATATATATATATATATATATATATACATATGTTATATATATATATATATATATATATATATATATATATATATACATATATAAATATATATATACATATATAAATATATATATATATAAATATATATATACATATATAAATATATATATATATATATATATATATATATATATATATATATATATATATATATATATATATATATATATATATATATATATATATATATATATATATATATATATATATATATATATATATATATATATATATATATGGATATGGTGTCCCAAAAATGACTCACACATTTGAAAAATGTATTAGAAAACAAAAGGCGATAGAAATGTAGCGTTTGCTGCATTGTACTTGGGAAACCAAGGGATTTTATCCAACTGTCATGTCGCATTTCTGCGCCATGAGCCTTTTTCTTATTTTCGAGGAGAGAAATATCTTTTTCCCTCCGTGCCTGTGCTGTGTTTTTCGCTAAGACTTGTTTCTATTGAAATCGCACTGAAAAGCGAGTTTCGTCGAGAATTCGTGAGAATGTCTAGGATTTTCGTCTGGCTGAGATGCGTGACGTGTGATCGCCTGTTGCTAGGAGAAGCGCGCCTGTCCAATCAGGAAGAGGCGCAAGGAGAAATGTTCGGCGGTTGCCTCGTGAGATGGAGCAGATTCGAGCTGGAGAATTCATCGAAGTTGGACGCACGGTGAAATTTTGTCTTATATTAAGACAAAGGATTTTGGCCAAAATGGCTAAGCTGGCGGAATTGGGCATTTGTTTCTAAGAGAAACCGCCCTGCCCTTCTGGAGCTGATGGAGAAGATCCTGGAAAAGTTTCGGCTATTTATTTTCATCATTTCTAAAATTATATTTTTTATTCCAGGAGTCCTGTTTTCGATGGCTGGTGATGAGTCTCGATCGCGAAGGTTCGGCTTACTTGCCATATTTGAATGCTGTCATGTCATCTAAATTTTGGATCGTTTTCTCGACCATCCACCTTTGGGAACTCTCTAATTCAACCGTAGATCGTGTTATCCTGAATTGGACATTCTTCGTATTGTAAATTTACTCTACCGCTCAGGTAAAAATGTCTTTTTCGGAACAAGAAGTTCCGTTGCATCACAGGCACAGGTGAATACAGTTTAATTAATATTAATGGCTCAGATTTGAAATATCTTTATGTTGAGTTGATTTTCATGATTAAAGAAATCATATGCTTGATGAATAAGTTAAATATTGTTTGCTATATAATTTTGACCAGAGCATTAAAAGTAAGAATGTTAATTGATAAAGTGAAGCTCTGAATACTAAAGGTGATAATTTGAATTATGAAAATACATTTAGTCACTTTGAAAATCTTAAAATAAAATATTATTTTGTGTGATAAATGAGCCTGTTTATTTGTGTATGCCTTCATGTTTTACTCACTGTACATCATTTAGGATTTAATTCTCCTAAACTGGGAATCTCTTCCAAATTTGAACCTGGTGTTTATTTTGGTAATTATGATAAAGTTAAATATGTTAATTACAGTTCTTTTTGGTATATTAAATGTACGATCACGCTGTTGTGCGTAGTGGAGTCAGTAGGTGTTGTTTGGTACTGATTTCGCTACCACACAACCAATTTTCAAATTTTATTAGAAAGGTCTCCAACAGATTGCGCTGTTGAATGGGAAAACTAATAAACGGTAGGACCATGTTGCAAAAACGGCAAAACACTGTTTTCAAAATAACCGTCATTTACAGCAACAACATGGCGCTGCCTGAGAACAAAATTCACAGACACCTGTGCAACAAACATTTCAGCCGGAATGGTCACACATGCAGCAGAGATGTATTGTTGCATTTTCGCAATCGTTTGTGGATTTCGGCGATAGGCCTGGTCCTTCAGGTACCCCCACAGAAAAAAGTTACATGGCGTCAAATCTGGTGAATAGGGAGGCCAATCCATGCCACGTCCTGTATGCCTGGCGTTACCAAGGGCAATCACACGATCATCGAAATGTTCGCTAAGGAAATCGAACGCTTAAGGTGTTCGATGTGGCCGAGCACCGTCTTGCATGAAACACGAGGCGTTCCTACCGTCCTCCAAAGCATTTTGAATCGCCCCAAATTCATGTAGAATGCCCAAATACTGTACTGCAGTAACCGTTTCGTGATGGAACAATGGCCCAGATTCCTTTTGAGGAAATGGCGGTCCAAACCATGACATTTGCGGAATGCAGGGATGAAGATACGGCAACATGAAAATTCTCTGTTCCCCAAATGCATCAGGTCTGCTTGTTGACAGAACTTTCGAGGGGAAAATATGCCGCGTCGGAGAACTAAATGTTTCCAACATCGATTCCGTCAGCATCCAGCTGCTACAGCATAGCGTTCGCGAACGTTTCACGTACAATCATGGCACCAGCACACATGGATTGGCAAGTCTGGATCTTGTAAGGGAGCAAGTGAAGGCTGTGGCGTATGATACGGTGCGTGGACATACGTCGTTGTCCCAGCCTCACATGCAACACGGCGAACGGAAACCCGAGCCGTTGTTGGGTCACCTGCTGAACTACTTCAGCATCTATCATTGCCGAACTTGGGCGGCCGACATTTCCAGCAAGGTCATCATTGACATTCCCAGTCCGATCAAATTTGAACCCGTTTGAAAATTGGTTGAATAATATTCCCTGGCTTCCCAAGTACAGTGCAGCAAACGCTACATTTCTATCGCCTTCTGTTTTTTAATGTATTTTTCAAATGCATGAGTCATTTTTAAGACACCCTGTATATATATATATATATATATATATATATATATATATATATATATATATATATATATATATATATATATATATAATATTATATATAATATATATAAATATATATAATATTATATATAATATATATAAACATATATTAAATATATATATAGATATATATATATAAATAAAATTGTAAATCCAATGGTAGAATGTAAGTTGTAACTCATAATAAACTATCTTAAAATTTGCCTACACAATACAATGAAATAAAGGAAGTTCAACCATAAAGAGGAAATTATAAAACATAATGCAGGTCATAAAGACAAAGATAATCAACAAATTTCAAAGGTAAGGAATGAAAATAGGAAAACAAAAAGAAAATCAAGCAAAAAAGCTTGCACGTGTAAGAGCTCTAGGCTTAAGAATAGTCCATTTCGAAAAAAATATTTTTCAAGTCCATATATCCCTTCGAAATGAACACACAAATGCTTGTTTCTGAAACACAAGATAGAATTTATCTATAAACTTGTGTTATATGGACGACAAGCAAAAAGACTGGAAAAAAATAAAGAAAATATATATGCCTTGAAATACACCTCTAAAATACAGCCATGACGAGCAATATATGACTAGACCAATGTTGCCATACGCAGAAATGAAAAGATGTGATCTGCTGTTTCCACAGAGAGTAATAAAAACCATACTGCGTAAAGGCAATATAAAGATGTATTCTACAGTTAAAGCTACAAAAGTAAAAGATGAAAATATATTATAATGTAAATTCAAGAGAATGTAGAAGTATGGCTAAAACAAGATATTAAAGAGAAATTATGAGAATTTCAGGCTAATCGAAACATATTAAAGCGAAACTTTTATATATATATATATATATATATATATATATATATATATATATATTTATATATATATATATATGTATATATATATATATATATATATATATATATATATATATATATATATATATATATGTATAGATATTTATATATATACAGGGTTGATAAAATAAAACTGGCCCGGAAAAGTTTTTTCGGAATTTCGTAAAAACTTAATCTAAACAGCAAGGAGATCAGTAGAAGACATTTCCGGGCCAGTTTTATTTCATCAACCCTGTATATATATATATATATATATATATATATATATATATATATATATATATATATATATATATATATATATATAATGGCTGACACAATGGACATTCTTCATATAAAACTACCCCACTGCTATTCCTTGTAGTCAATTCTTTGTCTTCAAATAGATTATCATGTTCCTGAAGAACTTTCATAAATAAAGAAACATCTGCCCAAAAACTTGTAAGAAGCTTCCTGATGGTGGCCTCGAGAAACATCGTCATCCTTAAGACCTTTAATTTCTTCGAACTCCCAACAATATACTTAATATTTCTGTTTCGCCAATCACCCAGTTTTGAAGGCACATGTTATGACTAAGGAGTAAAAGAGTGATAGAACTACTATTCATAATTTTGTCTTTAGTTCATAGGGCATTCTGGAAAACTCCCTGTTAGTTTTTCAGTTTGAAGTGTTCCCCCTTTCAAATTCCCGGAACACGTGTGGATGCAGCTCGGCATACGCTTTTCAATTGTACTAAAATACCATTGAGCATATTTTCTAATGATAAAATAAATTTGACGTTCGTGGGACAGATTATTTTTCTGTGTGGGTGGATGTGTTCAGAAACTGCGCTGGTAACTGATTTCATAATATGTTTTCACCCTTGGCTACTGAAGACACAGCACAAGGTAGAAGATTTTATTGATAAAATATGCCTCTGCTGGAAGCTCTGAAGAGACCCCTTGGCTACTGAAGACACAGCACAAGGTAGAATATTTTATTGATAAAATATGCCTCTGCTTGAAGCTCTGAAGAGACCGTCAATGAGGCGGTAAGGATTATCGTCAGTCAGTTCCACAGGCAGATTGAGATGTCCTCTTCCATCACCTGAAGAGAGCAATGCTTCAATGTTTAGTTTGGAAGAACTGTCGTGAAGTAGATTGTCAAAATCTTAGGAAAAACGAAGCGACAGGAAAAACGAAGAAATTTATGAACCTTTTTGAGCTACAATATGACGATGGAGAAACTTAATGAAATAATCGCATATAAAGGCAAAAAAAAGGCAGTATATGCCTATATGTCAAGGTTAGACTAATGTGCATCGTACTTAAGAATATCAATGTTCAGAGGATTAAAATAATGAAGTTTTCAGGCACATATTTCTTCTTGTAAAAGTTTTTTAAACCATGCTATATTTTTCAAGTCCTATAAAAATATAATTTTAATTTTACAAAATCAAAACATAGTTGTATGTAAAACGAAAAAATGGTTTTCTATTTGAAAAGAAAAATATAATTTTTTGCGATGCATTAAACTAATAATGCTTTTATACCTAATAAAGTTTTTGATTGTAATTATTTCTAAAAAATTCATTTGGAGCATTCTGTCAAGTGAAGGTTGACTTCTGAACGAACAAATAAAAAATGTTACAACACTTTCACATTTTTCTTGTTTTCCCTCTAACCTCTGGTAGTATGAAAACAGTTGTGTCTATACTGAAAAACGGATAGAATCATTCTGACAGTACGTACCATTAGCTTTTAAATGAGACAAAGAAAATTAAAATCTGACTAAGATAATTAAAATATGAACAATTGTTACTCCGCTGATGACCCGAAGCATGAATTGTCGCGTCATAGCGGCCATTTTGTTGACGTCTTCAGCGACGCCTAGGACACCTGACAGAATATCTCCCGATGGATTGTAGCATCTTAGTACATGCATAAGGTATATGTAAAATTTGGCGCTGGTAACCGGAAGTGAAATATTTTAGTCATTTATGTCGCCAAGTACATAGATCACATGTTTCTCATGTAATCACCATGCTCCTCTCCTTCGCATAACTGCAATTTGTGCGAACCTATTCTTAGGACTGCTCTTAGATCTCTAACTAAATGGTCGCCGACGAGGAACTCGGAATTGTACAAAGCTATGTTCTAAGATGTCAACATGTGAGACCAGAAAGTGTTCTCACATTTGATGAGACACTTTTATATGAGTATTTATGGTGGCCAGAATGGCAAACAAAGCGGTAGTCTGGCTTGCACCAAAGTTTATTAGGTCTTGAACCTAAAGGTCAGAAGACTATAAATTTAGGGGTGCCATACCAGAGGGGCTGAGCTGAGCCGTACTAAATGTGCAGTGATGCCATTGGGTAAGGAATAGCCAGTAAGCGCCAAAACGAAGTAAAGGCGGAGTTACTCCCCCCCCCCCTCATATAAAAGTGTCTCATCAAATGTGAGAACACTTTCTGGTCATACAACATAATAAAGAAGATTTTTATAACTAAAATGTATCTTCCCTGGATTATCTCTCCATGATTTCTACAACTATTATATATATATATATATATATATATATATATATATATATGTGTGTGTGTGTGTGTGTGTGTGTGTGTGTATGTGTGTGCGCGTTAATAATATACAAATATCGGAACTTCTAGCCAATTTCATTATTTTCAGACATGAGGGACATTTTTTGATTTAAAAATTACATTCCAATAATTAGAATTTTAAGTAACAATCAATTTATTTTTCTGTTTTATTGACTTCATAGTTTAGTTAAATCAAACTCTGAAATTCATTTCTTTGAATCGCTCTACATTGACATTTCCCAAATTATTTCTTTTACATTAAATATTAATTTATCCCAAGGAATTTATTTCTTCTTTGGCGCTCAAAATTATAAATAAAAGCATTCTTCCAGACAACGTTGTTCCGTTCTTTTTTCCCATTTTTAGTCAATGTGCTGTAAAACGAAATGAAATTTGACAGATGACAAATGAGTACTTAATTTGAAATATATAATAAAAAATGGGAAAATAACGTCAATTTTTTTTTCTTAAAGGAGACTTTTAATATACTTCTGATAAACTTATTAGTTACTCTCAGGGGACCATTTATTTGAATTCTTTGGAAAACATTAAAATGCCATTAATAAACATACGATATTGACGACGTTTTCGGTGTTCTTGGTATTTATTCAAATTTGAGTTTTAGAAGAGTTTTGTTAGGAAAGGTTTAAGTACATCCATTTTAGCAAAATGTGATGTATATCTTGGGAGTTTTACATAAAAAATGAGGAACTATGTCTGTGTGCTTGTGCATATATGTCTGTCGGTGTGGGCGCCGCAGTAAAAAATCCAAGCTATGAAACTATGTCCAATAGGTATAATTGTGGTTAAGAGGCAAGATTTTTATTTTGATTTAATTTTATTATTATTTAATGTTTAAGCCGAATATTAAGATATTTTTACAATCCCCACAACAATCATTTTGTGGATATCAGAAAATGTATCACACAACTTTATTTTTAATATCGTCGTATAGTACATGCAACTTCCATTCAAATGGGACACAAATATTTTAACAATATTTTTCGATAATATGTATTGATAAAATAATATTCATGCTATCACGTTTGAAACGAAATTATTTTTTTAAATTGTACCATTGAGAAAACTACTCTCAATCCAACCATCAAATTTTTACGGAAGAAAACACAACTACTTCGCTTTCTTTAAATATATATATATATATATATATATATATATATATATATATATATATATATATATATATATATATATATATATATATATATATATATATATATATATATATATCAATATGCCGCCGCTTGACGATTTATGTTATTTTTAAAAATGCGTAAAACTTTCTCTACGAACGATATTTATTTACGAACAAAACGTACTCAGCATTAGCTGACGTCAGATACTACAAGAATTGACATCAGCAAATATTAATGAAATGATTTCTAAGAAGTTTTGGAAGCATTTTGTACTTTGTCTTGTAGCAAATTTATTGCCATGTTTAGACGACTAGAACTTTCAAATAATAGCAATAGTTACCTGCAAATGTGGTAGATTTTAGGGAATAGGTATGTCGGTGAGACATTTTAGGCATAATATATATGCCAGTGGGATATTTTAGGTATAATAGATAAGCCGGTCAGACATATTAGGTATTCCTAACAATATGTATTTATATACATTTATATACGTATACCTACATACTTTATATACGTGTACGTACCTTTATATACGTATACATATCTTATACATACCTTTATATACGTATACATATGTGAATGTACGTCCATGAAGATTCAAATACGGTATCTCAAGATCGAATGTATTAATTAATATACAATTTGGTACGATTAATGAAATTTGTACATACTGGCCTTTTTTAAATTTCTTTATAAACATAGTATAATGTATAAGGAAAGTATTGTGAAGGGGTCAAAAATTCGAATTTGAATTTTCGACGGGAGAGCACGTTTCAAACATCCCTGAACACGAATCAAACGTTTTTGAGGTGATATCTATGTATGTGTGTATGTATCACTGAGCCTGTGGAGTTGAGTGAATGGAACGAATTTGGTACAAAAATTATAATACATAGATACTTAAAGCCTATTGCTTTAAACGCAACAGAATGTTCAGAATCCACTAAGTATTTAAGTGAAATTTTGAAAAGTTTAATCAAATAATCAAAACCCTTAATAAAGTTACACAAATAGTCATTTCTTATGTAATTTATTATTAGAAAACAATTGACATAAACTTTTTAACGTAAGCATGAACCGTTCTCAATATATTGCACATTTTAAAAATAAATTTATAAAAAAAAATCGCATAAAATTAACAAAAACTATTGACAAATATGTGCACTTTTCATATGTAATAATATAATGTGATAAATTTGGTGACACTATTATCGTGGATCTAGCTTGCTTCATTCATGAGAAAACATTCTTTGGATAATATTTTTGCAGTTGGACGCCAATAGTCATTTATCTGCTATAAGAATAGCCTATTTTTTCGTCCACAACGCTTGGCGAGATTTGGACAACGAATTTGGCGGAATACCGCAAACTTGGCGATTTTCTAGAATATTGTTAAATTAACGAAAATGTCGGCACAGACATAGAAAGGACGCTACATAAATGAAAATGACGACTAATTGACGAAAATTCAATATCTTGTAAAGAATATATGAATCTACGAGTAATATAAGAATAACCTATTTTTCCGTCCCTAACGTTTGTTTGGGTAATATTTTTGTGACGAAGTTTTCCGGAAATCTCCGACTTGGTGACTTTTTAAATGATGCCAAATTGACGGAAATTTAACCCAAGTGACAAAAATTTGCAAAATTGATAAAACTGTAGTTGAATAATCAAATAACGACTAATTGATAAAAGTTTAATATCTTGGAAAGAACATAAGAATAGACTATAAGAATAATTTTAGAAGTGTTTTGGCCTTATATTATTACTAACAGCGAACTCTACAAGAGTACTGGGCGGAAAGCAATAGAAATGTAAATAAAAAAACCCTAGATGGAAATGTACTGGGCATGTTTTAAGAATGCCACATCATAACATCCCTGCTGTAGAACTTACTTGGGCGCCCAAGGGAAAAATATCTAGGAGTCGACACAAGCTAACTTGGAGGAGACTAATGGAACAGGAGAGAAATCTGATGGGATGGGCGAGCTGGTCAAGAGCAAGGACTGCCGCACAAAATCGACCAGGGTGACGAAGCAAGCTGAAGGCCGTATGTGCCACAGGTACGATGAGTGATGATGATGAGGATGATGGTGGTGGTGGGTGGTGGTGTCGTGTCCACACGAGTCAGTCGCTTAAATAGTTCCATGAGCGAAGACCACGGCCCTGGCGATCGCAATGATTCTATGGGAGTAGAGTGTCTCCTGTGGAAATTCCACGATGTTTTGAAGTGCTGCCAAAATGACAGGACATGTAAAGGCATGTTCAGGAGAGAGTTCAGTTTCGGGACAGTTTATACAGTCCCTGTAGATCCTAGCTCTATTTTCATCAATTCCCATACCCCTGTAGTGACGTGTACGAAGCTTTACGATTGTTTTTGTGATGATTCTTTCTTCATATATTTCACAGATTTGGTCACTTTCTGGAATTGATCATTCCCTAAGTCTGAATCTTGCCATTGCATTCGCATCACCAAAGGTGGCGCAATTAACGTGGCCACTATTTAGGTGCCTCGCTTCTTTGGCCAGATTGTCGGCAATCTCATTATCCTCGATATCAACATGTGCAGGAATCCATTGCAGGAGGATGAGGATGATGATGGTGACAAAAACAGTTGGCGAGAAATTTAGTAGGGACGTCACCATCTTGGCGACTTTTTTAAATGTTGCCAAAATGACAAAAATATCTTAAAATTAATAAAAATGACGCCAAATGAAAAGTAATGTGTAGCAAATTCTGATCCATATGACAAGCGTACCTTCTAGTGTATAAGAAATGTTCTTCTTTCCGTTTATCTTGGCTATGCATTTGGAAAACTTAAGGAATAATCTGGCGAGGTATCGCCGTCTTGTCGAAATTTCAACAAAGATTAACAAAAATATCGTCAAAGTTAATGAAAATGACTCCAAATCAATGAATTATTTATTAAAATATTTTAATATATGGACTATATCTCTTATTGAAGATGCTATCAATATTAATAATTGTTAATATAGAGTTGTGTGAAATATAAGTTAATTGAATACTTTGAAACATTATTACATGTTGTCCTCCGGAAAATCGCCAAATGTATGTAGAATTCAACATTAAAAATACAGTACCGTGGATCATATACATTATTTTTTGACTGTAAAAAGGGTAAATTCATTGCATTATAAAGGGAAAGTCATGTGTTACACAAATTAGATTTTTAATTTTAAGTGCGCTCGAAGTGAATTATCCTTTCGAAACTTTCGAAATAATTTTTGAAAGAATCATAAATTTTGGTCAAACAATAATGTTAAATAGCAATGCAGTTCATCATTGCTTTATGTACAATGAAAGTAAACCTTAAAAATGAGTTTCAGTATATTCAATATGGTGGTTTGAAATCAATATTTCGTACAAATACCCATAAGAAAAAAGTTTAATTTCATTCAGATGGTATGAAAATATGTAATAAAAAGTACTTATTGTACTGTAAATATTATAAATGTAAAATTGTAGGTAGAGAGGTGTGTTTCAAATTTATTTTTTTATAATTTATAAATTTAAAAGCTATATGTATTTAAATACGTTTTATTAGTAAATCCTACAGCAAATATATTCGAATAATTTCAATACATCGTGTTAACTCTACCAGCTTCAAAAAATATATTTCTATAAAAGAACTCTCTGAGAATACGTCAATATTCTTTTATCTATTTTTTCAATGAATAAATAAAGGGAATGTTCTTTTTGACATCGATGGTTTGGCTTCATTACAAGTCAATGTACCGAAAAATAGAAAGAAATGTAGTGGATGAAAAATGATGCTTTAATTTGGATCAATCCATCTATTGATAGAAAGTAAAGAGATTTTGAAAATTCATCATCTAATGAGTTGGTTTAGGGTTTGATATTCTGCATTTTTACGTTCCCTGTAATATTTGATAAAGTATAGTGAAAGTATTGGAATCGTTGCGAAAACTTTTCGACGGATCTACATGTTTTGGGACTGCTAGAATATCAATATTTATTTCCAGGGTGACATCTACGTGTGTTGTTGTTGTTTTTGACACCCAGACCGTCCGACTTACCAGAAAGGTGCAAGGTAACTGTTTGGACGGCCGAAAAATGCCATCCAATTTAGACCAGAACCCAATGGGGGAGACATCCACAGGGAACGTACACTCCTTCCCCTACCACTAAACTCTCGGAAGAACTTACGTACCCACATGCTTAACGTGATCGTACTCCGCATGAACACGGCGGCAGTTATGGCAGCGTGCAAATCCAGCACGCAAGCCACCGGGCTACCGCGACCGAAATGTGCCAACAGCACGCAAGCCACCAGGCTACCGCGCCCGAAATGTGCCAACAGCACGTGGTGTTCCTAGGTGGTCACCCATCCAAGTACTAACCGCGCCCGATGCTGCTAGACTTCGGTGATCTAACGAGAACCGGTGTTATCAGAACACGGTAGGGTCGTTAGCCCTTGTGTCTAAGTGTGTGCGTTTCTGTGTGTCTCTGTGTATATCTGCCTGTATGTCTATCTGTGCTGATTTTGTATGCACTCTAACTGAAAAACTAGTAGACCGCATTTCATAAAATTTGGTAGGTAAGTCCCTTGTGGGTTACCCTGGTGCTGATTAGAACTTGGTACGATTCGGAAAAAATAATCTGCCGTTTTTTGGAAATAGCTCACAAAAATCAATTAAATCTAAAATAGAATATTACATATGTTCAAATATATCGATTAAATGCTTGTTTTATCCGTAAATTTTTACTATGAAATGCATAAGATCAACCCCACTACTTTTGGACTAGCCGTTCTCGAGATATTTTTGTTTCTTCGCATTTTCGCCATGCCACTTTTGAAAATAAGTCTAGTTACCAAATGAGAATGACTTTATGGGTGTTATTTTCTGAGATTAAACTCAATAAATTATTCAAGAAGTAAGGGGAATGTGGAAATAAATCTGCAGGGAAAGTCATGTGTTGCCCACATCAGATTTTCTCTCCAGGTTGGCCCATACACTTTGAGTGTATTTTATTATTTATAAAACGATGAGCTAAATTTTTGACAGAATTACAATTAAAATAGTTATAAAGCAACCTTTAAGTAAATAATATTTTTAAATTTAACATTTTAAACTTTTTTAACTTTTCCTATAGCGCTTTATGAAAAGCCCACTTTATTGATGTATAAAAATTTTAATCCATAATTTTACTATAAATTAATAGACGCACATGTAAAACCAAGAAAAGTTTTTTTTTAATATAGTCCAAAAGAATTAATTTACTTTTGTTAGATGATACAACTATCTAATGGCATTTACCAGCTTTTATTTTTGTCCAAGGAGTCATTGTTATTCTAATTAAAATTCTAAACAGATAGTCAAAACTTTAAATCCGTGTTGATTAAGAAAGAAGTTATGGAATTTATGTTATCGAAAATTGAGTTTATATTTCTAAAATGTAGGATTAACTGACATGTCTTAAAATGAATTTATTGTTGTAGTTTTGATTCATAGTAGTAATACATTATAAAAGTAATATTCAGAAAGTTTGTGTGAAGTAAGTGATTAAAATGTAATGTATACAGAATATTTTTTTTAGCTCTAAATTGTAATTTTCAAATCATAAAGCCTCATTAGACTCAAAATGTTACTGAGTTTGCCTAATAATTTTAAATACATTTATTTCATTCAGGCATAATAATTCATAAACAAATCGCTGAAATAGTTAAGACTTCCTGAAGGAACTAAGCGTATAATGAATCTTCGGACTATTTTCTTAAATTTAAATTCTCATAAAAAATATTACTGCTTATATAGTACAAGGATAAAGTAAACAACCAGCTAAAATTATACTGTGTTTATCTTAATACTTTAAATTAAGGCATACTAAAATAATATTATTCTGCACAACATTAAAAATGGCTTTAGTATTTATGTTTTTATATTAGGTAGATGATTATACAAAACATTCATGACATATGAATCATATCAATGTTTTCAAAACTTAAATTCCATTGATTTCATAAAAAAAAAATTAATTAATTGTGGCATAAAAGAACTTGCACAATCAGTAATATATGAATATATAAGAAAATCATTAACAACAATAACATATTAAACGAGAGTGCTTAACGACTATATCATAAAGAGACTTTAACGACTATATCATAATGAATCTTCAATGACTTTTTCGTGAGGCATATGAAGATATTCCTATCTATATTTTCAGTGAATCATTAAAGACATTTTTTCATTTGACATTGATTGCTCGGTTTCATCACAAGTTAATGAACTGGAAAATAAAGGGGAATGCACTAGATAAAAAAAATTGTTTTAATGTTGATGGAACCACTGACTGATAGAAATTATATATTTTGAAGTTATATTAACCCAGTGCTTATTCATTATTTTTAATTCAGATAAGATACATATATCATTTTATATAATTATATATGCTGTTACAAAAGAAAACAATTATGTTTTTATGTTTATCAGGTTAAATTTTAATGCATTTAATCCTTAACGGGTTAAGACATTTTAATCCCTATTCACTATTATTGTAATGCTTGAAGATTCTAATAAATAAACTCTCCTAATAGTTCTCATCTATGTTAGACATCAAAACTGAACAAGATAGGTGCATTTATCTGTATATTTCAAGTAATGCACTGCATTAATTTTTTTTGCATATTTAACACTTTCCAACATAGTTGAAATATGTGTATGTCTTTTTTTAATCTGTCTGCCTGTCTATCTATCTGTCCGTTCACACGATAATTACCAAAAAAATGACTTTATCAAAATAAATTTTTAGTATGTTTTTGAGAAGGTCTGTGGGATATATGGGAATGTAAATGAGTAATATCATCCAATTAGTTTTAGATTGAGATCTGTCTAAAAAGGTAAAATACATTGAACCGTATGGGACCTAATTTTTCAAACATTTTTTAAGCGAAGTTAAAATTCATAAATTATTTCGAAAATCACGTAAAATATATAAAAAAAATTCAGTAAAATATGTTCGAGAGTTTTTAAATATAAATTAAAATATTAATTACACCCATATTATACGGAGAGATCACGTGACCTACTTCAAAATAAAATATGCCATGCATCGTTTTTTCCTGGTGTTAAAACCGTGATTTTTAAAGTTCTTTTAAAATTATATTGCTCAATTTTTGCTCAATTTCTAGTGATCCATACATATACTGTGTGAATGCAATTACAATATTTTTTAATTTAAATGATCATCAAACTTTGATTATTTCTACAACGAAGCCTAATTTTAATGGATGCAGAGTGTAAACAAATGATTGTAATATGATATCATGGGGCAAATAATTCGTAAGCCATTGGCAATATAGGGAAAAGCAAAAATATCGAAATATTTTACAAATTTAGCCAAACAGTAAAATTTAGCAAAAATATATGATGATAACGTTACTTTATCGTTTGCATGGAGTTATTGGTAACAAAGTAAAAAGTTTGCATGAAGCTTATTGTATGAAAATTGACTTTCATAGGAAGAAAATCGGCTTCACCAAAAATCGATAAATTTCAACAATATATTGGACGACGTAAAAAAATGGTGTCATAAAAAACTACCTCAAACTTTTGTTTCACGCATGGATAATATCTTCCAAAGTAATAGGTAATTCTGAAATTCCTCTCTGGAAAACTTAAGTAATTTCAAGGGAACTTTGGTTATATATTCTAATTAGAAAGCAAAGTTGGAAAACTTTTTAATAAATGTGTTTTATATTAGACCTTTATTTCTTACACAGTTTATGGTAAAGAATTACAATAGCTTAGCTTTATTTTGATAACGTTTTTGTCTATATATATATATATATATATATATATATATATATGTTTAAAAACCTATCGATTTATAATAGCAAATGCAAAAATATCATGTCCTTAAATTTCAAAATTTAAAAATTTTAAAATATGTTAGCATAAAAGATTTATAATTTTTTAATACTTTTCAACATAGTTGAAAATTGTTTATCACTTTGTTCATTCTATCTGTCTGTCAGTTAGCAGTAAAGATGACTTTATCAAAATGAAATTTTAGTATATTGTTGAGATGGTATGTGGGACATACGGGAATGTGAATGAAATATATCAGCAAATTACTTTTGCATTGAACAAATTACTTTTGGGTTGAAAAAGTGAAATAGATTGAATACTATGGGATCTAAATTTTCAAATATTTTTAAACAATGCTAAAATCCACAAATTGCTTCGAAAATGTTAGAAAGTATTCGCATTATCCCATGAAATATATAAAAAAATATCAGCAATATGTGGTCGCTAGATTTTTAGTTTTTATATATAAAGTAAAATAAAAATTACACCCATATTAAGAGATCACGTAACCCACTTCAAAATAAAATACGGCATCCAAATTTTTTCCCTGTGTAAAAATCGTGATTTTTAAAGTTCTTTTAAGTTTATATTTAGTATTGCATTCGTCCTAAAACAGCTTTATTTTTGCGTATTTTCTGTATTCTGTGTCAAATCAATTACAATATTTTTGAGTTTAAATGATCATAACTTTGATTACTTCTACAACGAAGCCTAATTTTAATGGATACAGAATATAAGCAAGTGATTGTAAGATGGGTTGTATAAGAATTGCTGAATTTTTTTCACGCAAAATTATGTAGCACTGGAGTCTGGAACATAAGTGATAGAAATGAAAAATTCATTATTTTTACACAGAGATCCAGACGATTTATATTTCCATGATGTCATTTCAATAACGTTCATTTTCTTTCATGAAGTTTAAAGTTTGCAAATACAATAAATTACTGTAATAATGCGATAATTTAGAATATATATCAACGCTGAATGTATCGCATTTTAGAAAAAAATTGCATTTCAGTCGAAAAGTTTTTCATAACCAATGCTTTCTGCATGATTGATTTTTGTTGTTTTAATTTATAATTATTATAATCGAGGATGCTAAACAGGAGAAGCATGTCATCAAACGGTGACTAAAATTTTGGAAATGGAGTGTGTATAATTCAATCCCAGACGTCATTATGACTTAATAATGTCTAGCTGTTTTTGATGGAAAATGTATCATCCTTTTAAAGTGTTGCATTTTACTGCTTATCTTTTAAGAATTATATTTATTCACAGGCTGATGCTGTACTCTGCAAACAGGTGGATTACGTATTTGTCGGACGCATGATAATGAACGAATGAACACACGATCTCTCACCAAATAAAAATTATGTTAAGGAACGATTTGATGATAGATAACAAAAATGAAAAGTTTTGCTGTGGTTTCTATGGGAATCTAATATTTTTCTTGAGTAATATTATGAGTATTCTATGAGTAATGTTATTATAAAATTAGTGTATATATATATATATATATATATATATATATATATATATATATATATATGTTTAGTAAGAAATGAAAATATTAAAAATAGATGTGGATTTATGACGCAAACTACCAATAATATTGAATTTAATCGAATGTAAAAAATATTGAATGTATGTTAAGGAATAAAATAATTAATTTATGAAGATGTTAATGATCATGTTGTTGCTGTTGAGACCCAGACCGTCCGACCTACCAGAAAGGTGTAAGGTAACCGTTTGGACGGCCGGGAAGTGCCACCCAATTTAGATCGGAACCCAATGGGGGAGGCCTCCACAGGGACCGTACCCTCCTTCCCCTATCACCAACCTCTCGGAAGGACTTACGGACCCACATGTTTAACGTGATCGTACTCCGCGTGAACACGGCGGCTGTTTTGGAAGCGTCTAGAATCGAACCCGGGCCTACCGAGTGCAACTCCAGCGCGCTAACCAATGGTCTACCGCGCCCCATAATGATCATGTGTAATGAATGTGATTTCAGTGTTGTAAGGAAAATGTTTTATTTATGTAGTAGTAATTGTTATAGATTATGAAGATAGACTTTTGAAAAATAATATAAAATTTGAAGTTAAAAAATATGTTAGTGTGAGACCAGGATTCAAGTAGACAGCTTTATATGTGGGTTTATGGTATCTAGCAGGCCAGACAATGGCATCAGACTGCAAGATGTCAATGTGTTGCAGCCCTGACCCGAGGGGTCATCAAGTGCCATAAATAAGGAGGCTTCAAGTACAAGTTGGGTCGAGCTCAAAGAGCTGGAATCACTAGAGGGAGTCTTCCCACTGTTTGGTGATCTTAAAAGCATGACCAGTATGTCCCCCTTCGCTGCTACAAATGAGAGCTAGATTTGGCACGTTTGCGCTAGAACGGCGCATTGTAGCAGTTCCAGAAGAATGTAAAAGTGTGCCATTGTGGTAGTTTGTTCGTTGTTATATACGACTTTCTTTTTAAGAATCTTAATCTACGTATTTTTAAATCTCTAAAATATACAGTTTCAAAATTGCGTGGATTAAGATCCTGCAACACTTTCTTTTCTTCAAATTTTGTTACGACTGTTTTAGCTTTCTTTTTCAAATTGGTATTACAAATTATTTTTAATTAATATTTCAGTATTTTTTTTATCCAAAAATATAAATTATATCTGTAGATAACATTTTGTTAACAAGATATAGGTAATATTTGAGCAAATCGTTATCTATTAATTGCTAAACATTTTCTATATTAAAAGTACAGAACTTCCAAATGGTTCTTTGTTTGTTTCTAAAATTCTACTTTGTAAATTCTCACCTTGAATCATTATATATATATATATATATATATATATATATATATATATATATATATATATATATATATATATATATATATATATATATATATATATATATATATATAAGATGGAAAAAGGAAGTTATTAAAGATATTGAAGTGTTATAGCATATATGCGCAAAGCAGCTATAAATACTACACACGATATAAATATAAAAAGTATAAAAAGAATTTTAGAATTGAAAAAAGAAGGAAGGCTTTGTAAGAAGCTTTCTTAATGGCGGTAAGGGGTTGTGACCTTACTCCCCAGTTGTCGACAAGCTTGTCATAAGTGCAGCGGCATTGCACTCCTGAACGCCAGCCCTGGCTGAAGCCAACCCCCGGAGTGACAATAACAATTATCACAAGACCGTTAAAAAATAAAAGTGTAATGGTAATATCAAGACCAACACTGGATGAGCAACTAGTCTTTTAGACCACAATGACCTGTATATAACTTCGTGTTATCGTTCTGCGGTCCTGTTATTCATAGTATGCGAACCTTCATCTGCTAAATGATATAAAATAGATTTTAACTTTGAACAATAAGCATTATTGTCACTGTATAAATTATTAATATAATGTAGCATAAAAGGAATGGGGTATTGCTGTAGATTTGCTTGCTGTAGAAATGTCCGATCAAAATCAATACGGATGTCTTCATTGTAGATAATTCTCTGTGAATTCTAGCCAATCCCCCTAGAATACATTCCAAAATATATTCAACTGAAGATTGGAATTCCAATTGATCAGACCGTTTATAGGTATATTAAAACTTTTTCTTTTATCATAGATAGTAAAACATACAGGTATTGTACTGAAATCTATACTTAGATCTAAAAATTCCACTACATTTTTAAGTGCAGCAGGATTTTATTTCAAAATTAAGTTTGGTGGGTAGAAATCAAAATTCATACTATAATCTTCATTTTCATATTCGACTATCAAATCATCCACATAACGTGGTATATGATTTCATTATTAAGATGTGATTGGCTTACATAAAAATTGAGGTACAGATCAGCAAGTATAGAAAAACACCCCCCTCCCATAGGATGCCTTTAATTTGCTGATATATAGAAATTCCATTAAAAAGGTAGTTTTCTTTAATGACAATATTAATTAAAGTCTTATATTTAATGAATTCTATTGTTTTCTTCTAGTCGTATTCTTCATATAAAAGGTTTAGGATATTAGATAAGTCTTCAAGATCAATATTGTTGAAGAATTCCTGAAAGTCATAGGTTTCAAAGTATAATGGATTTTTGTGATATTTTAATGACTTTATAACTTCTTGACTGTTCTTGATGATGTAACTACCTTTATTATTGATTTGATGCAACAGAGGTTTTAAAAGTTTAAGTAGAATAGAATTAGCTCTTGTAAGATAAGTATTACAGCCGACTGTAACTGGTCTGAAACAAGTAGGGCACTTATGCAATTTAGGAATATTAATTAAATATGGGTACTTAATTATGCCATTGTATTTAATACCTGTTTTTTGATATAAGGCTTTGATCCTATTAATTATTTCTTGGTGGGGAAGGTTAACTTTTCGATATAGCATAACATTTTCATATTTTTCTTTTAAGGTTTGAATATAATAGAATTTGCAGGTAAATGCGTAATTGCTTGAAACTTTATCAGTGTATGTAATTATGAACTTATCTTGAATATTATCTTATATATATATATATATATATATATATATATATATATATAATAAAATATTTCAAGGTCCAATGAAAGAAATCTGAGAAGCTGTAACTCGAAAATCCTAACTTTCTAACAAGCTTACAAATAAAAGTATAAATCAGCAAATGGAAAAAAATATACATTTTGAATCATCAAGTCAAAGAAAAGTATAAAAAAATAATGATATGTAATCCATAAAAGAAAAACAGATATATATATATATATATATATATATATATATATATATATATATATATATATCAATGCATAATAAATCTATCTTCTCTTACCTTTTGGCCTTGATTCTTTAAAGATAAATCTTATACCTAATTTATCTGGTTTTTAAAACACTGCAGTATATGACATATAGCAGTTCACTACATGACAAATATGATCTGTGTGCGTTAGTAATGGGTTGTTTCTTCAGGTGAATTTGGTTAAGAAATAAAACAATTGTATGAAATGAAACTTAAAAAAAAACTTAGATTTTAATATTTTCAAAAATGCAAAAGGATGCAGATATTTGTTATGACACTTTTGCAAATATAAATAAAATATCCTTAATATATAGCATTTACATTTATTTACATTACATTTATTTACAGTACATTTATTTATATTAAATTCATTTACATTATTACATTTATACAAAAAGTTGATCAGTAGAGTGCCTATTACAATGAGGATAGAAAAATATTTTGTACACGAGTTCTTAAAAATGTAGTATCTTGATAAATCTGTACAAATTTTTAGTGTTAATTTAAAGAGTGTAAGAATCTTACGGGATTGCAAACATATATATTAAAATAAAATAAAAATAAATCGAATTACCTTGAAAAAAAGCATATTTTTATTAATCCTTCGACTTTTGATTTATCCTTATGAAGTTCTTTATAAACCCTACAGATGGCATAATTGTATTTTAAAATATTCAAATAATATGTAATTTTTTAATAAAATTTTATGATTTTCTACAAAAACTTAATATAAAATAGGATGTTTGAAAACTTGAAAATAGAAAAGAAAACTGGATTTACTTGCATTGCTAAAGTTCAAGCATTTACATATAACTTTGCTGTTCAATAATTTTCGCGACGAATAATTTTCACGAAGTGTTTAACAGAAATTATCGTATAAGTAGAACAAGTCAGAAATGGTGAAATAAAGGTTGTACTTCTAGAATTCACGATCAATCATTCGTACAGTATTCATTGTTTATTAATCTGAACGTGAATAAACAATTAATACTGTACAAATCATAGTTTAGTTTTACCGTATTCATTGTTTATTCATATTTAGAGATGCCCCAACACCAAAAAAATTTACAATGAAATTTTCGGTTTTAACACAATACTTCTGTATACAGCCCAAAAAGCTAACGCAATAAAATCGTTCAAAGCAACATACAACGTAAGCGCTATTATTGTGTTATATGTTGCTTTTAACGAAGTTAGTTTAGTTTTACAATACTTCTACTTTTAAAAAATGTAAGAAGGCATAGTACACCACTAATACTGATCTATCCCATGAAATGAGAAACAGTACTGTACCTTTAACTATAAAGATTTAGGGGAAGTCATTCAGTTATTTTACATAATGTATCCGCACATGAAATTTCATGACGATACATATATGCTCTCGTAAATTATCTCACCCACATTTCACAGCCAACGCGGCCGTACCGTGCTGAAAACACCGGCTCTCTTTAGATCACCGAAGTCAGGCAGCATCAGGCGCGGTTAGTACTTGGGTGGGTGACCACCTGGTAACACCGCGTGCTGTTGGCACATTTCGGGCGCGGTAGCCCGGTGGTTTGCGCTCCGCATTTGCACGCTGCCACAACTGCCGCCGTGTTCATGCGGAGTACGATCACCTTAAACGTATTGGGTCCGTAAGTCCTTCCGAGAGGTTGGTGGTAGGGGAAGGAGGGTGCGGTCCCTGGGGATGCCTCCCCCACTGGGTTCCGATCTATATTGGATGGCACTTCCCGGCCATCCAAACAGTTACATTACAACTTTCTGGTAGGTCGGACGGTCTGGGTCTCAACAACAACCCACATTTCACAGGCAAATACATATTCATATTACACACTAACAGAATCAAATACATATATGAACACACACAAGTGCATATACATATATGCACACACCTAGACACACATGCATATACTATGCATACAATACATACATCTTGCGGAGAATAGTTGAACTTTGTTCATAAGGTCTTAAAACATACTTTTCCCCAATATGAGAGCTTAATGAATTTGACAAAATGGTCAGATGAAAATATTTTTTTTATTTTAAAAATTCGATTGAGGGAAAAAGCATTGCAGTACCTAACGCAAAATACCGAACTACAGAATGCAACAAATTTTGACGAGGTAAAAAAAATTGCTGACCAAAAAATGTAAAACACACTTAACTATTACTTAAAAGCAATCAAAACTAAATGAAATCGAAATAATGTCGGGGATTTATCTTGCAACAATGGTTATTACACTTTACCGTTGTCATTTGTTAAAGAATGCGCGCCGTGGAAAGCAAATTTTATCCATTCTTGGCGAACACTTTAATAAAGATTGAAAATTTAATTTTGAATTTAATCTAATTAAAATTTTGATAAAAAGAGATTTGAGGTTTCATCAGTTCGAACTACCGCACTTATATCACGTGTCTACCGCACGTGTCTACCGTGTCTTACGCACGTGTCTACCGTGTCTACCGCACTTACATCAGACCTGTAAGTGCGGTAGACATCGCGTGGCATCGCGGACAGATAGATAGACTCTTTCATTTATTAATATAGATTAAGGATCACCAGAACTATATAAATAGTTTAGCTTTTTCAAAGATGTATTCCTTGAATATAAATTAATAACACTTTTGTCTAAGAGTCAAACGTACCGCAGAATCAATAGGCGAGTCCTTGTGGATACGCTCACCTGAATCATCACAATGTACGGCACAGATTGTAAGACAAATTGTATGCATAAAATGTGTATCATTTTAATTATCCAAAAAAATCATCAATGCATAGGTACAATGTTACCACCACGACAGATAAAATTTAAGCATGACGGTAGTAGAAAATCGGAAGTATCAAATCTCAGAAAGATAAAGAAATTGACACTCTTGATTTTCTAATACTGTAATGAATATCTTTAGAAATATTTTCTTCTGATTTCTGTAATATATGCCATAAAAATACCAAACTCTGTTACGCTTACAAATTGAAATGTAATGTTTGTTTACTTCTTAAATGTATCTTCAATCAGTAAGGAAGAATTTGAATGCAACTAATCAGATTGCAATCTCATTTCCGATTTAGCTAAAATAAAAAGACTGTACGGCTGTTTCAAAATAAAAGCATATATTATTATTTTCTCCTTCCAGACAAAGCCGGATAGATTAGATTTATAAGCTTTTACTGAAGATATATAAAGCACAGGAAATAATTTTGCATTGCCTTTGGTTTTATCGTATATCTTCATGTAAATTGGAATCAGATGCAAAAATATCTGAAGTTCGATTGAAAGGTCAACGATCTCAAACATTTATTACAGAATAGTGTAATTAGGAATCGTTTGGAATAAAGTTACAGAGTCCGCTTCGACAATAAGAGCTTATAATATCGTCCCTGTAGCTCAACGGTACATCGTCGATAGGTCAGATCGAAGATCTAGAGTTGGATTACAAGTTGGATTAGCAAGATTCTTTTCAATGAAGCCCGAGCACATCAAACCTTTTGGTTAGTGCAAAGATGTCAGAGGTCTGAAAGTAACCTCAGTACCACTAGTACGGATTCAGCGGCCTCTGAAAGATTGAGCTCCAATTTCAAATCGAGAGTATAACGACCACGCAGGATACTAACTTGGGTAAAAAAATAGCAGTGGCAGGGGACTAACCTAAGGTAAAAATAGCAGGAGGTGATGCACATTTAGAATGTCAGTTGCCCTCTAATCTGACATTAGATAATGGGGAATGCAGAGAGTACTTCGGCGATTAGAGCTTGCAATTTTGTTCCAATAGCTTTACTGTTCCGAGTAGGTATCTAACCCTGGATCTCAGAGCATCGACAGGCCAGGTCTGAGATCCAGGGTTCGATTCCTGCGCGGGGCAGCAAAGCTTTTTACTGGGTCTTTATTTCTGCTTTATTTCTGCTTAAATTATGTGCATCTACATACTGAAACAACGCAATTACACTATATTTGAGTTTAAATGCTCATCCAAATATGATTATTTCTACAACGAAGCCTATTTTTCACCTATGTAAAATCTAAACAGCAAAATATGTAGAATGAGTTGTATTAAAATTACTGTATTTCTTTAACATAAAATCATTTAGTTCATGAAGTCTGCATAGCTGATATGAATGAAATATTCATTGATTTTACAAAGAGAAGGACGATTTTTTTCAATGAAATTTTACGCATAGAGTTTAATTACTTGTAGCTCCATGGTCTTAATTTTTAAACAAAATGAATTATTATAGTATTGTGATGAATGACATGAATGGGAAATTATTTATAAATGAAATGCTGCTTTTATAGAGAGAGCCAGGAGTGTTATTTTTTCTATGACGTCATGTGAATGAATTTGAGTTGTTTTCGATGAAGTTTTCAAATATAATAAATTATCGTAGTATTATGATAATTCTAAAATCATTACCGATGAATGTATCATATTTAAGAGATGTTTAAACCAGGCAATTTATATTTCAATGCCGTCATTTGAATGAAGTTAATTTTTTTCAATGAAGATTTAAGTTTTAAAATATAATAAATTAATATAGTATAGTGATAAGTTTTAAAATATTGTCGAAGAATGTATTGCATTTTAGACATGTTTAAATAAAATTGCACTGAAGTTGGAATGTGTTTCATAATCAATGCTTTAAGCAGGATTGATCTTTCTTGCTAATGAATGCAACACTTTAAAATATTGATTTTTTTTCCTAATCATGAATACAATATAATGCCATTCACGGCGATACTACTACTGTAATAGTATGGTCATGCAAGGCATTTTAGGCGAAATATATGTCTACTTTTGCTTCAAAAAGTTTCTGTATTTCAACTCTTAGCAATAGCTCTTTTTTTTGTTAGCAATACCATTCGCTACTTGTCGCGACATTTAATCTCATAGATGTGTTATACAAACCTGGAGTACCGCTCAGCATGCTTGCTCAACTTGCTGAAGAAGATTTTATGCTGTCTTCAATAATTGTGCCAAAACCTGTAGATGGAGGCACATTTTGTCCTAAATATTTTCTATTGGAGATAAATGTGAAGATGTGTGGGCCATGGTAGAATGTTGGTACTTCATGACATGCATTCTTGTGAGGCGAATGCCGTATGTAGATAGGCTTTTCCGTGCTGAAATAAGGAGTCATAACCACAAACCTGCGATTTTCAATTGGGAAGACTTGGATAATAGTCAGGTATGCCGTGGAGTGACGTGAATATGTTATTTCCGAAATATTAAATATCCGAATATTTTTTATTACCGATATTTCTGCGATGGCTATTGCCACCACCTACAGACAGTCTTCAAATTTAATTCCCAATATCCTAATAGAATATAGTTGATCAAGAGTGCGTAGGCTGAAAACAATTACATAACTATTTACATAATTTGCATAACCATTTACATAAATATTTGCAGTATAATATACTGGAGTGCAATCAATCTCGATTTCCTTTAGACTTTTAAAAATTGCATTCCTTGAATCCATCTTTAGGCACAGGGATTTACATTTCAAATTGCTATTCATAACTGTAGTATACCCTCACATATTTTAAGAATAAATATTGATATTGGAATAGAAATGAATGTCAAGATTGCTTTTAAATAACATTCGGTTTATCTTTAAAATGTTCCAGTGATCACATAACACAGTTTCCTTTAAAGTTCTACAATAATTCCGAAATAAATATTGGTTTATAATGGCAAATATTGAGAAACTCGAAATTCATAAAGCAAGCATTCTATAATGCAATTGAAACTCAAAGTCCGCTTGATTAATTGGTGCTTTAAAAGAATAGTTAAAAAATACACTGATTAAATTATATTGCTGCTGATATTTTGTTCTGTGCTGTGAATACAAATAACTTCAAATCTTACAAATGTACATTTGAGAATGAGTGTACTGATAGTTATTTTGCTCTGTGCTATGTATACGAATAACTTCAAATCTTATCAAAGTGCATCAGAAAACGTGCGTACAGATACGTTGTTCAGTCTGTGCTATGTATACGAATAACTTCAATACTTATCTAATTGTATCAGAAAATGTGTGTACTGATAGTTATTTCGCTCTGTTCTATGTATACAAATAACTGCAAATCATCAAATTACATCAGAAAATGTGTGTACAAACATTTATTTTCCTTTGGGTTATATATACAAATAACTTCAAATCGTATCAAACAACATCAGAAAACGTGCGTACAGATATGTTGTTCAGTCTGTGCTATGTATACGAATAACTTCAAATCATATTGTATCAGAAAATGTGTGTACAGATAGTTATTTCACTCCGTGCTATGCATGCGAATAACTTCAAATCATCAAATTACATCATAAAATGTGTGTACAGACAGTTATTTCGCTCTATGCTATGTATACGAATAACTTCAAATCTTATCAAACGGCATCAGAAAACGTGCGTGCAGATATGTTGTTCAGTCTATGCTATGTATACGAATAACGTCAAATCTTATCTAATTGTATCAGAAAATGTGTATACAGATAGTTACTTCGCTCTGTGCTATGTATACGAATAACTTCAAATCATCAAATTGCAGGAAAAAAAGTGTGTACAGACAGTTATTTCACTCTATGCTATGTATAAGAATAATTTCAAATCTTATCAAACTGCATCAGGAAACGTGCGTACAGATATGTTGTTCAGTCTGTGCTATGTATACGATTAACTTCAAATCTTATCTAATTGTATCAGAAAATGTGTATACAGATAGTTATTTCGCTCTATGCTATGTATACGAGTAACATCACATAATCAAATTGCATTAAAAATGTGTGTACAGACAGCTATTTCGCTATGTACTATGTATACGAATAACTTCAAATCTTATCAAATTGCATCAGAAAATGTGTGTACAGACAGCTATTTTGCTCTGTGCTATGCATACGAATAACTCTAAATCTTATCACATATCATCAGAAAATGTGTGTAGGATAATTAACTAGCAGATTTGAAAACAAAATGTCCCGCTTCTTAGTGAATGAAGTAAATACAGAATACTGTGGGAAATATGAAGCAATAAAAAACGAAGTTACAAATCCAAATGTTATAAATATCAATGAACGTTATAAATCCAAGTGATAAAAAGCAGAAAGAGGTGGCAACCGGTAAAAGGTTACACAAACAGATAAAACACAGATCAGAATATAGTTGGAGAAAGGAATTACAGTCGGGATTCAGATATGTAAAAAATTCTACAGAAAGAAATCCGAATTGTTAAGAATAGTTCGGTAGATCAATGAGCCACAGATAAAATGCGAACATAACCATTAAGTTCGGCACATGTGCATAAATTGATGCACCAAGCTTCTCATACAGTGCAATCAGAATAGATATGCATTAAGTTCCACACGGAGACATAATATGCACCGTAACATGATCGTACAACGTATTGCCGTAAGCATTGCATTGTGATGCTTTAAATCCCACCATTAAATCATTAATGCACGTTCCTGGAATACAATATATTAACATAATACTAAACAAACCCATTTTAACTTTAAAAAAATGCAATGTGGGCAGCACATGATTTCCCTTATATAATGTAATGAATTTACAACTTTTAGAGTAAAAAAATAGGTTATTCTTATAGTAGATACTTTTATTCTTTCCAAGATATTGAATTTTCGCCAATTAGTCGTCATTTTAATTGATTTAGCATCATGTTTATCCATTTGTCGAAATTTTCGTTAATTTGGCGACATTTAAAAAGTCGTCAAGTTGGCGACATTCTGCCAAATTCGTCGCCAAAATCTCGCCAAGCGTTATAGACGGGGAAATAAGTTATTCTTATAGCAGATAAATGACTACTGGAACTCAAATATAAAAGTATTACTGAAAGTATCTGTTCACAGGAATGGAACGAGCTGGATCCAGGAGAGTGATGTCACCAAATTTATCGCATTATATTACATATGAAAAGTGAACATGTTCCTCAACAGTTAATATTTTTTTTTAATTTATGGGATTTTTTTATAAATATATTTGAAAAATGTACAATGCTTTGAGAATGGTTCGTGCTAGCGTTCTAATGTTTATGTCAATCGTTTTCTAAGGAAAAATTACATAAAGAGTGTCTATTTGCGTAATTTTATTAAAAGTTTTGATTTTTTAATGATTTTTTCAAAATTTCACTGGAAAATTTAGGGGGTTCTGCACATTCGACGGCGTTTAAAAATATTAGGCTTCCAGTATTCACGGATTGTAATTTTTGTTGAAAATTTCATTCGAATCGCTCCATTCGTTCGTGAGATATCGTCTCCACAGGATCACTGACACACACACACACACACACACACATACTTTCACACACACACACACACAGACACCACTTAAAATGTTTGATTCGTGATCAGAGATGTTTGAAACTTGCTCTTCCGTCGAAAACTCGAATTCGAATTTTTGGCCTCGTCACAATACTTTCCTTATACATTATGTATATAAGGAAAGTAATATATATTTATTAAGCACCTTATGATGATAATTAGATTACAACAATTTACATATAATATTTAAGGAGGAAACCAGACATGTGAATCCAGCCATACAAAAATTCCTAAACTGGCTATGACATTTTAAAATCTGATTTGCACATACCTTCTTGTTGTCTTTAGACGTTTGGCCTGCATTGGATTGATAATTGAAACTTCTTTGTTTCACCTTCTCTATGCGACCACGGCCTCTTATTGATACATATCCGCATCTCGCCTGTTGAACCTATCTTCCTTTGTGTGGAACTTAATTATGGATAATTTCATAATTATAAACTCCAACATTAAGATTTATTTATAAATGTACACTACACCTTAATATAAATGCAGAATGTAAATAAATCATCATTGTAAGGTGAGTTGTATAAGAATTACTGATTAATTTTTCACGTAAAATTATTTACTCTGGAGCCTGGCATACAAGTGATATAAATGACATATTCATAGATTTTACATAGAGAAGCAGACGATTCATATTTCTATGACGCCATTTGAATAAAATTCATGTTGTATAATTAGAATTGCCTATGTCGACGAAGTTTCAAGTTTTCATAAATTAATGTAGTAATGTGATAATTTAAAAAATATAAGTGCTGAATGTATCACATTTTATAGATGTTTA
This sequence comes from Amaurobius ferox, assembly GCA_951213105.1. Lineage (NCBI taxonomy): Eukaryota > Metazoa > Arthropoda > Arachnida > Araneae > Amaurobiidae > Amaurobius > Amaurobius ferox. The sequence goes on along the minus strand of OX578147.1, from coordinate 52,052,633 downwards.
AGTTAAATTGCATTTCAGTTGGAAATTGTTTCATAATCATTGCTTTACGCATGACTAATATTTCATGTTTATTTCAGCATTCTTTCAGTCATAACTAGAGAATGGATAAATACACAATTTTTATATTAATATACGTAGAAAGAACAGTCTTAAATGTTCTTAATTAACCCTATTAATATAAAACAAAAAATTTTTGATATATTACTTTCCTTATATACAATAATGTATAAGGAAAATATTGTGACGGGGTCGAATATTCGAATTCGAGTTTTCGAAGGGAGAGCTCGTTTCAAGCATCCCTGATCACGAATCAAGCATTTTTGAAGTGATGTCTGTGTGTGTGAAAGTATATATGTGTGTGTGTGTGTGTATGAAAGTATATGTGTGTGTGTGTGAAAGTATATATATATGTGTGTGTGTGTGTGTCAGTGAGTCTGTGGAGACGATAACTGACGAAAGTATGGACCGATTCGAACGATATTTGGTACAAAAATTACAATCAGTAAACACTGGAAGCCTATTGCTTTTATACGCAGTCGAATGCTCTGAATCCCCCTAAATTTTCGAGTGAAATTTTACAAAAATCGTCACAAAAATCAAAACCTTTAATAAAGTTACACAAATAGACATTTCTTATGTAATTTTTCATTAGGAAACGATTGACATAAATTTTAAGACGCTAACATGAACCGTTCTCGAGATATTGCACAATTAAAAAAATATCAAAAAGTCATATAAAATAAAAAAAAATATTTCCTATTTAGAATCATGTTCACTTTTCATATGTAATCCCATGCGATGAATTTGGTGACTTCATTCTCGTGTATCTAGCTCGTTCTATTCATGGGAAAATATACGCTGAGTAACTTTTGTATTTGAACGCCAATAATCAATTATCTGCTGTAAGAATAACTTATTTCTCCGTCCATAACGTCTGGCGAGATTTTGGCGACGAATTTGGGGGAATGTCGCCAACTTCCCGACTTTTTTAAATGTTGCAAAATTAACGAAAACTCGCCAAATGGATACAATTCACTCTAAATCAATGAAAATTACGACTGATTGACGAAAATTCAATATCTGGGAAAGAATATAAATATCTACTATAAAATAATATATTTTTTTTACTGCAAAAGTACTAAATTCATTGCATTATATAAGGAAAATAATGTGCTGCCCACATCAGATTTTTTTTATTCATAAATAGATTAAACGATTTATAGTATTTTTTATTACATTTTTATACATATTTTAATTCTATCTAACAGGGTTGCTCTGCAAATTGTGAAATCGTAAAATTATCTATTTTCAGTGCTAGAGTAACAATTATAATCTTTTGGTTTTTACAGCTTCAAGACAACTTCATAGAGAATATATAATCAAGGAATTCACTCTCTTGCAGGCCGAGTTACAGACCCCTAAATGTCGGGGCTTATCACGTCAAGTACAATATACATTCTACTACGAATATAAAGTCCATACATACGACTTGCCGGATTCCAAAATATGCATAATATCTGAATATGTTAACAAATCTAAATCAAAGACTTTAGAAAACAATATATTTCATTTATATAATAATATGTGAAAGTAGAAATGATACAAATTATACGTTAGGCAAAATAAATGTAGAGAATTCCGCCCAGATATAATTTTATTTTAAAGCACTCAATCTATATTTCGTATATAAATTTAAAATACCATTTTGTATGTACGGAAAATTGCATTTCAAACTTCACTTGATAGCAGTATTATACGATCAGATGTTTTTGGAATAAGGGATTTTCATTGGGGAAGAAATGAAAGACAAGATTACTTTTGAATAACTTTCGCTTTATCTCTATATCGTTTTGGTGATTACTTTTTGCCATTTCCCCTAAACCCCTTTCGAAAGGTCGGTAATTCAGAATAGGCTGACTGATCATATCTAAAAAGAGTTTTGTAGAATTCTAAATTCTTAGATTGGAAAAAGGCACATTTATGATATTTGAATTAGAAGTTTGGGATGTGGGATGCGAATAAGTTCTTTCCCTACATAGAGTGTATATTAAAATATATTAGTATAAAAGTGCATTAGTATATAACTATAAAAGTTAGTATAATGTCTACATGGATAGTATATCCCCCAATGCCAATTGCGAGCTAAATTGGTATAGGGAGAGTATTGTAAAAGGGTCGAAAATTCGAATACAGTTTTCGACGTTAAATCATGTTTAAAAAATTCCTAAACTGTAATCGATACATGATGATATCTCTCTCTCTGATAAAGATGATAATCGATAAAGATAATCGATAAAGATGATATATCTCTCTCTGCGTGTGCGTATGTGTTTGTGTTAGTGTGCGTGAATGTATGTACTACATTAGTGTACGTGTTGAAAACCCAGACCGTCCGACTCATCCTGAGGACTTCAGCAATAATTTGGACGGTCGAAAAAGGCTGTGTGCACGTGTGTATGTATGTTTTTGTGATTAACCTGGAAGATTGGAATCAAGCGTCTTGACGGTGATCTCTATTTCTCTCTATCTGCGTGTATGTGTCTGTGTGTGCGCGCTTATGAACTATATTAGTGTACGTGTGTATGTATGTCAGTGTGTGCATGTATGTTAATGTGTACATATATGTTAGTGTGTTTGTTAATGTGTGCATGTATGTTAGTGTGTGCATGCTAGTGTGTGGGTCCTTTGTGTAAATGGATAAGATACCTGACGAACAAGTGGTGCATTTCGAACGTAATGTTGTACGATTATTATAGTCAGTAAATACTGAAACCATGTTGATTTCAAACGCGATTAAATGTTACGAAAATCTTCCAATTTTGGATAGAAGTTCTGAAAAAATCTTTGAAAAATCAAGACCATTAACAATGACAAATAAAAAAGCATTTCAAACAAAATCCTTCATTAGAAACCGATTGATACAAACTTTAGATTTCCAGGATGACCCGCATTCGACGTATTACACGTTTTTCAAGAAATTTATCAAAGGAGTACATAACATTAAAAAATCTTATCCTCAAATATGTTCACTTTCCATATGCAATAAAATGCAACAAATATGTTAATATCATTCCCGTGTATCTATTATGTTCCATTCACAAGGTGAAGAACAGTTTATAATAGCTTTATATTTTAACTGCCAGGAATAATTCAAAAGTCGTTTATTTCACATGACGTTAATTAAATGTCAATTGCATTTTGATTAGAATTTTGCACATCGGTGTGAAAAACTCAATCTATTTGGACTTATAAGTTGCCCCAAACTCCCAATTTCAAATTAGGTATCATTAGTTTAATGTCTAGAACATTCTGCTGTGGACCTTATGCATCATAATTTCGCTGTAATAGTATCCATTATAATATTTTTCCATAATAATATTTATCCATTGCATTATGTAGAAAACCCAGACCACACGACCAACCCATAGGCTAATGGTAGCTTTCTGTGTGGCCGGCCATTGCATTATGTACAGAAGATCATGTGTACAGAAGATCATGTGTAATCCATATCAAACATTTTCGTTCTATAAAAATAAAAAATCTGATGTGGGCAACACATGACTTTCCTTATATAATGTAATGAATTTACTACTTTTACAGTAAAGAAATAGGTTTTTCTTATAGTAGATACTAATATTCTTTCCAAGATATTGAATTTTCGACAATTAGTCGTCATTTTCATTGATTTAGCAACATTTTTATCCATTTGGCGAGATTTTCATTAATTTGGCAACATTTCAAAAAAGTCGCCAAGTTGGCGACATTCCGCCAAAATCTCGCCAAGCGTTATGCACGAAGAAAAAGTTATTCTTACAGCAGATAAATGACTATTGGCGTTCAAATACAAAAGTATTATTCAAAGTATGTTTTTTCATGAATGGAACGAGCTAGATCCACGAGAATGATGTCACTCAATTTATCGCATGGTATTACATATGAAAAGTGAACATGTTTCTCAATAGGATTTTTTTTTATGTGACTTTTTCATAATTTTTTTTTTTAAATGCACAATATCTCGAGAACGGTTCATGTTAGCGTTCTAAAAGTTATGCCAATCGTTTTCTAATGAAAAATTACATAAGAAATGTCTATTTGCGTAACTTTATTAGCGGTTTTGATTTTTTGACGATTTTTTCAAAATTTCATCCGAAAATTTAGGGGGGTTCTGAACATTCGATTACGTACAAAAACAATAGGCTTCCAGTGTTTATGGATTGTGATTTTTGTACCAAATTTGGTTCGAATCGGTCCATTCATTCGTCAGTTATAGTCTCCACAGACTCACTGACACACACACACACACACACACACACACATACTTTCACACACACACACACACACAGACATCACTTCAAAAATGTTTGATTCGTGATCAGGGATGCTTGAAACGTGCTCTCCCGTCGAAAACTCGAATTCGAATTTTCGACCCCGTCACAATACTTTCCTTATACATTATGTATATAAGGAAAGTAATAATGGTCTTAAAAATAGCTGACGATAGAATAAAATAGGCGGATTTTGCAAATTTAATGGTAATTTGGTCATATGACACGCTGCACAAAGTTATTCAAAGTTAGTTATTTCTCCACACGCTTCATACGAACATGAATTTCTAAATATCTAAAATGTTTCAATTTTGAGAATAGAAATGGTGATTGTTTTGTAGTTCTGTAAACACGGAAATTGCAGTATGTAATAAGACACAATTTTATCTATTATCACTGCATATTGCCTTATTTCCATAATTTTTTTCAATCTAAAAATCAGTCATTAATAAAAAATATTATCGTAGTTTGATTAGAAAGATGATTTTGGTATCTGAAGCGTATCGTTGCTTACTATAATAACAAATAAGATGAAAAAGGTATAAAATATTTGAATTATGAAAAACATCTTCCATAATTACAAATTAAAATTGTGAGACCAGGATACACGTAGACAGGTTTATATGATTATTTATGATATATAAGAGGCAAGACGAAGGGCCGAGTCTGGTTGACGTCAATTTTACAGCGGTCCTGATCCAAGAGAACAGTAAACCACAAAAAAGGGGACTAAAGATGAATCTACGAGATTGGTTCAAAGTTCAACCAATAAGGAATATTTGTTGTCGCATAGTCCAGACGTCAAACAATGATAACCGAAGAGGCGTATCAGACATCAGGCAAAAAGAGGTGGCAACCGACATAAAGTTCTATAGAGGCAGATCAATACAGATGAGAATAAAGTTGAAGATAACAGTTACACTCGGGATTCAAACATGCATAAAGTGCTCCAGAAATACCACATACTATATGAAAATAATAATACGCTCGAATGAACAGGGAACCATAGACAAAATGCGACACATGCCTTAAGTTTTCCACAGGTGCGTAAAGAGATGCATTAAGGTTCTCATATAGTGCTGTCAGAATACGGAGCATTAAGTTCCACACAGAGGCAAACAGGTGCAACAGGCGAGATGCGGATATGCATCTATAAGAGGCCGACGTCATATAGAGATGGTAAAACAAACATATTTCGAATATCAACCCAATGCAGGCCGAACGTCTAAAGACAACAATAAGGTATGTGCAAATCAGATTATAAAAGGTCATAGTCAGTTTAGGAATTTTTGTATGCCTGGTCTCACATGTCCTGTCTCCTTCGTAAATATATAAGTATAATTGTTGTAATATAATTATGATTGTAAGGTTCTTAATAAATGTGTATTTTAAAGTTAAAATGGTTAGAATTAATTGTGCAGTCTTATGTTTATATATTTTATTTCAGGAACTCGCATTAAAGATTTAATGGTGGGTTTTAAAGCCGCGCAATGCAATGTTTACCACTTACATTCAACGGCCATGTTTGATCTATTAATTTAAAAGTATCCTTTGCCTAGTCTGTTTTATTTATTAATTTGCATCACAAAAATATATCAAGGATGGTTGGTTTTGCTCAAATAGATTTGATTACGAAATTTTAGGAAATTCGTATTTTGCACATGATGGTATAGCATTTTGTGTACATAGCTGTTCTTGAGTTGTAGTTGGAAAATGTTGAAGTTTCAAGATTGATATACTTCTCACACAACATTCCAAGACTTAAAATTTTTCTTCATATGTTTCTATCTACAACAGTTTTAATTGTGCAATAACTTTGTCAATAAGTCTCACACTATGATAGATCACACATCAATAACATAGGATATATTCCACCCTATTCGTGCACTTATTCCTCTAGATCACTAATAGTTACTATAGGACTCCTTTGCAAAGCATAATTACTAGATAACAGCTGAATAAAACATAATTACTTTCTATTCTCCTAGACGTCATTCCTAGTTAAATGTACATGTCCAACAAACAGTGAAATTCGCTATATTCTAAATCAAGTATAATAAAGTGGTAATACTACCACAGACATTCCGCACAGCGACAAGTAATATAAACAAAAAAATTAAATGTATTTTTAGAGATATTGAATTATCGCCAACTAGACGACATGTCCCAAGAGTTACCTTTGTCGCCAAGCGCGACAGACATAGATATTGGCTTCTCTTAAGCATGTAAAAAAGGTAAATCCAATTAATGTAATACTAAGCATATTCGTAAACATAAATATGGATTTTGCTTAGAAATACAGAAAACATAGCATTTGATTTTACTGACTTGGACACCAAAAATATTTCTAGGAATTGTTTATTACGAAAGAAAAACTTTATGCTTTCTCCACGGAAGCACACAACTCTTAACATTAATAAATATTTAAAAGATCCGCTGATTCAAAACACGAAACGTTAAATCACAGGTGACTTCCCCCATATTGCAAGATTCAACTGTAACTAGAATATTTGCATTCAGACGATCAGATCCATAGTGATAGTTAGGTTATTCATCTAAGGCTTTCTGAGTTAGAATGCAGCCTTGTAATAGGTAAAATATATTTCCCTGTCGAAATGTCTCATCCCCTTGTGCATAGTAAAAAACAATAAAGCTAAGAAATTTGAGTAATCTAATATAATTCATTTCCAAAACAAGCCAAAACGTATGCTTAATGGCCAAGAAAATTTACGCCACCGTCTATAGGCGTAGTCCTTTTCAGACTCTTTTGATATGTTAGGTCAATGTTAATACTGAATTAATGAATGTAATCAATTTAAGAAAATTTTCAATTTAAGACACAATATATGAACGAAAAATATTCAAAATTTATGTCAGTTAAAAGTAAACAAACACAGCTGGTGTTTATTATTATTTTAATATACATTCATTTCCATAAAAATTTGCGCACCAAGAAAGAGTTGTCAGAATCGAACGAAATTTTATATATGTGAATGCAACGTTGATATAAGTAAGTGATACAAAAATCAAAGTAAAAGGATCATTTATTACAGGAAAAACTACAAATGAATGGAAGTTCTAGTACCATGTTGGGCCACCTCTAGAGTAAATACACGATACAATACGAGCTGGAATTGAGACATACAGGTCCCGTATAGTGTCCTGCGTCATCATATTTGGCAGTTGTTATGAGCTCGCTTCAAGTTCGACCAAACTCGTAGGCGGTTCAACTTGCAGTTCCAAGTGATCCCCGACATGATCGATCAGTGGCAAATCTGGAGATCGGGCTGGCCAGAAAAAGCTGTTAAAATGGCAAAAGCATTCCCGTGACACCCTTGTTGTGTGTAGCCGAGCATGGTCCTGTTGAAAAATACCTCCTGGGAACCCAGCCTTTAGTGGCAACACATGGGTCTGAGGGATGTCACGAACGTACCGCTGAGATGTCAAGGTTCCGTGGATCAATATTAGAAGTGACAGGGTGTCGTATGCGACGGCAACCCATACCATCACATCGGCTGTGGGAGCGATGTGCCGCTGTAAAGTGAAGGCAGGATTGAGGAATTCACCACGGGGCCTCTACACAAGTATATGGTTGTCATCACTACCCAAATTGAATCTCGATACGTCACTGAAGACGACCTGGTTCCATTCGGTTGCGGTCTCATCCCGTCAAGCGCGACACCACTCCAAACGTAGGTGACTGTTTGTGTGTCATTAGCAGTATACGTAATGGGTGCCGCGCTACCAATTGTCCTTCAGCCACGCTCTTCGCGATGGTACTGACAGACACAGGGGCCCGTAGTGAAGGTGCTGCCTGTGCCCGGATGACGGACAATGATGCAGCTGGCTCTGTGCGTGCGTGTCGGGTGATGTGACGGTCTTCTCGGCTGTTGGTCTGTCGAGGGACTCTGAGCCTGGCCGTCGTGTATGCGACCTCTCTCTCGTCCACTGATCTCAATACCTCCTTACAGTAAAGTCAGAACGACCTAGGTAGCAGGCTACTGACCGAGCTCACCACCCGGCTTCCATCACTCCAATTGTTCTTCCCCTCTGGAACTCTGACAGCTGATTGTCTTCGATAACGGCGTAACGGCATCCCTAATGAAAAAGGGTCCCTCTGCAACAGATTAAGTACAGACAAAAAGCCTCTGCGTAGCTTTTGTCTGTAGCTACGCACAAAAAACATCTGCGCAGCTTTTGTCTGCGCCAGGGAGAACGCAGTTCAACGGTCTTTGGTGGCAATGTGCAAACACGCTGTATTTCTAATCATTTGCATATCTGCCTGACATGTACCTTCATGCCAAGTTTCGTTACGATCCCACAATTACTTCTTGGTGCGCAAATTTTTATGGCAATGAGTGTATTTATACATTCATTTATATCCTTTTATATTATAAATATTTTATTTATATAATTGTTTAGTTTCAACTTACATTAACCACTATCGTTTCCTACCAACCAAATCCTTACATTACAATTGTTCGCATCATAAAAGCGATTATTTTCGAGAAAACATCAACCGATGTCTACACAATACTTAAGTCCCCAAAATAGCAATACAGCAATACATTGCATACGGCTTAAATAATTATATTCATAAAAACCAAATCGTAATTAACACATATAATTAACAATTATAATTAACAGATGTTTATAATTTTTAAATTTTATTCATAAAAAAATGAAATTTTATAAATCAACACAATAGCATATCTATCTAAACAAAATGATGGTGAATAAAACTTAAAAATATTTTTCTTATTTTATGTTTACTTCATATATAATTCAGATACACAGTGATTTTAAATAAATTAATGAATATCATCTCTCGTATTGCATGTCACAAAAGTTTACAACATGGGTTTTAATATTGTTAAAAAAATAATACAAGAATATATTAAAATACAAAGGCGTCATAACTTTGTTTCTAAAATAAGCAAACTAGTAAATTAGAGAATTTCACTAGACAAACATGAAAACAAAGTCACATATTCAAGAAGTAATTTGACTTTCTTATTAATACTTAAAAATCTTCTAGTGTAGCGAATGTAATATTCTTTCAGAGGCACACTCTTTTCGAACTCTTTAATTTTCTAGAATATATGTGGAATATTCGTAGATTCTATTTGTTTACAATACATATTCAAAACAAGTAGTTTATAATCACTTACTTAGTTAAGTCCTGTTTTTTAAAATCTCATGTGGGCAGAACATTACTTTAACTTTAAAATCCAATAACATTATTTCTGTCCCAATGAAATAAGTAGGTACAAATTCCAGCGCTGACAGTTTGACAATTTGACGCTGACAGTATGATCATTTGCATAACTCTTAATACGATATTTGCATGCCGAGTTTTGTTGCTATACCTTCATTTTTTATAGGTGCAGATAGTTTTTGCAAAGAGTGTATTTCGAGTTTAGGCGTTTGACAGTTCTTGATCGAATTTAGGCGTTTGGTAGTTCTTGATATCTAAGTACGGTAACGAAACCAATAAGATTTCTTCATAGGTTTATTTCCTTTACAATTCAGTACCAGGAGGCAGATTTTCTTAAATTGGACAAATTGGAGCGAATCAAAAATTAACTTTTGTTGAGGATCTTATTGCATTAAAGACATTTATTACTTTCCTTATATACATAATGTATAAGCAATGTATTGTGATGGGGTCGAAAATTCAAATTAGAGTTTTCGACGGGAGAGCACGTTTCAAGCATCCCTGATCACGAATCGAACATTTTTGAACTGATGTCTGTGTGTATATGTGTGAAAGTATGTGTGTGTGTGTGTCAGTGAGCCTCTGGAGACGATATCTCACAAACGAATGGGGCGATTCGAATGAAATTTGGTACAAAAATCACAATCCATGAATACGGGAAGCCTACTGTTTCAAAACACAATCGAATGTTCAAAATCCACCTAAATTTTTAAGTGCAATTTTGAAAAAATCATTAAAAAATCGAAACCTTTAATAAAGTTACGCATATAGATATTTCTTATGCAATTTTTCCTTAGAAAACGATTGCCATAAACTTTAGAACGCTATCCTGAACCATTCTTGAGATACTGCACATTTTTCAAATAAGTTTATCAAAAAATCCCATAAATTAAAAACAAATGTTAACTGTTGAGAAACATGTTTACTTTTCATATGTAATATCATGCGATAAATTTGGTGACATCATTCTCATGGATCTAACTCGTTCCATTCACTAGAAAAGATACATTAAGTAATACTTTTGTATTTGTACGCCAATAATCATTTATCTGCTGTAAGAATAACTTATTTCTCCGTCCATAACGCTTGGCGAGATTTTGGAGACGAATTTAGCGGAATGACGCCAACTTGGCGACATTTTTAAATGTTGCCAAATTAACGAACATCTCGCAAAAAGGATAAAAATGACGCTAAATCCATGAAAATGACGACTAATTGAAAAAAAATCAATATCTTGGAAGGAACGTAAGTATCTACTATAAGAATAACATTTTTTTAAGTGTAAAAGTAGTAAATTCATTGCATTATATAAGGAAAGTCATGTGTTGCCCACATCAGGCTTTTTCTTATTGAATTAAAGACATTAATAACATTTCTTTTATATTGAAATTATTCTTTAATTTATAAGGTTTTGTTTTATTTTATAAGGTTTAAAGACGTACTTTGCAACTGTCGGTCTATGAACACCGGGTCACTGTGGAATACATATGGATGCTGTTTTCTTCTTACCATTTTTCTTCAAAAGCATGAAAGATTTCGAATTTTCTTGTAAAACAATTCATCTACGATATTCATTCGTCACAATATTCATCTGAAATACTAAAAATCCTGTGTAAAATGTATTTATTCACTTAACGTATATCCTTTTTAGACTCATACAAGCGTATCTGCATTTGCATTCAAAGATCTTGGTAGTAAACATATTTGGATTTTTAAATTGACTCTTTCGGTTTCTTCCAGTATTCTTTTCTATTTCTCCCCATTCAAGATTAAACATCAAAATTAGCAGTTCATAAGCATAATCTTCCATAGCATTTGTTCCAGTACCCTTGTGTTGAGAAATCAAACATAAATTCCCAAATCACCGTCTTCGGAATATAAGTGTCAGTGAGGTTATGAATAAGACCTATTTAAATTACTTAGGGTCAATAAGAGGATTATTGACTTATTTACCATTCTTAAGGCAAAACGATCCAAACCTTGGCGGGAAGAAGTAAATGGAAGGAAGCTGTTTGAAGTTGGAGTTACAGCAACCCTGCCCACAGTCTCCCACTTTCAACCTGGTACAATCAAACACAGCTCTCTCTGTGTTATTCAATTAAAAATTTACTATTTTGTTCTCTAGAACGGTTTGTGCTAGCATTCTGAAGTTCGTATCACAAGTCGTTTGTGATTCGTATCGTCGTTTGTGATACGTAAGAAATGAATATTTATTTAAGAGTATTAAAGACCTTAGAATTTTATTAATTTTTCCAAAAATTTATTCAAAATGTGTGTGGGGGGGAACTTTCGAACTTTCGAGTACTTTTAAAATCAACAAGGATCCAGTATTTCCTGATTTTAATAATCGTGCCAAATTACTTCCTAACCGTTCCATTCGTTCGTGAGATATCACGTCAAAAGACTCACGGAAACACACTTTACACACACTTAACACGCACACACACAGTAAAATATGACCTTTTATCGATGGCCAGATTGGAGTATGGAACCGGAGTTTTACAGACAAATTTGATCAAACTGGCATAACTTCAAAAATTGGTATTAAATGGCTCGATTTCCTTATGGTCAATTGGTAACGCATAGACTACTGAATTCAAACTAAACTATTTATTGTGAACACAATAACTAATACAGCCGCTGAATGTATAACTGAAGATTTATACATATTTAACAGCCACACACCACAAATGACACTTACCCGTATTCTTCTTCAAGTCAAAAGACTCACGGACACACACTTTACACACACATACGCTGTAAAATATGACCTTTTTCTCGATGGTCAGATTGGAGTATGTATATGCAGTTTTAACACTAATCTGAACAAACTGGCATAACTTCAAGCCTTGGTATTAAATGGCCCAATTGCCTTATGACCAACTGGTAACGCACAGACTCCAGAATTCAAATTAAACTATTTATTGTGAACACAATAACTAATACAGCAGCTGAATGTATAACTGAAGATTTATACATATTTAACAGCTACACACCACAAATGACACTTGCCCGTATTCTTCTTCAAGTCAAAAGACTCACGGACACACACTTTACACACACATACGCTGTAAAATATGACCTTTTTCTCGATGGTCAGATTGGAGTATGTATATGCAGTTTTAACACTAATCTGAACAAACTGGCATAACTTCAAGCCTTGGTATTAAATGGCCCAATTGCCTTATGACCAACTGGTAACGCACAGACTCCAGAATTCAAATTAAACTATTTATTGTGAACACAATAACTAATACAGCAGCTGAATGTATAACTGAAGATTTATACATATTTAACAGCTACACACCACAAATGACACTTGCCCGTATTCTTCTTCAAGTCAAAAGACTCACGGACACACACTTTACACACACATACGCTGTAAAATATGACCTTTTTCTCGATGGTCAGATTGGAGTATGTATATGCAGTTTTAACACTAATCTGAACAAACTGGCATAACTTCAAGCCTTGGTATTAAATGGCCCAATTGCCTTATGACCAATTGGTAACGCACAGACTCCAGAATTCAAATTAAACTATTTATTGTGAACACAATAACTAATACAGCAGCTTAATGTGTAGCTGAAGATTTATACATATTTAACAGCCAAAAAAATTAAACTTGCCCGTATTCTTCTTCAAGTCAATAGACTCACGGACACACATTTTACACACACACACGCGGTAAAATATGACCTTTTCTCGATGGCCAGATTGGAGTATGTATAGGGAATTTTCAGACTAATCTGAACAAACTGGCATAACTTCGAGCCTTGGTATTAAATGACTCAATTGCCTTACAACCAATTGGTAACGCACAGACTCCAGAATTCAAATAAAACTATTTATTGTGAACACAATAACTAATACAGCAGCTGAATGTATAACTGAAGATTTATACATATTTAACAGCCAAAAAAATGACACTTGCCCGTATTCTTCTTCAAGTCAATAGACTCACGGACACACACTTTACACACACACACGCTGTAAAATATGATCTTTTCTCGGTGGTCAGATTGGAGTATGGAGATTTCAGACTAATCTGATCAAACTGGCATAACTTCAATCCTTGGTATTAAATGGCCCAATTGCCTTACGAACAATCGGTAACGCACAGACTCCAGAATTCAAATTAAACTATTTATTATGAACACAATAACTAACATAGCAGTTTTATGTTTAACTGAAGATTTGCATTTCGCCCAATTGGTAATGCACAGACTCTAGAATTCAAATGAAACTATTTATTGTGAACACAATAACTAATGCAGTGACTGAATGTATAACTGAAGATTTGTATATATTCAACAACCAGATTGCACTTGCCCGTATTCTTCTTCACGTCAAAAGGACTGCCGCAGTGTTTACATGTAGTACGATCACGTTAAACATGTGGGTCCGTAAGTTCTTCCCAGAGATTGGTAGTAGGGGAGGGGGGTACGGTTCCTGTGGATGCCTCCCCACTGGATTCTGGTCTAAATTGGGTGGCTCTTCCCGGCCGTCCAGACTGTTACCTTACACCTTTCTGGTAGGTCGGACGGTCTGGGTCTCAACAACAGCAACAACACACTTTACACACATTTCACATACGCACACGCTGTAAAATATGACCTTTTCTCGATGGCCAGATTGGAGTATGTATAGGGAGCTTTACAGACTAATCTGATCAAACTGGCATAACTTTGAACCTTGGTATTAAATGACTCAATTGCCTTACGACCAATTGGTAACGTATAGACTCCAAAATTCCAATTAAACAATTTATTGTGAACACAGTAAATATTAGCAGCTAACACAATAACTAACAGCAGCTTTATCTTTGACTAAAGATTTATATGTATTCAACAGTTAAATTGCACTTGCTCGTATTCTTCTTCACTTCAAAATAATCACGGACACAATCTTTACACAGATTCACACACTGTAAAATATGACATTTTCTCGGTGGCCAGATTGGCATATGTATAGGGGGTTTTACGGGCAAATCTGATCCAACTGGCCACCTTCAAACCTTGGCATTTAATTACTCAATTGGCTTAAGACCAATTGATAACTTACAGACTCCAGATTTCAAATGAAACTATTTATTGTGAACACAATACCAATTACAGGGACTGAATGTATAACTGAAGATTTATATACTATATTCAACAGCCAGATTGCACTTGCCCGTATTCTTCTTTAACCCAGACTATCCTACTTACCCAAAAGTGTGCTGTAGGCGCTTAGACTGCCGAGAAATTCCACCCAAGTTAAACCATAACCCAGTGGGGTGGCATCCACAGGGATCGTACCATCTTTCTCCCAACACCAGCCTTTCGGAAAGACTTGCGGACATGCATATTTAACGTGCCCGAACTCCGCGCGAACACGGATACAGTTTGGTCAGGAATCGAATCGAATTCGGGTCATCCGAGTGCAATTCCACCACGCGCTAAACACCGGGTTGTCTTATTCTTACCCGCCCGTATTGTAATTTAAAATCAACATTGAATTTACCAGAGCTTGGAGATAAAAACGACGTTACACTAAACGCAGAATATAATATAAATGGCCAAATTAAACTGCATCAACGGACATCTAGATATGTCCTAGAACATTCTATGATACTAGATTCTCCCTATCGTCACTATACCCCCTCATTAGTATCTCTTGCACCAACGGACGTGGAACCTTCAAATACTCACTCTTACAGAATTCAACATCCTGGCAAACACATTCTCTCGGTCACGAACCGATATTTTATATTGCCGTACCGCAGGAACGCAAAAATGTTACGAGGCTCGGCGATTGGTCAACATAACGGAACTCGTCAGAAATTGTTAAATTGAGGTAAAACATATTTTTAGAACGTAAACTAAGTGAAACCATAATCAAAGGTTATTACCTTTCAACCCACACACAGACATAAATTCATAAACGCTGAAATCGAGTGCGGTGATGCTTGAAACGTGCTCTTCCATTGAAAATTCGAATTCGAATTTTCGCCAGAATACATTTATTTTCTATATATTATATTATGTTTGCATTGAAAGTAAAAATCATAAACTGTTAAAATAGAGTGATAATAATACATTTTCCTCAAATATATGTTTTCTTAAAGATGTTGAACAAGTAAATATATCTTGCAACCACTTATTAATATTTCAAAGCTTGTTATGAAAATACTGCTATATACTCAAAACATTAATAATCTGTTTTTCTTTATAATTAAATTGCTAAATAAGTTATTTTGATATATATAGCAATTCAAATACCTTATGGGAAAATTGCATTAGTTTAAAACTCGTTTTAAAGTTTAAGAAAAATAGTATATTATTCTAACAATATTTTACAAAGTTATTTTTATAGAAATTTAAATAAATTACGTTATATCAACTAATCAGTTCAAAATAAATATCGATTTAATTTTAATATGCATTATCCTTAACAATATAACAAATAATTGGATTACAGTCGGCATTAAGTTGTTTATTAATGGCAAACAATGGCGAGAGATTTTTTTTTTCAGTATTTTTGACCAGAAGGCGCCTAAAGAGATCTATTTCTCAGAGTCAGCTATAGGCAAATTTTAGAGTATGACTAATATGATTTTGAGTATGACTAATATTTAAAGTATGACTAATAATATCAAATATGCCTTAATATACCTACCTTAATATACCTACCTGTATATTAACACACAATTGTTACATCCTTGTTGACGAATTAGTGAGAATTTTTAAAAAAGAAAAATCGAACATTTTACTTTACCTGGAATACATAGCAGTGTATAGAGAAAGTATTGGAATCAAGTCGAAAATTGCAACTCGAAATTTCGACAGATCTATAGATTTTGACACCTCCAGAATACGAAAAAAAATCATTTTCGAATGACTTCTGTGTGTGTGTCTGCCTGTCCGTCTTTTCGTCTGTGCAATGTATTTATCCACTCCAACTCAAAAACTAATGGAACCAATTTCATAAAATTTGGTAGGTAAGTGTGTGTGATTCTAGTGCCGATTCTAGTGCCGATTAGGTTCTGGTACGATTCAAGATAAAAAAAAACGCCTTCATTTTGCGAAATGGTCCACAAAAATTTCATGTATCCACTCTAGCTAAAATACTAATTACCCAAATTTCACAACATTTGGTAGATAAGTCACCTGTGGGATATCCTGGTGCTGGTTAGATTGTAGTGCGAATCAGGAAGAACAACTTGCCTTTTTTACGAAGTGGTCCGCAAAAATTGTTGTTTGCTGTTGTTGTTTCTTATCCCACTTGACTGACAGCAACATCAGATCAAGTCCACGAACCCGTGAGTCTTCAGAAGATGAAGAACTACTCCAGGACTGGAGTACAGCTGGCTCCTCAGGCATCCATTACAGGTCAAGGTATGGACAGGAGAGGCCTGAGCCAAATTGCACTTCGGGTAAAGGGGATGTACCTTAGAACCCAACACATGTCGAAGAGCACGAAGATGGCCGCTGCGGAGTCTGTCCAGAGCCGTCTGTTCACCTCTCAAAGCAGCACCAGGACGTCTACAATCCTACCACTCATGTACGGGGGCCTTTCTCCAAGTGGAGTTGATTTCAAGTTTGACACGAGAAGCAAGTTCCGAGGAAGAAAGACAGCCATCGTCAATAGAACTCCTGAGGCTGCCCACCTTGGCCAGACTATTCGCAACCTCATTACCGTAAATGTCTACGTGAGAAGGTACCCATTGAAAAAATATTCTATTTGGGGCACACAAGTAACCCAAATGCTGAACAATATTTGCTGTCGTTACGTCACCATGTCTCCACTTTTCAGCCAGGTGCTGAATAAAACTACGGCTATCGCTCAGAATCCAGTTATCTGTATTAACTCTCTCCTTGACACAATAACTCGAGACCAATTACTATGAGTTCCGTCCGAAAAACTGAGCAGCAGATGGGGTTTCTCCTACATGTTCCAATGCCATTCCCCTGCTTGATGTAGACCCCCCCTACCGGAGATGGCGTCATCACCCCTACTTCCATCAGTATAAATCTACAACGCTTCACCGGGAATTTTATAAATAGTTTCCAAAGCGAGCTGTTAAAGATAATCTGAGAAGATGCGGGTCTTTGCTAGTGTATGAGCAGAGTTCAGTCCTGAAGAGACCCGGTCACGAAACGACGCAGTAACCTCCACATAGCAGGCCAGAGAGACATGCTCAATCAAACATTGTTAAAATCAAAAACTAAGTGTGCTCAAATGTATCAATTAAGTTCTTGTTTTACGCATAATTTTTGAAGAGGGATAGAATAAGATAAAATCCATTACTCTGCTGTTCTCGAGGTATTTGAGATTTTTCTCACGTTTGTTATACCGCCTTTGAAAAAATATTCAATCTAATAAAATTGAAAATCTATCTGTCTGTCTGTCTGCTTGTCTCATCATCACGGGAGAACTGCTGAATCGAATTTGCTGAAATTTTGTGGGTAGTCTTGAAACAGCCCCACTTAAAATTTAATCCCTGTTTTGAGTCTCTACAAACAGTGATTCTTGAGATAGTAGTAAAAATGAAACTTTCGTTTGTATCCTCATCACGTGAGAACGGCGGCACTGAATTTAATGAAATTTTCTGCGTAAGCTTCAAATAGGCCCCCTTAAATTTAGTCCAAGTTTCGAGTTTCTAAGACCAGAGGTTATCCAGATATTAATGAAAAACGAAACGTTTTCCTAGGAGTTCAACTCTCTTAACTCCCTGGTTCCGACAAACGAAAAGGTTGAAAATCGTTTGTTTCAAATGTGAAAGTGAATTAAAAGTTTATCTCTGAGTTTGGTGGCAGATTTTTTTACAAAATAGTCACTTTTATATCCTTTACTTTCTGATTTATATCTTTATTTTCTGAAATCATGAATTACTTGAAAACATGAATTTAAATGGAAAATCTATCACCATGGTTTATTTTTCACCAGTTTCTACTCAACGATGAAGAGTATTAAGAAATCAAAATGGTTAATTAATTTTAACATTTTATGCGGATATACCACGTTGCTCGGCAACGCTATTAAATTACATGTATTTGTTAATGTTTATTATTATTTTTTGGATTTGAATAATATATAAAAGGATATAAAAGTATATCTTATAACTGAACGGTTTGATTTTTCTTTCAATTATATTAATTTCGGACTGCGTATATCACTTTCATTTATTTTGACAAAGAGTTTTCAAAATTATTTATACTAATTTAGCCGATTGATGGAACAGAATAAGAGTAGAACGGGTATCTCTTCTAATACAATTTTAGTGCTTTCATTTAGTATGTACAAACGGGATCAGAATGTTTTATTCAGATCTGTAAATTCGGAGCTACGAATTTGGCAGGATATCGCTAATTTGGCAACTTTTCTTAAACTTCGCCAAATTGAAGGAAATGTCGCCAAATTGATAAAAAATGACGTAAATCAATGAAATTTATTTTGTTTTGTTAGACGAGAGTACTGAAATGATGTTTCGTTATCATTTATCTATCAGACCAACTGTCCTACTTAGTAACACATTTAACGAATTTTAAATTGTCACCAAATTGATAAAAATGCTTGTAAATCCATAAAAATATCTTGAAATTGATAAAATTGCGCTAAATGAATGAAATTAATTGTGTTTTGTTAGGGGATAGTATCGTGTTGATATTTCACCAATTTGCCGTCAAGTGGGACTGTCAGTTCTACAGTCGCACTTGGCGATAAATTTGGAGATTTTTTAAAATGTCACTAAATTGACGAAAATGTCGCCAAACCTTCCATAGAGATATCAATATTCAGACGATATTTTTTCCACCAATTTATTTGAAGCAAATGATATCATGTCGCTTAGCAACGGATTTAAATCCCTTGTGTTTATGCGGCAGACGATTTTATTAAATCTTTTCCGATTTGAATAATGAAGATATGTATATAAAATAAATTCCATTGCCATTGCATTTTTGACTGGATAACATCACTTACGGTCTTCAGGTTTAAACATTATTATTATTGATATTTTCGGGGATTACTGATTCAAAGATTATCTATATTTTCAAGTTATTATGTCAGTGTTTTATTGCGGCAAAAATTGCTGAAACTCACATATTATACGTTGTACGAGTAATCTTCTAGGAATGCACGTGTATATTTTCAAATCTACAAGAATATAAGTAGTACCGGTATATTGGCACATAATTTGACATATATTGGCATATATTGGAATCAAGCACGGCTGTTTGGTATGAAGACTAAGGAGATTATTGATATTTTCAATTTATTACGTTATCTGTTGTATTTTGGCAAAGATTTTTGAGACTTATATTGTAATAAGAGTAATCTTCTACTAATAATCCGACATATCATCTAATCTACGACCATATAAGTAGTACGGGTATATCTTTCCATATAATTTTAGCATTTTCATTTTGGCATATATTGGAATAAATTACTGCTTTCAGGTTTAAAGGTTACTGGTTTATTGATATTTTCAATTTATACATGTAATCTACTAATACAGGTTATACCTTCTAATATTCGTGTATATAATTAGAACAGGTCCCGTACAATTTTAACGCTTTTATTTTGCATATATTGATTCAATTCCATATTTTTTGTAAATTTTCTTATATAAGAGGCCAGGACGTTTTATTCTTCAGGTCTGCCGGTGAAGATAATTTTGTATAGCGTGAACAGAGATTCTTAAACTTCATTTTAGAAGCATTATATTAAATATTTTAACAAAATTGTTTGATTTAGTATACTATAGAAATTTGCACATGAATGTGAATTTTAAGTTTCTCTATATTATATACTCCGTACGAAGAACGGGAATGCTGCAAATTGCTGAATAAAATCCAGAATTGAATTAAAAGTGCAAATTTAATTTTATTTTGTGCAAATTTAATTTTATTTTGTGCAATTAAACTCAATTTAATGAATTATTAAGGAAATAAAGAAAAAATAATTTGAGTCTGCACTAAAAGTCATGTACTGCCCACATCATAGTTTTTAATTATGGCTGTAAGTCCTATGGCCCGACATCTTCTTAACAAATGACGTGATGCGAAAGCAATTTCATACAATTATTTTAATCGATAAAAATATAGAACTCACTGGCTCTAGCAAGATCAATTCAGAAAATATCATGCAACATATGTTTTAATAAAAAGAATATGATGTGGATAGAACATGACTTTCCCTGCGACTCATATTCACTATCTCATTGTTTCCTCCATAATTCATTAAATTGAGATTAATTGCACAAAATAACGAGCATGATTTTTTTTTTAAATTACACTGAATTTGCACTTTTCATTTAATTTTCCTTTTTCATTCGGTAAATGGACTTATGTTCAAAGGTGGCGTAGCGAAAATGCAGAAAAAGTAAAATATCTCGAGAACGGCTCCTCCTAGAGTAATGGGTTTAGTCTTATTCGTTTAGTCTTCTAAAATTACGCATGAAACAAGTATTTAATTGTTATATTGAAGCATACATAGTATTTTATTTTATATTTAAGATATTTACGGACCATTTCGCAAAAAATGACAAGATCTTTTCGAATCGTACCAAAATTCAATCAGCACCTAGGTAACCCATAAATTTTGCAAAATTTTTTCTATTCGTTTTTCAGCTAGAGTGGATACAGTCAGTTTTTGCGGAACATTTCGCAAAAAAAGGATGTTTTTTTTTAAACCCGAATTGTATTGAAATCTAATCAGGATCAGGATCATCCACACGTGACTTTCCTACAAAATTTTAAGAAAATCGGTCCATTATTTTTTCAGTTAGAGTGGATACATACAGTGTACAGACAGATAAGACAGTCACCCAGGCAGACACACACACACACACAGACGTCACCCTAAAAACTGTTTTTTCGGTTCTAGAGGGCCCAAAATGTTTTATATCCGTCGGAAACTTAAGTTGCAATTTTCGGCATGATTCCAATACATTCCCTATACATTACAATGTATCGTAGGGAAAGTAATACATATTACAAAAAGTTATTTTAAAACAATTCATTACATTTTCCGACAGCACCACACTGCTTATATACCTCACTGCTTATATTACTTGAGCAGAAAGTACAAAATTAGATTTGTTTTCTTCCCTATTTCAGTTCGAACTTTCGTACGTCGGAAGAATAGAAATATATTTAGCCGAAAGGCAGCGAGTAGCAAGCATTCGTTTCAAAACACTGAAATTTTATAACAAAACACGGCTGTCAGAACAAGAAAACTCCGTTACAAACCCGAACAATGATTCTCTGTTACTGATAACTTGTTTAAATTTGCCTCCTCTAGACAACTGAAAGTTTAGAACTTGATAAAATAATATTAGAAACTTAACAAAATTATATATATATATATATATATATATATATATATATATATATATATATATATATATATATATATATAAAAATATATATATATATATATATATAATATATAAAGGTTTTAAGGTCGAATGAAAGAAAAGCGAGAAGCTGTAACTCAAAAAACTTATCTTTTCAAACAAGCTTACAAAATAAAAGTAAAAATCAGCAAATCTTCAAGCAAATGCAAAAAATACAAATTGCGGATCATCAAGTCAAAGAAAAGTATAAAAAAACAATGGTATGGAATCGATAAAAGAAAAACAGAAGAAATCCAAGCACAAACGCTGTACACATAGACACGGTCTAGGCCTAAATCAGGATTTTTTCACTTCTTCAAAACTATTTTTTAAGTCCAAGTGTCTTGTAGAAGCAAACTCAAAAATGTATGTTTCTGAAGAAATAGGTAGATTATATATATAAACTGCTTCTTCTTAGACAACATACATAAAGAAGTCAAAATAAAAGGAAAAAAGGAGACCTGAAATGTAACTCAAAGAACACGCTAACCTATCGAACACGGAAACCCGGAATGAAGAGAACAGTGTTGCCATTCACAAATGAAAAAGAAATATGATCTACCGTTGCATTCGTATGAAATAAATAACAGTAATGCGAAAAGACAAGTAGAACACACACACACACACATATATATATATATATATATACACTCGACATTTACAGACACATATTGCTATTACTTGAATGTTCTGATCGTTTGACTATGACGATAAATTTGATGCATGACATAAACTGCTACAAAACAAATATGTTCTAAACGTGCTCAAAACTTCTTAGAAATCATTTCCCTAACATTTTCGGATGTCAACTTTTATAGCAACTGACGTCAGCATATGTGTAGTATATTTCACGTGGGGAAAATATCGTTTGTAGAGAAATCTTTACATATTTTGAAAAATGTCATAAATCGTCAAACCTGAGGCATATCAATATTTTCCTCATAAATGTAGGCGACGTAATGAATGTTTCTTTCTGTAAAATGTTATGATCGGGTTCAGAGTAGATTTCTCGATGTTGGAATATAAAAATTAATTTCGTTTTCAGAATGCGAGAAGAATTTTTTTTTATCGAAACATCTTATCGAAAAATTTTGCTAAAAATCAGAAAATCACTTTATATACTCTTTGGGTCCCATCCAAATGGATGTTCCTTGTGCTATACGGCGATATTAAAATTAAAGCTATGATACGTTTTCTGATTCCCGCAAAATGATTGATGTGAAGATAGTGAATATCTCTCAAGATTCTTCCTAAATATTAAACGATTTTAACGCTGAATCAAATAAAACATCTTGAATCTTTACAACAGCTAAATATATACCAAATTGTGCAGATTTTCATAGACTGGATATTCTACTAAGCTGCGCAGACAGATATATACAGATATACACAGACAAAGTTTCTCTTTTTATTCGCAAAACTCCCAAGATATACATCACAAACTCCCAAGATAAACATTAAGATGGAGGTACTTAATCCTTTCTTAACAACACTCTATTAAAACTTAACTTTGAATACATATCAAGAACACCGAAAATGGCGTCAATAATGTATGTTTATTAATGGAATTTTAATGTTTTCCAAAGAATTCAAATAAATAGTCCCCTGCGAATAACTGATAAGTTTATCAGAAGTATATTAAAAGTCCCGGAAGCAATAGTTTAAGAAAATAAAATGACTTTCCTTTTCCATTTTTTGCTATATCTTTCAAATTAAGTACTCATTTGTCATCTGTCAAATTCCATTTCGTTTTACAGCACATTGACTAAAAATGGGAAAAAAGATCGAAGCATCGTTGTCTAGAAGAATGCTTTTATTTATACCTTCGAGCGGAAAAAATAAATAAATTCATTGGGATAAATTGAACTTTAAGGTAAAAGAAATAATTTGGAAAATGTCAATGTAGAGCTATTTAAAGAAATGAATTTCCGAGTTTGATTTAACTAAATTATGAAGTTAATAAAACAAAGAACGAAATTGATTATTACTTAAAATTCCAAATATTGGATCGCATGTAGTTTTAAATAACCGTGGCTATATATATATATATATATATATATATATATATATATATATATATATATATATATATATATATATATATATATATATATATATATATATACTATATATATATATACATATATATATATATATATATATATATATATACTATATATATATATATATATATATATATATATATATGGTGACCATATTAAAGTAGATCCAGGTAGTGAGAAAACTGTTGGGCTAAACTCAACCAAATGTGCAGTAAAAACTATTTATACCATGGGGTTTTTATTTTTAAAAGAAAAAAAAAATTAGTTCAGATTTTTGCCACCGGGGCCAAAGGGACGCTGTAAGGTCCATTTTTGAAGAAAAGTAGGCATAGTAAGTACAGAAGGTTAAGATTTTGCATGCATTTTGATATTGACATCACATTTTACATTCACATCTGCACTTATATTTTATCAAACAATTTAGCAATCATGTCTCCCATACGCAATAGTGCGTTGTAGTAAATATGCAGATTTTCACGGACATAAGAGGTGATAATGCAAAACATTACGCAAAATTTAGTCACCTGACGCTGACGGCATTAATACGTACTACTAGTTTTGAGGATATAAGAAAAACGGAAAGAAGGTATCGGAATCATTGATGCGCTACATTTTTTAATCGCCCTTTGCTGTTAAAATTTTCTATGCTAATATTATGTGATTGTGATTTGCTAGTAAAACTTTACTACCAAACAAGTGAAAACGCTTCTGCGTTTCGAAAATATCGGAGGTTGAAAGGCCTCAAGAAAGGTTCTCTGACTATCACAGGTTTGCAAAAAATGGGTTAGCCTTTTAAAAATTATTTAACTTTACAAATGTTACCAGGATGAGGGCGTAAACCTATAAGGAATAAAGAACAGTTGCAATTACCATAGAGGATCCAACAACCGGATCTAGCAGTGCTCGGGAAATATCCAGGTAACTGGATATGCCATATTCTACGGTATGGAAAATCATGCGCAAATTGCTAAAAATTTACCCATACAAAATCAGCCACACTCAGCAGTTGCTTCAAGGAGATGCAGAAGCTCTTTTAGACTTTTCTCTGACGTTCCTAGCTCGTATGGAAGTAGCCTTGGGAAATCTTTGATGAAGTGCATTTTCACGTGAATGAAACAATAAACAGGCAGAATTACCGCATTTGAACTTCTGAAAAACCCCATGCGTTTCAGGAGATTCCTTTGCACTCTCCGAAAATACCAGTTTTCTGTGGCTTTACTGTGTCATTCATCATAGGTCCGTATTTTTTCAAGGCGAAACACATCAATTGGTCTAAAGACTTGTTCATCAATACTGAGAGGTATCGAACAATGTTACTAAACTTTGATACTCATCAACTTCAACAGCGTGGATGTCTTGAATATACGAAATATATGCAGGATGGAGCACCTCCTTATATTGGATTGCGCGTACAGAGAGTCCTACGACAGCATTTTACCAACAACCGAATAATTAGTCGAACGTTTCCTATGAAGTGGCCAGCTCGCTTGCTTGATCTGACCCTTTGTGACTTTTGGTTGTGGGGTCATGTAAAGAGCTTGGTATACCAAGGGAATGTGGATAATTTAGCCAATTTGAAGGACCAAATAACATTGCACGTCAAACAAATCAATGGAGATCTGCTGCATTCTGCAGTAGAGACTGCTGTACAGAGAATGCACTTTTAGGAACATATATGCAACGAAAACATATTGAATCACACATGCAAATGATGCCTATATAAAAAGTAATGCCATACATACGTATTCGTAAGATGAAAATGTAAATATAAAATATACTGAATACGTATAAAATGTAAATGTGATGTCCTTTTCAAAATGCATTTAAATTGTTAACTTTATGTACTTCCTATGCCTATTTTACTCCAAAAATGGTCCTTATAGCGCCACTTTGGCCCACGGTGACAAAAATACGAACTATTCTTTTAAAATCAAACCCCGTGGTTTAAATAGTATGTATTGCAAATTTAGTTCAGATTGGCCCAGCAGTTTTCTTAAGAATTTTATTTACTTTTATTTTAAATACCACTGACTTATCTTTTATTGAAAAAATTCTGTAGAGCATATGTGAAACGAAAATAGACTCAACGTTAGGCTGGAGAAAAATTCCATTATAAATAAGATAGGTACTAAATAGGTAGTGTATATCCCTCTTTCCCTGTTCCATATATAAGGTAAGCAATTGAAAATTGGATTACATTTTTGAAACAGAAAATAAGATTACATTATTGTGAAAGTCTGTCAAATTATAATCCTGTAATTACACATAATGATTAAATTATTATTTAGAGTATTAAAAATCATATATGTAATACAGGTACTAACGGTAATAATCCCATTTGTTCCCTGCATTAACAAATATGGTGTAAATGCATGAATAGTGTAATAGCTGATAAGATTTAAACAGAAAATCTACACATGGAGCTAGGCTTTTCCTGGATCCCATAATTTTATGACATGAAAAAGAAAATAATTTAAAAAAAGTGAGAAGTATTTCTGAAATCATGCACGTTTTTAAGAGCCATACCTGGTTCGGTAATACTTAAATTCTACGTTTCTGAGGGCATAACTGAATATTGTATTTCAGAAATTATGCATGCAGCTCGAAGTAGAAAAATCTGATGTGGGCAGCACATGACTTTCCCTGCAGACTCAAATTCATATTTTCTTTATTTCTTTAATAATTCATTAGGTTGAATTGAATTTGCACCAATGAGCACTAAATTTGCATTTTTAATTCAATTTTTGTTTTTATTTGGTAATTGGATATTTTTCCGGAATTGGCGTAACTAATCAGCCGAAAACTATTCAGCACCAGGGTCACATCCAAGTAACTTACCTACCAAATTTTATGAAATTCGGTCCATTAGTTATTGTGTTAGAGTAGATACATACATTGCACAGACAGACAGACAGACAGACACACACACACACACACACAGACGTCACACTAAAAATAGTTTTTTCGTATTCTAGAGGTCTCGAAACGTGTAGATACGTCGAAAACTCGAGATGCGATTTTCGACATGATTCCAATACTTTCCCTATACATTACCATATATTGCAGGGAAGTAAAAATGTTGAAAATGGATCAGAATTAACAATAATCATATAAAATAAATAAATCTAATAAATCAGCTTGATGCCATGTAATAATAATAGTAGAATACAATATATATATATATATATATATATATATATATATATATATATATATATATATATATATATATATATATATATATATATATATATATATATATATATATATATATATATATATATATATATATATATATATATATATATATATATATATATATATATATATATATATATATATATATATATATGTGTGTGTGTGTGTGTGTATGTATATAGTATTGACAAATATAACAGAGGTTTTTCAAACCGCTGGGCCTACTGCCACGAACCTAAGTAAAATGAAAATCTAGGATAGCATTGACTTTAATCTGTAATTTTAAACAACTCGCTATTTAACATCAAGTGTTTAATAAATCTAAAATATTTCTACTTTTATCATAAAACATTGAAAAATATGCTTTATAAGAAGAACAGAAAATTAAGAATAAATAGTATATTCCACATAAGCAGTTATGCACACATATTATCCCACGCAGTTGAAAACACTAAACCACCATTCCCTCGTACTTTATACGTCTTACAAAAACTTGCGGGAATGTGCAGCATGTTTATATTCAACTGTGTATTTTCTTCTTTATGCAGGAACATGGATATGCACAAGATTTGCTTACCCCAAACCATTACAGGCCTATTCTACTGTCTCGAAATGAAAGATTGGGAAAAAAAATAAATAATATCATATTTGTCTTCTATAAAACGATTTTACATAAGAAAACTTTATTACAAAAATGTGAAAATTTAGTTATAAACTAGAACAGTAATTTTTTGTGACTGATTTTTATGAAAGGATCTAAATTTAATGATACATTAAAAATGGTTATAATATTCACTCTGATTAACACTCTAAACAAATATTGCTAACAAATTCTTATTAAATTTATTTTTAAAAGCATTTAACTGATTTCTTATTCGAAACGTTAATTTATTTTATTAAGAGCATTTCGAAATTTTGAAAGCGATTGAGTCCCATTATAATGGCACTTTAGTTCTCATTACCACGGTATGAAAAACAAATATTCACACAAATTATGTTCCTTTATACTGTGGAATGCAAATTTAATGTTATATTTCACATTGATTAGTATATTAGTCTCGTTTAAACTGATGTGAAGTCTTTTTAGAAAGGTTTTCTTGTTATAACCATAGTTTTTTAGTACAATATTTCACTTCTAATTATAACAGTATCAACAGTGAAATACCGCTGAAAAAAAATTCCCTCTTCTAAAATGTGCTATGGGAAGTTAAAGTTATGTTCCAATTTGGTTGTAATGTTAGAATAGTGTGAAGTGTGTCGAATAAGACCTGCACGTTAAAATAATAGTTCCTTTCCTCATTAGGATAGTAGATTTATTCTCCAGTTGTTTTTATAGCGGTACCAACAACGCTTGGCATCTAAAGAAACTTCCAATCGTCTCAACATGCTATGGGAGGTTAAGTCACATTCGGCTTTGCTTGCAAAATTTGCTGAGGGTCTAGCTTGCCGAATAAAGTAAAAAAAAAAATCTGATGTGGGCAGCACATGACTTTCTTTATATAGTGCAATGAATTTACTACTTTTACAGCAAAAAAATAGGTTATTCTTATAGTAGATACCTATATTCTTTCCAAGATATTGAATTTTCGTCAATGAGTCGTCATTTTCATTGATTTAGTGTCATTTTTATACATTTGGCGATATTTTCGTTAATTTAGCAATATTAAAAAAGTCGCCAAGTTGGTGATATTTCGCCAAATTCGTCGCCAAGTTGGTGATATTTCGCCAAATTCGTCGCCAAAATCTCGCCAAGCGTTATGGACGGAGAAATAAGTTATTCTTATAGCAGATAAATGACTATTGACACTCAAATACAAAAGTATTACTCAAAGTATGTTTTCTAATGAATGAAACGAACTAGATCCACGATAATGATGTCACCAAATTTATGGCATGATATTACACATGAAAAGTGAACATGTTACTCAACTATTAATATATATTTTTTTTAATTTATGGGATTTTTTGAAAAATTTATTTGTAAAATGTGCAATATATCGAGAAGTGTTCATGCTAGCGTTCTAAAGTTTATATCAATAGTTTTCTAAGGAAAAATTACATAAGAAATATCTATTTGCGTAACATTATTAACAGTTTTGTTTTCTTTTTGATGATTATTTCAAATTTTCACTCGAAACTTTACGGGGGTTCTGAACATTCTCCGTCGAAAACTCGAATTTAAATTTTCGATTTTTGACTGAAGAGCACGGGTAGAGAAGCATAAAAAAAACCAACAGATTTGTAGAGTCTCCCGTAGAGGTTCCAAATTAATGGAGGTAGATCAAATGGCGAGTGCATTAAAAGTACGAGGAGGAGCCACACACCACGGAGTTATCCGGCCACACAATTTGTTACCATAAACCCCTGGGTTGGTCGTGTGGTCTGGGCCTTCAACACCACGGAGTTATGGCAGTATAAGACTGATGCAACCCTTTGAGAGATGGTAAGCCCAGGACTAAACTGGAAGGTATGTGCTCACATTATCAGAGGTTCTAGACACTATCATAAATCTAATAATTCTGGTCGCATATGTTCCCTCGCTAAAATATTTAATGAAAATTGATGTTATTGATAAATTGATGTTGTTAATAAATGGTATTGTTTAAGTTTAAATGGTGTGATCAATTTAGCATTATATTAATTAATAATTCTTTTCAGGACTTACACAAAAAGTAAAAATAATTGGAGGGTTTATTGCGGCACAACAACGAGAAATGCACGTTTAATAATAATTCCATTATATATGAATTTACGGCAATATTTTTAATGAATTTATAATTGAAACTTTAAGCTTTTATCTTTTTTTAGTTTACGTCCTACACATACATTATGCATATAAGGAAAGTAGTAAGTTAAAACATTATAATCAAAAGTAAATTGGTAGAAAATAAAGGATGCTTATCATTTTCCCATAATATTAAGGTTCATAATATTAGGGTAATAACAGGCTGTTCAACTAAATTAAAAAATTTAAATGAAAACTATATTTATAAAAATTGGTAGATAATGATGAATTATAATTTCAACATTTATAACAATTGGTTATAAAATTTGCATCGAAATTGTGCTTTATTTTCTTGAAATATAAGCTTAAATTTTTAAATATCGAGAATTCATGGAAAAGGTTGTAATGAATATTAAAA
Organism: Amaurobius ferox; assembly: GCA_951213105.1. Lineage (NCBI taxonomy): Eukaryota > Metazoa > Arthropoda > Arachnida > Araneae > Amaurobiidae > Amaurobius > Amaurobius ferox. Next base: position 52,022,304 of record OX578147.1, on the reverse strand, counting down.
TATCTGGTTTATGAGTCTCCATTAAACTTGGTTATACTTTAATATGCCATATTGTATAAATCTTCTTGAAAATCAGTATCACAATATACAAATAAGTGTATGTGTTTTTCTTATTACATTCATATTTCATATCCATTCAGGTCTGTTTCTATCCTAATCAGCGTTAGAATACAAACACATTTGTTATTTGAATTCCTACTCCAGTTTTTCTCTGAAAATTTTACATATATTCTTAAATTATTTTTTTTAATTGGCAACAGGTCTTCCATGATGAATTGGAATCATTTAGCAGATTTGTGCTAATATATGCACATATACGAAGAGAGAGACACGCATATACACATACTTCTTGAAATAATGAATTAGGAAGGATTTTTGGAATTATATATATGTAATCATATTTGAGTGTTAAATACATATTAATTTTAAAGATAAAATTGTGAAATTAATGTTCAATGTATTGTTGGTTACTACGTATATATGCTTGTTATTTTAGTGGGTTTTGTGACATAACCAGCTTGTTATTTTCTGCCACATTATAATTTTTATGTGACAACAATATTTCCTTACACAATAATATGAGAAAGTAAAAATTTGAAATCTAAATAATTAGATTCATAATCAATAATGCGTTTAATGCAATTAAATTATTTTGCAAATAGTGCTATATAGAACACAAAATCTAAAACATTGCAGCTCATGTTAAACATAAAACACGTCCTACTTGTGTAGAGAAAAATTTAATAAATAATTTTGTAACTAATGAAATAGACATTTGGAAATTGAATAAAATCACTCTTTAAGTTTAAATATTGAATTACAAACACACTAATAGAAACTCTAATTCAATTTGCATGCTAAACTATTTCTTTAACTGGTTAAAAAACTCATTGAAAAATATATAAAACGGATTATAATTTTCTGCACAAAAGTCTAAGAATGAAACAGGATTTGTTCCTCCCCGAAGATTACAATTTGAACTTCCGACATTTCGGAATAGAGAATGGGAAAAAAAAATACTTCAAGCACAAAGTATAATCTCAATTTCGAAACATTCACTCTAAATAAGCAAACATTCCGACCCAAATAAGTCAACTTAGTTATAAACTCAAATTAGGTATTGCTTGATCTCAAATTGTGAAAGAAATTAGAAAGGGTGGCATGTTCAGATAGATATTGAAAATTTGATTTATATTCTGATTATTTTCTGAAGTAAAACTAAATCTCTGCGCAAGCATTATTGTATGTAAAATATGTCTTTAGAATTATTTTCTATTCTATACTATGGTGTAAAAAAAGTATTAGTTAAGGAAAATAGAGCAACGTAAATAAGCACAAATATCGCAATAATCCGGCATACAGCTGTTTCAAAGATACAGATACTTTGGATCCCCGCTGTATGTATAAAAGTACCAACAAACCTGAAATCCAAAGGGGAAATGGGCGCGGAAGGAAGAAGAAGGGTTTATGTACCTAAGACGTAGATTAAAATAGAGCCAATCAGAAGGCAGCATGAAGAACAGTCTAGCAGCCGGTCTGCCTGACGGTCTGTCTTTCCGGTCTGCCCAAACTTCTGCCGTGTTCACGCGGGATACGATCGCATTTAACATGTGGATGCGCAAGTCCTTCAGAGAGGTAGATGGTAGGGAAAGGAGGGTACGGTCCCTGTGAAGGCCTCCAGCACTGGGTTCCTGCCTAAATTGGGTGGCACTTCCTGGCTATTCAAATAGATACCTTACAACTTCTGGTCTGTCAGACAGCCTTAGTCGAAGAAGAAACCAGTAAGCACGAAAAGTAACAACAGAAGATTGGTGTGCGCCAAAACACGATAGAAATATCTCGACAAGACACATCAAGTCTGAACAAGAATAAATGAGACCCAACAAGACGAAAAAAATACTTACTGAAAGTGTTGTTTGCCTGCATTTTTTTCGAATTCGAGGTTTTGAAGGGTAAGCACGGTTTCAAGATATTCGGAACCTATTTGTAATACTTTTGGAAATGCAATTTCCCATGTGCATGTGTGCTTGAGTTGTAGACATGATGACGCTAGAACTGATGTTTCTACCACTGTCGCATTTTACATTACGATTAAACTATACGAACATTACGAATACATTACGAATAAACTATACGAACATTACGAATACATTACGAATAAACTATACGAACATTACGAATTAACTATAACTGGCTTGAACTTTTTAGTAATTCTCTAAATCACAACAATAATTATTGGAATTTTTATATTATCTTAGAATTATTTTTTATGGAAGAACAATAATAATTTTGGGTACAGAGATGGTAATACATACTAGTACATGGTAAAAATGATAAGCGATCCATCACTATGAATATTAATAGTATCAAAAGACATATTATTACATTACTACATAATAAACCAATGTATTCAATTTATGCCCCACTACGGTGCTGCCAACTTGAAAAAAGAACGGTTAAAGTGCTGGTATGTACAGTAATATTACCTTTTGTAGGTAGTAATATTACCTTTAGTAGATTTAATATACTGTAAAATTAAAAAAAATATTTAAGCACGGTTAAATATTAAAATATAACATTTTTTACAAAACATCTATTGAAAATTATTTTTATTTCAAAACAGGTACTACTGTCAGTTTTATAACAGAATTAAAGCAAGTGACATTTTCTTTCATATGTAGAGGAATTCATATTTATTCATTCAAATTCTATCACTAAAATTAAAGAAAAAATATTAATTTATTTAAATTCACATACTTAATAAATAATTTACTTATAATTTCATTTGCCTTTAGCACGGTTAAATATTTTAATATAACATGGTTTACAAGGACTATTTTTGAAATAGATTTTTATTTCAAAGGCGGTGCTATTGTCGGTTTTACAGAAGAATTCAATCAAGTTATATTTCCTTTCATATTTATAGGAAATCATATTTATGTATTCAAATGCTATCGCTACAACTTAAGAAAAGAATATTAAATTATTTAAACTTGTATACTTTGTAAATGGTTTTCTTAACAGAATTAGCAAATATATATATGCTAGAAGCATTTCAAAGAATAAAAGAAAAGTGACAAGTTTTCCCGTCTCATGCATCTTTCATTTCTCCTTATAAAAGACGTATCTCCTCTAAATAATTTCCATGGCATAATAAAAAGCACGAGTGATTATTTAAATGTCGATTTTACTGTTCAAAAATATTTCAAACTCATGTGAAACGTAGATTGAACACTTTGAATACAAAGAAAGACATCAAAAGTGGCAGAGAAAAAAAATAAACCCAGATTTTAATTCTGTGAAAGAAAAAAACCTTTTTTGCTTTGTGAGTAAAATATTATATTTCTTATTTTATACATGTTTTCCATATTTAATATTATCTCTACTGATATTTATATTGTAATTTGTAATAGAAAGCACTTAAATTGCCAAAAATGTTCTTATAATGACGAAGTACTAAGAATAAATGTTTTCAGAAAAGTGATCATAGAACTAGTAGACATAATTACTCTTAAATTGCCAAGGAAGCTCTTAAATTACCAAACAAGTTTTTATAACGACGAGGTAATTAGAATAAATGTTTCCCGAAAAGTAGTCATAGAACTAGTAGCCGTACTTACTCTTGAATCGACAAGTAAGTTCTTGAATGCCGAATAAGTTCTTATAACGACGAGGTAATTAGAATAAATGTTTTCAGAAAATTTGGTCATAGAACTAGTAGCCATAATTACTCTTAAATTGCCAATGAAGCTCTTAAATTTCCAAAAAAGTTCCTGTATCGACGAAGTAAATATAATAAATGAGTAAATACTGAAATATTTTTATATTAATAATTTCTGATTGAAAAACGTAGTAAACAGTTTATTTATGACCTGGTAACTAAACTAGGTCACTATTTTTTGCTTTAGGGTTTCTGGTTATATGGGACATTTTTTTAAATTGCCCATCCTCTACATCTGGTAAAAAGTAAGTCCTTACAGTTTTAATCTTGTATCACTTTTCATTTTAGAACACAGTAAACACAAGAAGTAAAACGACAAAAAGACAAAGATACAAACATAATTAATAGAAACCGGTCATGAAACGATTAAACCACTTTAATGTCTCGTCCACCACAGAGCACAGCCCAGGACCAAATATTGTTGAGATTCGGGGGATTCCCAGAATGGGTGCATTATCGCCAAATTCGCAGAAATTAATATTTTTATTTTAAAAGCAAAACTGTGCTCCGGTCTTATATATTTTTACTTTATAACTTTAAAAAAGAAACACTGCATCGGGGACAAAAATTAGGCCGGAGCAAAGTCTTGTTTCAGGGACTTTCCCCGAAATTCGGGGACGAATGTTCATCTTAATCGAAGCTGACAATTTGAACAACTGTTTGGATAGCCGGCTCCAATATGTGAAGCCTAAATAAAGTTAAACATTCTACAGATTTATTACTATTATATCAGTACTTGGATCCATTTTAAACTTCACTCTTACATGAACAACAAATTTAATAATACAGACCTAACGGTGTACACTCATGGACTTATTCTTTGAACAGTTAGTCAGGTGCTCCATAAGGATTTTCTAGGAATCCTATATATACTATGGGAATACTATGAGAAAAATAGAAATACTATGCAAAATAGGAATATAGGAATACTATGAGAAAAAAAGTTATAGATTTTCAAGACTTTACATTTGAACATAATTAAAAATATAAAATACGTAACTAATATGTAAAATATTTTAAAAATTGAAACGAGAAATAAAAATAAAATTTTCGAGCCCCATCTGTTTAATTTCTTTTCACCCAATTTTTAGCGACGAAAAACAGGGATGAAATGGAGCTGTAAATTTTGCTCATTGAAAAGGAAAATGTTCTCAATTTATGGGAAATGTAGATTGAATGTTCGAAGTACAAAGAAAGTCATTGGAAGAACCAACGCAAAAAGTAATATTCCAAAATCACTTTCTGCAGAATATATATTCGTTTCCAGTGTGCGAATGAATTAAATGATATTTTCATTTTATACATATTTTAAAACTAGCTGATATACTCGGCTCGGGATTTGAAATGTGAAAAATTTTAGCAGTTTTCTATATGATATCATCCTTCAAATTTTTTTTTAAATATCTAACTTAATTACTACGAAATATGAATAAAAATGTCCTATACAAAATTATCTGCACTGGCAAATTTGAAAAATAAGACATCTACTCTCGTTTCTTAACCAATTTACAAAAGAATGAAGATTTGATGAACATAAGCCCAAATTCAAATGCTCAAATGAAAGCAAAAGACACCCTTGCCATACTGGTATTTATCATGCTTCAATAATCGGTTAAACCCAATGGAAAATATTTGAATTTGGAAAAACCTTGCCTTAGTACAACAAACCACTTAAGAAATTTAAATCGCAATATTTTCTGGAATAGCTGTATTATCCCAAAAGCGCAAATGATACAATGCAATCAAAATATAATTACGCCATTTATAAAATTTATATTTTTTATTTGAATTAAATAGATTAAGTGAAAATCTCTGCCGCATAAATACACTTGACATAATTCCGTTTGTAAGCATTATGATATAACATTCTGTAAATAAAGTTTTAAGAAAATAATGGTTTGCACTTTGCTATTCTATGGAAAAGCATTTTATAAATGTAGACAAAAAATACAATAGCGATTATCGGCGAGAGCTTTACCCGCTTTGCTGATTATCCACGACTTTGCGGTAATATTTTTATAGTCAATAAAATGTAAGGTATCTTAATATACACCGCATGAGCCGTATATTTGTGCCAATTATTCATATTTTTATATACTTACTCTATCGTAAAGTGCTGTTAAATAATTAATTATTATTCAGTAGATTAACCATACATGTAAATTAACCATACATTATAAATTTATTTAACTTTTTATTTCCTGACCCTATACATTAGCGCGTTTCGTAGAGACAATAATAAAAAAACAGATAAACTATATTCTTGTTGCAAGTAATTATCCTGTTGCAAATAATTATCATATTATGTTGCAAATAATAGTTTATTTCAACCCATGTTATTCCATGCTATTATCTACACTTTTCAATTCCCATTATTTTCAAAGCATAATTTATAGAATTACTGACAACTTGAAAGATATTTGCAAACTTATAGCTCAAGAAAGCAATCATATTTTAAATATCAAAATAAAAGTAACAATTCAAATATTTTTATATCTTCCATTTCTCTTTAAATGGGAAAAAGCTTTTATTCTAAAGCATTTGATGGCATGTAAATCTCCGATGAAACGAAGTTTTGAAAGTCACTTTTCTTCCTTTAAAAAGAATAAATGTTTTAAGATATGTCAAATACTGCTTGCATATACAGATTACATACGAATAAAAATATTTTCCAATACATATATTGTTCTTAATATGTCGTCTCAGATTTCTCATAAATGTATGTTTAAAGAAAACAACTTAAAAGTTGAATTTCAGATAAAGTAGCGCAAGTAAAATGTCATTTACAATTCATATTAATGCAGTTGCCTTATTTTGCTGTTTATCTGGATTCTTAAGAAATATAGAGTGTAAGACTCCAATCAAATTCTTATGCATGTATATTCCACAAGAACATGCGTATATATGTATATTCCACAAGAACTTCTTCATGCATGTACATTCCACAAAAACATCCTCATGCATAGATATTCCTCAAGCACTTCCTCGTGCATGTGCATTCCAAAAAACATTCCTTATACAGGTACATTCCACTTCCTTATACATATATATTCAATTCACAGATTTATTTGTATCATTATCGTAATAGAGTTTTATTTTTTTTTAATTTCGCAACCAGATTATCCTTTAAAACAATTTTGCAAAATGTGTTTAAATTTTATTTCCTTTTTCAAATTGTCAAAAGCTTTGATTTTGATGAATGGGATCTCGTTATCTTTGTGGGGTTAGTATAAACTATTTTGATGCAATTAAGGATCAAAGCTTTGTTCATAATTATCAACACTCATATATTACCGCCATTGTTCCACGAATTATCATTGTTTTCAATAGGTAATAATTCTACAAAACTATTAAATTAAAGTCAAATAATCATAACTTCAAAAAGTCATTTAATAAAACCACCTTTCTTGACGTACAAAATATTACAGAGTCAAAGCCCTTTCAGGCATCACCATATCCTTCATCAGTGGCGAAATGAAAAATACAGTGCCAACAAATGTCTACATATATGCCAAATCGGCATGCAAAAATTATATATTTTTAATTTACTCTTTTAAAATAATTACATTGTGTTATTTTATAAACAAGGAATTTAAGATTTAAATAATTTCTATGATTCTATGAAAGTTTTAAAAGTAGTATCATTCGAGTTCTAATTATGCGAATTTTTAAACATTCTGTCTAATTCCAGTTTTCCCAGTAATTCATCTACAAATAAATTTTAACATCTGTATATTCACTCTTGACATATCATATCTACACTGCTACACTCGGGTCGTTCGAGTGAAATCCCTGCTCTAACCACTGGGCTGTGGAACCTCCTGGTACTGCCTACTTGTTCTTCTTTGTTGAGTTGTTTCAATGTGTGAGACATTGATTGGACCTAAGACGCTGCTTCATGGTTGGTCGATGGCTTATGCACTCCTCTAGCACAAACGAAGTCATAAATTTTCCTAGACTGATGATTGTTTATAGCTTCTCGTACCCTAAAAACATAAAATCGTCCGACTTACATTTGCAATTTGCCTTCACGCTGTTATACTTATTGTGATGACTATATTTAGCATTCTTATAACTTGTAACGTATGTTTAATACCATTTGTAGTTTAAATGCTAACCACTCATCCTAAAAATGTATTTTTTGACGTGTACACTTAAGGAAAAGGATGATAATGAGAGAAAATGAAATCCCTTAGTTCTTAAATATATTTGGAACCACGCTATATACCTATTTTATGAAAGGCACATACCGGAGCCATAAAATTAGTGCCATGAGTTTTCTAATGAAAAGTTACATAAAAAACCATTATATATTAAATATTATATGTTGTTATTTTTTATGTTTAAAAAATCAAAATTTAGCATTTGATAACAGTTTTTTTTAATATTTGATAGTGATGTAAATTAGTATGATTCTTACACTTTCCAACATAGTTGAAATGTGTTTTTGCCTTTGGTCTGTCTGTCCATTCGCACAATCACTGCTGTAAAAATGATTTTATCAAAATGAAATTTTAGTATGTTTTTGAGACGTTCTGTGGGACCTATGGGAATATAAATGAATGATATCACCCAATTATTTTCGGATTAAACCCGGGTTGAAAAAATGAAATACATTGAACCCTATGGGACTTAATTTTTCTAACATATTTTAAGCGAAGTTAAAATTCACAAATTGCTTCGAAAATTTTTGGAAATATTCAAATTATCCGGGTTGAAATGTATAACAAAAATTTCAGCAAAAGATCGGTAGTTTTTTATATAAAAATTAAAATAATAATGACACCCATATAATATGAAGAGTTTATGTGACCCACTTCAAAATTAAATATGGCATCCATCTTGGGTCAAAATCGTGATATTAAAAGTTCTTTTTAACACTTTACAACATAGTTTCTTCAAAACCCCTTTTTTTACTTCAATTCTGTGCATCTACATACTGAAACAACGCAATTGCAATATATTTGAGCTTAAATGAGCATCAAATTTTGTTTATTTCTACAGCGAAGCCTAATTTCCATTTATGGAGAATGTAAATACCAAAAAGATGTAGAACGAGTTTTATAAGAATTGCTGCATTTTTTTAATGCAAAATTATTTAGCTCATAGAGTCTGCAATGTAGCTGATATGAATGAAATATTCATTGATTTTACACAAAGAAGACGATTATTTCGATGACGTGTTAGTTAAAATACTTGTACCTCCATGGTTTTATGTTTTTAAATAAAATAAATTATTATAGTATTGTGATGAATGAAAGGAATGGAAAAAGTTTATGAATGAAATGCTGTTTTTATAGAGAGAGCCAGGCGATATATATTTCAATGACGTCATTTAAATAAAGTTCATTTGTTTTCGATGAAGTTCTCAAATATAATAAATTATTGTAGTATTATGATAATTTTAAAAATATTACCGGGGAATGTATCGCATTTTAGAGATGTTTAAACCAGGCAATTTATATTTCAATGCCGTCATTTGAATGGAATTCATTTTTGTCGATGAAGTTTTAAGTTTTCAAATATAATAAATTAATGTAGTATTGTGATAATTTTTAAAATATTACCGAGGAATTTATCGCATTTTAGAGATGTTTATATAAAATTGAATTGAAGTTGAAAACTATTTCATAATCAGTGCTTTTTATGCATGATTGATCTTTCTTCTTAATTAATATTTAAGGTTGCACCCGTTCTAAAACAGCTTTATTTTTGTGTAACATCTGTGTATCTAAAATCCGTTCTTACGCAATTACAATATTCTTGGTTTAAATTATCATCAAACTTTGATTATTTCCACAACGAAGCCATCATTTAATGGATGCAGAATATAAAATAATTAATTGTAAGATGAGTTTGTATGGAAATTGTTGACTTTTTATCACGCAATATTATTTAGCTCTGGAGTTTGGAATATATGTAATATGAACGAAATATACATTTATTTTACATACAGAGCCATACGATTTATATTTCGATGACGTCAGTTGAGTAAAATCTGAATGAAATTTTAAGCATGGAGTTAGAAAGTACTTTTACCTCCATGGTTTTAATTTTCTAAGTAAAATAACTTAATGTAGTTCTGTGATAATTAAAAATATATCGCCTCTCAATGTATCGTATTTTCGAGATGTTTGACTAAAATTACAGTTGAAAAGTGTTTAATAATCAGTACATTGTGCATGACTGATCTTTCTTGTTAGTATTTACAAACTGTAAGAATCGCACGTGATTGAATCTTAGTCAGTTAATTATTTCTTGAGAAGTTAAGCCTACATAAACATACAAGTATCCATGCGTGAACGTGAATACAAAAGAACATATCACAGAAAAAGAGACAATTCGATAAGTGCAGGGATTCAGGGTTCCCTAAAGTGTTTAATATTGACCCCACAGGGATCGGCGGAACTGTCTAGGGATCAACAAATGCCTGAGGTGTCGAAAGGGGATCAATAAATGGTTGGGCATGCTTTCGACTTTTATACAAGGTGATTGAGAAATATGAGTCAAACTTCACGAGATGTTAGTATATATATACCAAACCAAGCATTTTTCGCCATAGCCTATCGAGTCGGAAATGAAACGAAAAGGCGCCAGCGGGCGCTTAATGTTGAAACCGATGAGGTGAGGCGGAAACACAAGAATAATTTAGAAGTTATAAACTTACATTCAATAAACACTAATTACAATAATATCTCAAAATAGCAACCGCCAACCTGAATACAAGTCTCTCAGCGGCGATAGAGGGATTGGCGAACTCTTTCGAACAGACCTGGCATGTCGCGCACTTCAGCAGTAGCAGCCAAAATTCTAACGACGAGTTCCTTTTTAGATTCAATGTCATATGCGAGACTTTTGAGATACCCCCACAAAAAGAAGTCAAGACACGGCTGATCGGGCGATCGGCCTCTAAAAATTGGAGCTACTAATAACAGCTGCAAACTGATAAGGCCTTACTTTTGGTATTACAGAAATTTGCGTAAGGGTTATTCGTCTTCCCCAGATGAAATTTGCATACGTGGGTTTCTTCTTCAACCAGAAAATAACAACCAGAATGAAGCTTTTAAATTTGCAGAGCGGCGGCTTTCCAACGAGTAATAGCCCTGTAACGCCTTTACATTTCATTTCCGACCCTGTAAACTATGACGAAAATGCTTGATTTTGTAAGTACTACCAACTCGTAAAGTTTGGCCCACCTTTTTTAATCATCCTGTATATTATATATAAATGTGGTACATGTTTATCTTTCGAACAACATTTTGCATATGGCTAAGAAAAATTATTATTATTACTATCATGCATACCCTTCAGATTTTAATATGCAAATCCCTGAATAAGCGACCGCTGCATAAATAATATATAGAGCATCCCTCAATTAAATAAAAAATCATCCCTCATCACTAACCATATCAACCGCAAAAACCAAAAAATATATTATTACTCCATATTACAATTGATTAATGTTATCATTTTTATTGTTATGACAAAATTCATTTGATTTTAATTGTACAACTACGGGTCAGTAAATCGACGTTAAGATAAGTTAATTTTTTCTAATAATTATTATTTTTATTCCTAGTACTATGTTTTAAAGTACTAGTTATTAAATTGTTTTCATATGACAAATGTTTGGATATCATTGAAACATCGGAAGTCTCGTGCTGGGGTTTATGAAACAACAGAAAGTTCATGAAAGAGTCGATAAGATGAAGAATTAGGAAATTCCTGAGGTAGAGTAATTTAAACAGTACAATACCCTAAAATATTTAACTTGAATTTTGGACCCCGTTACAATATCCAAAATTTTATACTACGAATGTACGTAAAGTAATAAAATGAATTTTATTATTATTATGCTGTATTCAAAACAATGAAATACTCGTAGCTATAGAAACAAAAAATCTGATGTGGGCAGCACATGACTTTCCTTATATATTGCAATGAATTCACTACTTTTACAGCAAAAAATAGGTTATTCTTATAGTAGATATTTATATTCTTTCCAAGATATTAAATTTTCGTCAATTAGTCGTCATTTTCATTGATTTAGCGTAATTTTTATCCATTTGGCGAGATTTTCGTTAATTTGGCAACATTTAAAAAAGTCGCCAAGTTTGCGACATTCCGACAAATTCGTCGCCAAAATCTTGCCAAGCGTTATGAAAGGAGAAATATGTTATCCTTATAGCAGATAAATGTCTATAGGCGTTCAAATACAAAATTATTACTCGAAGTATATTTTCTCATGAATAGAACGAGCTAGATCCACGAGAATGGTGTCACCAAATTCATCGTATGTGATTACATATGAAAAGTGAACATGTTTCTCAACAATTCATATATTTTTTTTAATTTATGGGATTGTTTGATAACTTTATTTGAAAAATGTGCAATGTCTCGATAACGGTTCGTGCTAGTGTTTGTTCTAAAGTTTATGTCAATCGTTTTCTAAGGAAAAATTGCATAAGAAATGTCTATTTGCGTAACTTCATTAAAGGTTTTGGTTTTTTGATGATTTTTTCAAAATTTCACTCGAAAATTTAGGGGAGTTCTGGACATTCGATTGCGTTTAAAAATGATAGACTTCCAGTATTCATGAATTGTGAATTTTGTACCAAATTGCATTCGAATCGCTCCATTCGTTCGTCAGATATCGTCTGACATCACCTCAAAAATGTTTGATTCGTGATCAAGGGTGCTTGAAACGTGCTTTTCCGTCGAAAACTCGAATTCGAATTTTCGACCCCGAAACAATACTTTCCTTATACATTATGTATATAAGGAAAGTAAAAATGTAATTGGGGATTCTGTTCACATAAAATTTAATTATATGAGCTGAAACAACATATGCACATTTATCGTAGTTAATTTTCATAAACAATTGATTTTAAGCATTTCTGATTTTCAAATGTTGATTTAATTTGTAACATACTTGTAATTTAATTAAACATCGTAATTAAAGAAACTGGCAGTTTATATACTGCATTGCGTTTAAATTCATAGGTGATAAGCTTTCTCTCGTAGTTTCCTATAAATTATTTAACATAATATTTTTCGCGTTCTATCATATAAATAAATTATTCATTTAACTTGTATGACAAAGAATATAATTGAATATTTGTGTGTGTATAATTTGAACGCAAAACAATATACATTAATTATTTAAAGATATGAGAATTTCAAAACCTGGATAGAATATATTTATTATTTATACATATTTACCTGCTGTTAATTAACTTCCAGAAATTTTATAAATGTATGTATTATAAATAATATATTTGTGTTTAGTTTTCTTTTCTTTATCTCGAACAGTTTACTTTAGAACTTTTATTTTCTTACACCTAAATATAAATTTTAACCATTTTCTCAGAATTGTAACATATCTTATGTAATAAAATTTATCTATCTGCTTGGAAATATTCGTTGTTTGTAGCAGAAAATTCGGAACTTTGAGCAGCTGCGAAATTCGGTAGAGGGACTTTCGGTCCCCTGACGATACGGCTTAGCGCGATTTTTTAAATTTGTATTAGTATAAAACATACGGAAATTTAAATCCGAAAGTAGTGCGGATATATCTTCTAATACAATGTTAGCGCTTTAATATTGTTATGTATTAATAAAATTGCATATTTATGTAAATTTGTTTACAAACAAGATCAGATATTTTTATTCCCCAGATCTACCTGTGAAAACAATTTTGTACAGCGCGATTAAAGATTATTTTGCTTATTTTTATTACAATTACATTGAATATCTTTATAGACTGTTCTGAATAACAATGCCATTTAGAATACTATTGGGATTTTGCCATAATTGTTAATTTTAAGTTTCTTTATATTATATATTTCACACAAAGAACAGATATACTGCTAGTTACTCTCCTTATATACATAATGTATAAGGAAAGTATTGTGACGGGGTCGAAAATTCGAATTCGAGTTTTCGACGGGAGAGCACGTTTCAAGCATCCCTGATCACGAATCAAACATTTTTGAAGTGATGTCTGTGTGTGTGTCTGTGTGTGTGTGTTTCAGTGAGTCTGTGGAGACGATAACTGACGAACGAATGGACCGATTTAAACCAAATTTGGTACAAAAATCACAATCCGTACATACTGGAAGCCTATTGTTTTTATACGCAATCGAATGCTCAGAACCCCCCTAAATTTTCGAATGAAATTTTGAAAAAATCGTCAAAAAATCAAAACAACTAATAAAGTTACGCAAATAGACATTTCTTATGTAATTTTTCATTAGAAAACGATTGACATAAATTTTAGAACGCTAGCAAGAGCCGTTTTTGAGATATTGTACATTTTTCCAAAAAAATATCAAAAAGCCATATAAAATAAAAAATAATTCCTATTGATGAGCATGTTCACTTTTCATATGTAATACAATGCGATAAATTGGGTGACATCATTCTCGTCGATCTAGCTCGTTCCATTCATGAAAAAAGATACTCTGAGTAACACATTTGTATTTGGACGCCAATAGTCATTTATCGGCTGTAAGAATAACTTATTTCTCAGTGCATAACGCTTGGCGAGATTTTGGCGACGAATTTGGCGGAATGTCGCCAACTTGGCGACTTTTTGAAATGTTGCCAAATTAACGAAAATCTCTCCAAATGGATAAAAATGACGCTAAATCAATGAAAATGACGACTAATTGTCGAAAATTCAATGTCTTGGAAAGAATATTCGTATCTACTATAAGAAAAAAATATTTTTTTACTGTAAAAGTAGTAAATTCATTACATTATATAAGGAAAGTCATGTGTTTCCCACATCCGATTTTTTTTAATTATATATCGTAATTTTCCACATGGTTATGATATATATGAATTAATATTTATTTAAATAGCATTAAGGATAATATATTGAATTAATTCTATGTGTATGTACTTCAAATAATATATTTTATTAATATAACAAATCAGATTTCAAAAACTGAAATACATATTTGGAATACATTAATATTACAGATACATAACAGCATTCATAGATCAATTTTTCGTTTACTATGTACTAGTCGACATGATAGTTGGTATCTACCCTCTCTGCTTTTTGCCACAGTTTTGCAAACGCCTGTAGGAATTAAAATATTATATTCTACCACGGACAGGGCTTCAAATTCTTTCAAAATTAGCTTAAGCTTTACTAGCCCAGAAATTCTAAAGTTATTCTACAATTGTAGAAACGTTCCCTACAGACAGGTTCTGTCACTTTGGATAGAAGAGTTTCATTTTCAACGCAAAACTATTTGCTTTATTTTTATATCTTCCAGTAATGTTATTAATTTAGTTATTTAAATATATTTAAATATCAATTTAACGTGTATGTACTAAAAACAATAATACTTCAACCAAGTTTTGCATTTTAAAATAACGCAATAGTCTGAAATACATGATATGTATGACGGTTCAATAATAGTCAATAAAAGTATATAAAGTACCAATAAATGTATATAGAGTATCAACAAAAGTATCAATAATCAATAAAAGTGTATAGAGTTTTAGAAAAGTATCAATAATAAAAAAAAGGATGACGGTTAAATGAAATGTATTTTAACACCATGACGAATAAATTCAGACGTGCAGTGGTGTGCCAAAACGCAATTTGAGATCGAAATTTCAGCGACCGAAATTGATTAATTTTCAAATGCACTCTTACTTAAATAGTGTGTTTCAATGAAATAATATGAAAAAGTTTGTGCTTCACCCTTTAAAGAAAAATCTGATGTGGGCAACACATGACTTTTCTTATATAATGAAATGAATTTACTACTTTTACAGTAAAATAAAAAGGTTTTTCTTCTAGTAGATACTAATATCCTTTCCAAGATATTGAATTTTCATCAATTAGTCGTCATTTTCATTGATTTAGCGTCATTTTTATCCATTTGGCGAGATTTTCGTTAATTTGGCATCATTTCAAAAAGTCGAAAAGTTGACGACATTCCGCCAATTTCGTCGCCAAAATCTCGCCAAGCGTTATGGACGAAGAAATAAGTTATATATATATATATATATATATAACTTATTAGATATTAAAATTTTCGACATATATTATATAACTATTATTATATATTTATATATTATATAATGTCATAATGTATAATTGTCCTTATCAAAAATTACCAGTATAGGACTTACCTATGATGCCGCCACTAAGGGTGGAGCATGTAAGCTCCCGGTTCTCAAGCTCGGGATACGAACACACAAAACATAAAGAAATACACATGCTTAATTGCTCAATTTATTTTAATATTTTACTTAATAGATATCTATTGTATCTGGAGTAACTATGCTATAATTAAATCAATTATTAAAAGACACATAATACTGACAATATTACATTAATATATATATATATTTACACACATAATAACTTTGACTTAAATTTCTTAAAAACAGTTTCCTTTAAACAATCGATAAAGAATAGTTCTTATAGTTCAATATTTACGAACTCGTTCATATGGTCTACTCATACGAACTGGTATCAATTATTTTAATAATCGTTAAAGGTGTGCCTTCCGTGCTAATAGTGACAATTGAAAGTTGGTTACATTTACTCTTTGTGTTACGTGCATATTCGTGCCATCTCAATGATGTAGGAAAACCGTTGCACCTCTCATACTTGCACACGCTACCATTCTATTGCTCACATTCTACAGACACTTTTCACAAAACCAAAAACATGATGCTGACTCGTTCGAAAGTTTTTTGTCGACTGGAGTTTTTTTGAATACGGCATTGGGGCGCTTTTTCTTTCCCCCATTCATTCCCTACCACATCTACCATTCGCTGTTGCTGCAGACGGGGATGACCACTGTTTATATATGCATTTGTTGTGATTGGCTCCCTCTGCAGCATTTAGATAGTTCATTATTTTGGTTGGCATTTGTAATTGGGGTGGCAACATGTAATACAAATATTGTGTTACATATAACTTATTAGATATTGAATTTTCGACAATTAGTCATCATTTCCATTGATTTAGCGTCATTTTTATCTATTTGGCGAGATTTTCGTTAATTTGGCAACATTTCAAAAAGTCGCCAAGTTGGCGACATTCCGCCAATTTCGTCGCCAAAATCTCGCCAAGCGTTGTGGACGAAGAAATAAGTTGTTCTTACAGCAGATAAATTGGTGTTCAAATGCAAAAGTATTACTCAAAGTATCTTTTTATATGAATGGAACGAGCTAGATCCACGAGAATGATGTCACTCAATTTATCGCATGATATTATATATGAAAAGTGAACATGTTTCTCACTAGGAAATTTTTTTTTCTATTTTATATGACTTTTTGATAATTTTTTTGAAAAATGTGCAATATCTCGAGAATGGTTCATGTTAGCGTTCTAAAATTTATGTCAATGGTTTTCTAATGAAAAATTACATAAGAAATGTCTATTTGCGTAACTTTAATATTGGTTTTGACTTTTTGACGATTTTTTTAAAAATTTCATTCGAAAATTTAGGGGGGTTCTGAATATTCGATTGCGTATAAAAACAATAGGCTTCCAGTGTTTACAGATTGTGATTTTTGTACCAAATTTGGTTCGAATCGGTCCTTTCGTTCGTCAGTTATCGTCTCCACAGACTCACTGACACACACACACACATACTTTCACACACACACACACACACACATACACACACACAGACATCACTTCAAAAATGTTTGATTCGTGATCAGGGATGCTTGAAACGTGCTCTCCCGTCGAAAACTCGAATTCGAATTTTCGATCCCGTCACAATACTTTCCTTATACATTATGTATATAAGGAAAGTAAAAAAAATCTGATGTGGGCAACACATGACTTTCCTTATATAATGTAATGAATTTACTACTTTTACAGTAAAAAAATAGGTTTTTCTTATAGGAGATACTAATATTCTTTCCAAGATATTGAATTTTCGGTAATTAGTCGTCATTTTCATTGTTTTAGCATCATTTTCATCCATTTGGCGAGATTTTCATTAATTTGGCAGCATTTCTAAAAAGTCGCCAAGTTGGCGACATTCCGCCAAATTTGTCGCCAAAATCTCGCCAAGCGTTATGCACTAAGAAAAAAGTTATTCTTATAGCAGATAAATGACTATTGGCGTTCAAATACAAAAGTATTATTCAAAGCATATTTTTTCATGAATGGAGCGAGCTAGATCCACGAGAATGATGTCACTCAATTTATCGCATGTTATTACATATGAAAAGTGAACATGTTTCTCAATAGGAATTTTTTTTTTATGTGACTTTTTCATAATTTTTTTGAAAAATGTACAATATCTCGAGAACGGTTCATGTTAGGGTTCTAAAATTTATGCCAATCGTTTTCTAATGAAAAATTACATAAGGAATGTCTATTTGCGTAACTTTATTAGCGGTTTTGATTTTTTGACGAATTTTTCAAAATTTCATTCGAAAATTTAGGGGAGTTATGAACATTCGATTACGTATAAAAACAATAGGCTTCCAGTGTTTACGGATTGTGATTTTTGTACCAAATTTGGTTCGAATCGGTCCATTCGTTCGTCAGTTATCGTCTCCACAGGCTCACTGACACACACACACACACACATACTTTCACACACACACACACACACACAGACATCACTTCAAAAATGTTTGATTCGTGATCAGGGATGCTTGAAACGTGCTCTCCCGTCGAAAACTCGAATTCGAATTTTCGACCCCGTCACAATACTTTCCTTATACATTATGTATATAAGGAAAGTAATAGGTGAACTGGCTCAGTCTTGCCCAATGTCTTGGTGGCCGAAAGAAGAGGCGTTCCTATTTCTAACTGGACCTTGAATTCAAAATGAATTTAAAATTCGAACGAATAGAATAGTCAAGGAAAAAACCCCTAAATTCTAGATTTTTAAATAATAAAATATAAATCATCCAGATGCACTAATTTCAGCAGCAATCCGGATACAAGCACGGACTCTTGCAATGGACCTAGAGTCCGCCACAACCCTACTCAACCAGTTGGCTCGGTTTTCGTCCGACAGGCCGGTATTGTGATTACGGACTTTTCATTTGCAAATTCGTATAGGCTGAATTGTAAATGATTTCTGACTTAATTGTATATGAATGTTATGCCGGCAACGTGAAAGGTCTGAAATTGTCAGTCCCTATAAAAGTTCGAAAAATTGTAATTTATAGCGTGTTTATTGTTGAAAATATAAACATCGGATATTCCATGCTGACGAGTCCATAATATGCTGAAAATCGGTTCATGGATGCAGATATCTGCAATTGGAGTGCATTCCATTTGAAGAACTGAACTAATGGATTTCAGACATCCCCATTATTAATACTGAAATGAAATTAACGCGACATAAAGTGTGAAATATTCAATTTCTATGAAAATACAAGCGCTCAAGTTGAATCTCGAATTCCAAATTGCTTCTTTTTTAATTACAAAGACTAAAAATAATACCTCCAGTCTCATGCGAAGTATTTCTAAGAAGCATTCAATTTTCTTGAACTATATATGAGAAAATATTTACTTGAAACGGAGCAAGTATCGCATATTTGATTCAAAATAAAAAGCTTACCAGCAAAAGAATGCGAATATCACGCCATACAAGCATATACAATTTAGTTTCGACTCCAAGGTACTCTCGTGTTTCTAATTTCCTCGAGAGAGCGAAATGAAGTGACACTTTGAAAAATAGAATCGTTACTCTATTTGTAAGAGTTACCTTATCTTTCTATAGAAACTTCGTTCCGAGAAGTGCAAATATCAAATCTGAATTAAATCTGAGCATCATAGGATAAAAGCATGGTGTAAAGTTTTTCGCCGTTTTGTCAGGAGTTTCCGGAGAATATATTATTAAAAGATTCTTAAAAAGACAGTGACGAAGTATGATAACATTATTTTGGAAGACATAAAACCAGGGACCAAAACTAGCAAATAAAACTGTTCTTGATCTACTTATTTTTGGTGCATTTTGAAATTATAATTATTATTTCTGAAATGAATATATGTCTATGTGAATGAGTAAAACTTCGTTTTGGTTGTTTGAACAAATTAAAAGAAAAGAAAAAACACGCACTTTTCTATGATTTGCCCTGAACAGAATAGACCTGTAAGCCTCAAAGAACAAAGAATTAAAATATACGGTGAACGATAACGAGTACTTACCAATTTTAAATGTTCAAGCTGTTTCGTTTCACAAGATAAAACCAAAAAGCATGCAACTTCCAATTACGGGCCCAGGATGTCCTAGACATGTAAGGTTCAAAAACCGCCGACGCAGTGGTCGAGTGGTCAAGGCGAGCGTTTCCACAACATTCGCTCGACCTCCGCGTTGTGAGTTCAAGTCCCACGTAAGGCATGGATGTTTGTGTTGAGGGCGCAGTGTGTTCCGCCCCCTCTGGTGCACCTGGGCAACGTCCTAGGACGGCTAAATAGCTCACGTTCTGGCTGCTGATAAAGGCGAATGATGAAAGTCAAGTGCCTGGCCATTTGAAAAAAAAGAAAAAGTTCACAAATCAAAAAATAAAAATTGTATGGTCTTTTTCCGTGGTCGGGTTTCATTATAAAGAAATTGCATCTAGAGCTAGAAAATACACTTGAAGTTGGCACTTTAACGGGGTCGCAAGCCATAAATATGCGATCCTGGAAACGGTAATAAATTAATCCTGACAACCAAGGACTGCATAAGTAGATATTAAGAGATCAAACATGTTTATTAACCAAAAGCTACAAATTGATCCATATGTCATAACGAAATCAGGAGAAAAATTATACCAAGAACAGACCCTAATTATACATAAAGAACACGATATACATTTAGTGGCAAACCCGTGACTATACCCTACTTATTCAAAACCTGGGCGTAACCCATAACAACTACTGAATACCTTTGTGTAGAGAGTCTTTCCACAGATCCTAAGGCCTTAGTTTCTGGGGATTGCTATCGTCGACCTCCGACTCCAGATATCCACCTCCTTGTGATTGTAAATTAACTTCGCAGACAACACGAAGTAGCTGAGCTAAGATATGCTTCAGAGACCGATCTGCCTAAAACTTGATCCTATCCCACTTGTAGAATCCGTTCTTTGCCTAGGAAGCTCCTGATTTGTCTTTCCAACGGAATATCTTAAAATTGTTAGTCAACAGGAAAATCACAGTGTAAATGCAAATTTAAAAAATGATAACTAAAACTTTATCAAGACCTCACAAACTGTACCAGCAAAGTCAACGATATGCCTAATTTTGAGATCTGCTCCAGTTCTCAGTTTATTTTCAGACGACCTGTACCTTCATGTAGCTGGCCTAGAACTAGCTGGACCGGTAAATTTCAGAAACTGAGAACTTTAAATAATTTGAGCTCTCTCCAGATTTGAGATCTCTAGCTACTCGGGTTTTTGAGTTATTCTCAAAAACTGTATGCACCTTATGGCAAAACCATAACTGGAAGGATACAAAATCAACGAGATGTCAAATTTCATGTCGCTATAAATAGAATAACCAGTTTAGTTAGGGCCTCAAAGATCGGTAACGCTACAGTTGTACAGGGTGTACATATTTAAAGTTCCCCTAACACAAATTACACTTGTGTACACACAAATTACACTTGTGTACATATCTAAAGACTATTCAGTGCTGTATACCCTCGTAACTACTGATCAGAAAATTATGAGACTTTAGGTACATCTAAATAAAGAGATGAGAAAGACATTTGGCAAAAAAAAAAGTTACAAATATCGTCACTAGAGGGCGTATTACTGCAAACTACCACACTTACAAATTTTTGCGACAACGTCCCTTATCAGCTGTTCCCTATAAAAACATAAACATTCGCGGAAGAATTGTTTTCAGTGTCTTAGCCACTCAAATTGACTTTGAGTTTACAATATCGCGCTTTGTTAACACAATTTTTTTTATCAAAACGATGATTCCGCACCAGAAGCTTTGGGGAAATTTTGGAGTTTGAAGGAGCTTCGAACGGGTCCAATCACTTCTAAAGAACTTCGAAAAATGATAACGAAATTTGAAGCAACAGGGCCGTTGGCTGTTCGTGTTGGAAGAGAAAGAAACCGGTTTCTACAGAGGTCGTAGTCAAAAGTATGGAATAGGTCATCTTCTACTGTCCATAAGATCACGAAATATCCTACCGTATTATCCGTACAGACTTGCACTTACTCAGCCGTTTCTTTCACATAATTTTACCTCACGACTAACGTTCTCACTACAGTTTATTACTCGCTGTGATGTCGATTCTAAGTGGTCTTGGAACATCTTGTGGTCAGACGAATTTTCATTTAGACATTTCAGTGAATACGCACAACTGCTGAATTTTGGCTGAAGAAAATGTCCGCTCGATCATAGAGGTTCTGTTGCATTCCCCAAATGTAAAGATATGGTGTGGATTTTCTGCACCATTTATTCGGGGGCCGTAATTCTTCGAGGAGTTAACTCCATCAGGTCCTGTGACATGCTCTATCAAAGGGACGCGATATGCATCGATGTTAGAGAACTCAGTTGTTCCGGCTTTGTAAGCACATCGACGTCTTCACCGTACAATATTTATGCAAGACGTAGCTACTCCACACACTGCATGTTATGTTAAAGATGCTCTCAAAAGACATTTTACACAAAAAAGAATGGCTCATAAGATATTTTACACAATAAAGGGTCACTTATGTAATGTCTGGTCTGGCCGATTTCCAGGCCTGAATCCATGCGATTCTTGGCCCTGGGGATATTTGAAAAATCTAGTCAGCAGTGACAACTCGAAAAAATTACCTGATCTTAAAGACAGGATTTCGCGCACTCATTGTGACAGAATTTCAAGGCATTCACTGTGCTCGACTGTTGAACATGCCATTTTGAGATTTCAGAGGGTAGCGGACAATGGTGGTCATCATATCGAACATTTGTTGCCATAATACCAAGTCAATAATGTAGCTAAATGTGTTATTGTTTAATAAAATAGAAATGCGTCCTCTAGTGACGACATTTAGAACTAAATTGTTTGACAACATTGTTTCACAAAATGTCTTTCCCATTCCTTTATTAAAGGATACCCAAAGTTTCATAATTTTCTGATGAATAGTTACGGCTGTATGCAGCACTGAATAGGGGAACTTTAATTATATGTACACCCTGTATATAAGGAAAACAATAAGTTCGTCTCAGTCGCAGCTTATACAGATACGTTTATCAAAATGCGTTAAAGATAAAATGAAAATATGCATAGATACAAAAAAAAATACTTCCTTACTTTCAGTATTACAGAGTTCACAGTTTAGGAAAATATATAATCCAATTTAAGACAGAATCATATCTTTCATTCGGTAGAAAGCGAATCTGATAGATTAAATGAGAAAACCATGACATGCAAATGTGGAAATGCAGAAACTTCAACAATGGCGTGCTTTTACTTTAATCGAGAAAATGAAATGAGGTGTCAAGTTGAAAAATGGCACTGTTGCTCCATTTGTTGAAGCATCAACTTTCTTCTTATCGAAAGTTCATTTCAAAGAGTGAAAATAAGAAATCTAAATTAGTTTTATTCATCATAGAATATAAAAACACGATGTAAGAAGACAGTGCTATTTTATCAAAATTCTGAGAATTTATAATTTGAGATTGCACCAACTTATTAAAAGAGATGTGTTTGAATGTGTGCAGTCTATAGCAAAAATATAATTTATACATAACGTCTTATTACAGTTGTGTACTTCATTAAGTATCAATAGTTCATTTTTAAACTGTTTTAGTAATTTAGTTAAATTTAAATATATTATGTAAAGACGCCGGCGTGACCTCCTAAATTTAGAATTTATAAGATACACAAGCACCAGCACCACTTAGCAACCCGTGATCGAAAAAGGCCCCAATTAACCACAAAGGTTCACCCTCTGTCCGGAGAAGTAAATCGCCAAGATGAGCTGCCTGAAAACACAGAAGAACCAAAACATTTAAAAAACATTTAAGACCAAAACCTTTCCCTTTAAGGAACTTCTTCTTCAGCCACAAATACTAAATAAAATAAAATAAAATCACAGAATTAACACACAATTTTTTGAAGTTAAAATAATATAATTTATTAAAGTTATATAAGGAGTATTAAAACACAAAAGCTGAATCTTTCAGCACGCCACTGACCTCAGGCGCAAAGACTTTATTAAATCAATGCCAAAAACTTCAAACAGTAGTAATTCAATATTAAATTAGTGGCAAACAAAATAATATAAATTTCATAAATACGTATGGTATGGTCAGTTAAACAACAGGGGCGAGCACTCGTAAAAAACGTTATTAATTTCATTGTGAAATTAAGAATAATTCATATATTAGAATAATAAAATCATTTAGAAATTGTAATAAATTTTGTAAATCAATATCTGGTGTTGTCGTACTTCTATCTCTTCGAGCCGGCGATGAGCGCCAACGAAACTACAACAAGGCTCGCAGAGTTCATCCAAGAGTCTTTACAAATTTCAGTAAATATTCAGTGAAAGAGCAGTAAATATTCAGGAAAAAGAGCAGGCTTACCTCAAGCCACGTTGACGAAGGGGGTCCAGAACAGGCCAGCGGAGAATCCTAGCGACAAAGTCGTCGCTCCATATAAAACAGATCCGGCACACCAGACGGGTCAAAAGGAGAATCTTGGTCCGGACAGGCTCGGCGCTCATTGTCACGTATCCGGCTTCGTCAGCAATTGACCTGGCATGGCCTCGGTTCATCCTTCGGTCGTTTCCAAGGCCCCATCAGGCACGGAATCGGACCCGTCATGGAACTCGGATCTTTCCCACAGAAGTGATGATTCAGGTCCTCGATCCGGTGGGCCTCTGATCATCCAGGACGTCTCAGGGCGGCAACACTTCCTAATCGACGGAAAACATCCATCCACGAACCCCAAAGAACCGACCGATTAAGGTAAGCTCCAGGGATCCCAAATGAACAAAGAAATTGTCAGGGACAAGGAGTCGGACAGCAATGTGATGTTCGGCTGCGAGAAAAGGAAGTGTGCCGAGAAAAATGGCTCGGCCAACTTTTATGCTCAAGCCCCACGGACCGTCAAGAGAGCTTCCAAATCCAATCTTTCCGCCAAACACATTTCCCACGCATCAACATCAGATGCTTTTCAGTCCAGACACAAAAAGATAATTTCCCGCCAAGACGTGCAAGCTGTCGCGACACAAACCATCACCTCTACACATTATTTCTAGCAGAAACATATACATCGCATATGAAAAGGACTTTCAGTTTCCTGTTGCATCAGCCAAAACGATGACCTCGAATTTAACGAAACAAATAACTCTCCGAGTGTTTGAAATAATACTTTAAAACGGATTCAGATTGCAGTTTAAGAAGTATAAATGTTATAAAATATCAATTACATAAAATGCCAAGAGGGGGGGGGGTTCAAAGCAGAATTAAAATAGTTAAAAAGCTGTATATAAAATTAGATGATCAGAAATACATTATATGCATTTATACATTTTACACAAAAGTAATGCGAGCTCGAATTTCGACATTACAATTATCAAAGCTTTATCCTTATTCGAGAGGCACCATTAGACTTTCTATTTAATGGTTAAATGATCTACGAAAGGGCAATTTTACTTCCCCACGATGCAAAATTAAGGATATTTTATAAAACTACGACATTAGCTATTTTAAACTGTAATTTTTTCAAATATTTCCGATCACGCACCACTCAGAACTCACACCTTTCTGCTAAAAATGTATATGTTACTAATCATTCTTCCAGCTTGTGCATCACGAAATTTTCTTTGGAAAAAAATCTTGCCCTCTTCCTGAAGTCAAAGACGGTATATTTGTAACAACGGATAAATCTGCCACGATATAGATGTTTCTTAGCGATTATGATGACACATTGTTTTTGATCTTTGTAGAGGGCTACAAATACCCTCTTTGATACAATTGTAGTCACCTAATTTTCCTATGCCTACTTTCTTAAAATAAGTATTGGAAAAGAAAAACTTGAGCAATGTATATAAGCACAAATAACACAATAATGCAGAATACATCTGCTTCGAGGATGTGCTAGATCTCCTCCAATTAGTGCAGGAAAACCAGCAATCCTAAGTCCTGAAGAGAAATTGTAGGAAATAGAAGAAACAGAGGTTTTTTCAAAATACCATCGATATCATAAGAAGTATGATTCAAAAGAGCAGAACTATCATTAACATAACGAGTATAAAAGTACTGGATTGTTTCAAAATGCTTAACTTTAAAATAGTGCATATAGATGTTACCGAGAATAGGATTAAGTAGATTACCCATAACCGAGCCACCGTACTATGAAATTTATTATGAAAGACAAAATAGTTTTTCTATGAACAAGCGCTAGTAGAAAAATAAACTCATAAATTTCAAATTCAAAGAAATTGATTTCAAGCAATATTTTCCTGATACAAGACAATGCATCCTTATCAATTACATTAGTAAATACCGACTTGACATCGAATGAGACAATAGTCAAACCACGTGAGGTTGAATTACGAATTTCCCTTACAAACTGGGCAGAATTGTAACGGGTGTAAATTTTATTACTGAGGAGATAACCTAGAAACTAAATATTTGCAAAATTTGTAAATCGTTTTTGTCTAATTGTGTTTAAATCAGAATTACTGGGACTCTTACGAATATTAGAATATACACCTCCATTTCAACTTTTTTAACATTACATACATTTATTCAAATCAATAATCTGACCACTCTTGTCAGTCTTTGTGATAACTAAATCAGGATTACTCGATTCCTCAGTAGGCATCTCAGATCTATGAAATATACTGAGAGTTCTAAGTGTTTTGATGTCTGCACCAAGTGTTCTCCTGAGCAGGCCTCCCCTGTTCATATGCGAGCGTACTTGGTGATCTCCATGCAGGATCTTGCTGCCAGTCCGTTGCTGGTGCTGGATTCCTTTAGGATGTATAATGTCATTGACCTGATCTAGCTCTGGTCTTAGGGGATTTGCAACAACAGAAAAAAGAACTAAATCAGGTTTGTTGCGTAATGCATTGAAGTTGTATTTTTTTGATCTGTTAATATTTTATTAAAATGTTGTAGTTGAATTTGACAGTACTGACAATTATATGTCTAATAGCGTCCTTTTGGGTAGTAGATAACATGCTGAATGTAGAATACTGTAGAATTTATTAAGAAAGACAAAATAATTTTGAAATAAAATAGTGCTGGGAAGAAAACATATTCATCAATTTTAAATTCAAAGAAATGTAATTCCATACAATATTCTCCTGAGAGAAGACTATGCACCCTTAACAGGAACATTGGTAAACAACAACGTGATATTAAAGGAGACCATAGCCAAACCACTAGAGTTTAAATTACGAATTTTCTTCACAAATTAGGCAGAATTTTGGCAGGTATGAATAATATCACTACATAAGTAGAGGAGAAAATCTAGAGGAGAAATTGTTTATCTAATTTGCAGGAAGCAATACCAATACTAAATATACCCCTCTGTTTCTTCTATTTGAACCCATCCCTCTTTTGGATTCTTTGTTTTTTGGTTCTCTTACACTGACTGACAAAGGGGATCCAGAGTATCGTCGAAACAGCTGCATGCTGCATTATTGTGTTATTTGTGCTTAGGTGCGTCTCTTACCGTTTGCAAAAAGTGTATTTTATTTACTGAAGAATTGGAGCGCTATAAGTATGCATCATCTTTACTAAATTGGAAAAAAGTTCTATGAAAAAATGAAGCTAAATAAACTAGTAAATTTAGCTCAAATCTCGTTGTTTTAGGAACTCAATTGCACTAAGATCCTAAGTAAGTCTTTATATGATCCGTCTTTCTAAGAAATTCATTCTTTCGTCTACGATTTTAGTATGTCACAAAGAAATACAAATAAACCAAATATTTACAAAAACTCATTCTTTATAAAAAAAAACACTTGTATTTAAAAGAATTCTTACTTTTTTTTATTTAAACAATGTAAATGACGTGTAATTTTTCATTTATATATCTGAAAAAAATCCCAAATATCTTTAGTGCATTCTATTCATTCTGCCCTGTAAAAATGCAATTTGCTTAGAAACTATAAACATCTATGTTATTCACAAAAATAATAAATATAGAACTTGGAAAAAATGCTGGGGCATTGTTCGCTCAAAAAACAACGAAGACTTGGAGTAACAAATGACTAAGGAAATAGTAAAAGAATTTTTTCTCTATTGTAAAACAATTGCGGAATACATTTAGATTCATAAAAAATGCTTATTTGTCATAGAAGAGAAAAGATGTATTTCATATAAGGAATTTGATAAAGAAATCTAGCAAAAGCAGTGTTTCTAACTCAATACACAAATGAGTTTATAAAAAGCTCAGCCTTCCGAAGTTAAATATCTGAAGGTAAATTATTTAAATTGAGTTTGTATAATGTAGAATGTAACGCATTCTGTAAAAATGTACAAAGGAATGACAGGCTTTATTTTGAAAATGAATTGACATCAAATGGAAATGCATTGAAATTGAAATACATGGAAATAAATAACTTAATATATATAAGCAAAATAAACTGATTTTATTT
The DNA here is from genome assembly GCA_951213105.1 of Amaurobius ferox. Classification (NCBI taxonomy): domain Eukaryota; kingdom Metazoa; phylum Arthropoda; class Arachnida; order Araneae; family Amaurobiidae; genus Amaurobius; species Amaurobius ferox. Next base: position 51,994,028 of record OX578147.1, on the reverse strand, counting down.
TAATAATATTTAAAAATTAAATATAATAGAAAATTAAATTTTGCTCTGGAAATTTATAGGAAAAATAAAGAATAATTGAATCAATTGATGAGAATTATTTATTTTTTCTTAGTTAAGATTAATTATTGATGACAAATTGTTAACTGTACATTCCCATGTAATTTAAACAAAATGCATAGAAAACTTATTGCATAGCAGTATTATAATATGTACATAACAGGAAATATTATGTGCTTCATATTTTGATGATATTTCATTCTAATCCTTATAAGAAAATTAAAATATTCTTAATATGGTACAAATGTTGTCAGTGGGCGAATGCTACAGTATAGCTAGTATGGCGCCATCAGACCATTAGAGTAGAATAATAACATCTGACGCATTCTGCAAAGAAAAGCTGAAGAAACAGTTTATCAAAGCCTTCATTCATGCCTTTCAGCCAATTTAACCCATATCAGCGCTTTTAACGAAATGGAGAAAGCAATGATCTATTGCGATATGTATTAGGAGTTTAAGGAAGTGCAGACATTGAGAATGCACATTGCACCGTGCAAAAGGTGGTTCGGTTTGAATCTACTGCTACCTACTTTTCTCTATACACAGTCATACGCTGCACTAGAGATGCAAAGAACCAGCCCAAACCCCGGTTTTCAGTGCATATATGAGCAACATGCGAAACGCAATGTGCAATGTACAGAGCGTCCTGAATCTACAATGTGTGATCTGCCTAAACCAAATCTCGGACCACATAAGTGATTCTGCGCATGACGGACGGATAATCAGTCCAACGCTTAGCAAAGTGTCAGGTCATGCGTCCGAATTTTCGACCTACTGAATCTCGGAAATGAATTTTCCAGGCCATAGCGGGCATGGACTATGTGTAAATATAATTTGCAACGTTGCAATATTAGTTGGACTGTCATTGTGGTGACTGTGAAGAAACCTAAGTTTGTTTCTGCTATTAAACCTCTTTAGCTGGAAAATTGGAAAATAAATCTGTTCCAGATCAATAAATGTATAATTCAATAATTATTAGCAATGCCCTTTTCAAACAAAAATTTAACACAAACAAGATAAAAATAATAAAGGATGTCAAGCCCAATTCACTTTTGTCAAAATTTAAAAGTGTACAAGTACATAAGGATAAAAATACACTTATACTCGAAATTTTCAGGTATGATTCGTACACATGATTAGCAAGATTCAAAAATCTGAAAAAAAAATGTTTGCTGTCCTTTCTTAAGTGAGAATACTTAGAGGTTTTATAATTTAAAAATTTCACAATTTTAATTGTATCAATGAAAAGGTTCAACATAAGTTTATTCACTGTTGAATTAAATTTAGCTTTTCGCAGAATATAGGCAAAAGTTTGTAACTTTCTGAAGTTGGGGTCTCTGAATTATAGTTTTGCGTAAAAGACTTTACATGCATATGTTTTGGGAACGCTCACTTCTTGGTGGACAGAATCTTGGAAGATTTTTCAGATCATCAACCTCTTTACATGAGATGGGACATTGAATAGGCCGCTGCAATTATATTTTAATATAACTATAGAGGTAGTCCCGGCTGCCTCTGGGCTCGTCGAGTTTTAGCTAATTTTCTGCCTTAATAGTTTTGGTATTTCATAAGGGGCACATTCAATGTTGCTTTCGGAACATTTGGACTGGAGGGGGTGGAGTTTTGCATTTATCCTCTCTATAAATATATTTAAATAAGGTAATTGTACCACAGTAGTAGGCCACTTAAGAGTATTCAATCAATTATCATTGAAACTTTAGGGAATTATAGCATAAATATATTTTTTATCATTTGTTAAACTCTTATCTATAATTATTATCACATCAAATTGCAAACAAAATATTTTTTTTCTAAATAAAAAACTTTAACTTCCTTTATGTCCCAGTAGTGGGTTTATTAAATTTTTGACATACCTATAGTGGATCCACCAAAAGTGGGCCACTCAAATAATGTATTTGTTGAAAGTTATATTTCGCTATATATTACCATTAACATAATTTCTAAAATATATGTGTAAAAAAGGTACCTAATTAAAAGCTAATGTAGTTTAAATCTTACTTTACATTTTTTCTTTTATTGCTAATTTTTTATAAAAAGTGAAGAAGAAAAAGTGGAAGATTTTTGGTTCTCTTTTTCTTCTGATCTGCAATCATTCTTTCCTTTTCTTCCATTTCAATTTTTTTCTTTCTCTTTCAGTTTTTTTCTCTCTTTTTCTGCGGCTGTAGCAATTTTAATATCTTCTTTCTGCTTATAATATTGAAGCATTTGAGGAGAAGTCACAACTGTTGGAAGCTTTTCTCGTCTTATTTTCTTTCTTTATCTTGTCACCCTCCCCCTCTGGCCAGAAAAGAACTCTCTTGAAGGGAGATGGAACATTTTTGGATGGACCTGCAATAGGATGGACAGTATTTAATGACATTGGATGCATTTCATCCCCAATAAGCTCAATTGAGCCTTCTTGAATATTAAGATCCACCTCAGCAGATTCATCGGTACTTTCATCATGCTCCAGCTCAACAGGCTCTTCACTGCATGTCGCCTCAACGGAGTTGACTGGTGCATCCTGAAAAAATGGTTCCATGTTCGAAGTTTCCTTTGTCTCCAACCATAAATAGTAAAGGTATTTTTGCTCCACAGGGCCTATCCATTCTCCTTTATTTTCTAAGAATGTTTCTAACTTCACTTTTCCAAATTGTTCTTCCAAAATTAAAAAAAAACATTTATCTCTTCTTTATCGGTAATACCGCCACTTTCTTGGATTTTAGTTCAGTTGCAACAATTAAATTCTAACCACCACTAACTCCTAGGTCCGCTACTGGAACAATTTAAAAATAATGACCTAAAAGTGGGCCTCCCCTCAAAATTAATAATCTGTTCATTTTATGCCTTTTAAGTATAATTTACAAAATATTAAGTATACAACGAAATATAAATATGACATTTTAAAATCGAATTATATATGCTTTTAGAGAAAAAAAAATTAAATTAATACTTGCCTCTTGAGGAAAGCAATAAGAATGAGCTAGAAAAATCCCTTTGTCTGATCACTTCAGAAAAGCATCCTTCTACCTCAAACGCTAGCAGGTTACTAAGATTGTGCATTTGTCAGATAACTGATAAGGGTTTCAACCAATCAGCAGTTGTTCTGTTACCTTACAAGTATGATCTTAAAACCTGCTTTTCCACTTTGAAAACTAGTGGCCCACTATTGGTATATGTCCCACTGCTGATACACTTACCTTATTGTCACATAAATATAAACTAGGTTAACATAAACTGTATCCGGGGGATGGGGCTTCGCCTCCCCGGATGTATGCCTGTAGAAAATACTAGGTACTTGTAGAAATTTCGTGAGTTTCAGACTATCTGAGTGCGTTGATTGTTTTAATGTTGTCCAAGGAGTACTTGTAGAAATTTCGAACTTCCAGGTTTCCTGAAAAATTATCTGTATAGGTTTTCAAACTCAGTTTCTTTTAATTTCTCTATGTGCGAACGTTACAGACATAAAAGAACTAGGTAAAGCATTTAATGGAATATAGTTACATTCTTTTGTCCATAGCAAAGGTATCATTTTAGTATGTATTTTCCCACTGAATTCATTTTGAAAATAATTTCAAAATATTCATCAGTAACACAAAATGCATTAAAAATTATTTTGTGAAATTTAAAACGACATGTGTCGCCTCAATTGAAACGAATTATAATGTTTTACAACGTTATCCTTCTTATTATTTTGTATTTGAAAAGTGTGTTAAAAATTAAGATATTAATATTTCTATTGAAAATTACTGCTGGTTTTTTCTATACGGTTTGATCATCCTTCTGAAACTTTTTGATCAATAGTGCTCCACAGATTTTAACTTCGATCTATCTTATTATTTTCAGATAAATAACAATTTCATAACCACGGTGAATTGTTTTGATGAAGTATACGATAACCATGTTTAACTTTGCTTCTCTGTCTTATTCTTTCTGTGGTGCTCATTTAAAAAGATGAGTGAAGTTAGTTAAACACTTTGCGTTGATACTTTGAAATGCCGGTAGTAACTCACCATTAACTTGGTCGTTATCGTATAGTCGTAAAACATTGCATTGTGCCGCATTAAAACCCACCATATAATCTTTAGCACGAGTTCCTGGAATAAAATATTAACATAATACCACACAATTAACTTTACCCAGTTTAACTTTAAAATATATATTTATTAAAAACCTTATAATCATAATTAGATTACAACAATTATACTTATACATTTAAGGAGGAGACTGGACATGTGAGATCAGGCATACAAAAATTTCTGAACTGACTATGCCTTTTTGTATATGTTGCAAACACATACATTCTTGTTGGCGTTAGACGTTTATGGATCATTAGTTGTTGAACCACCGCATCATCACTGCACTGTATGAGTAACTTGATGCAAAATCGTCTGAGGCTGTGTGAAACTTAATACATCTCGTCTGTTTTGACTGCACTGCATGAGAACCATGATGCATCTCTTTATGGACCTGAACCGACTTATTGTGCATCTGCAGATCGACTCTAACTACTCCAACTATTTTCTTCATTTGTATCTTACACCTCTGAATCTCTAACTGAAATCATCTGTATATATTACATATCTGAATCTGCTTCTTTAGAATCTTCTCTCGGTTGCCACCTCTTTTGCCTGAGGTCTAATACGCCTCTTCGGCTATCATTGGTTGAACTCAGGGGGATGCAACACATGTGTCTGGCCTGTAGATATCATAATTAATCAAAGCTGTCTACTATCAATAAACCTATCTACGTAAATTATGGTTTCACACTGTCTTTGTTCCTCATTTATAAGTTCATTCCAAAGAAATTTAAGTACTTAAGCACCAATGGAGTACATATTTATTGATACTTGTCTCCTACGTATATGTTACTGGCTGAATACAAGTTGAAAATGTCTCTTAATGTTGAAATGTCTCTTAATAAGTATCCCCCGACTAGCGAGAATTTTTGAATAATTCAATTATTCTAGTGGTCCTTTCCAAACTGTTCACCGAATTTCAAATATATGTCTCACTTCAGTCTGGACATTTCTCAATTATTCAGCCAATTAAACATTTAAGTGTGGCGCATCTCTAGATTTACAAATATTAGAAATCTGAAGTTATACACTTTGATCCTATCTAATGATCTATCCTTGCACCAATTAAGTCTCTATCTCACCCCGAAGCATATTTTTTTTTATCATTTCACCTTTCCAAAGTGTCCCTGTGGAGCACCTCCTTAAATGGATATTTTTGAAAAACTCAATTTTTCTTCGGTTAGTTTACCAAGCGATTAGCCCATATACCAAATTTCAAGCCGCTATCGAATTTTAAATTTATCTGGCAAATCGAAAATTTAAGTGTGCAGCATTCCCTAAATTTGAGAATACTGGAAATCTGAAATTGCACACTTCCTTCCTATCGAATGATTTATCCATAAATCAATTTTTAAGTTTCTATCTCATCGCAAAGCATGCATTTCTCTCATTTCGTTTCTCTAACGTTTTGGTGTAGAACGTCCCCTCTACAGAACTTTTTCGAAAATTTCGATTTTTCTAGGGGATTTTATCGAACGATGGACCCAAGTCTCTATCTATTCAAAAAGTGCCTAGAAAAGCGGAACAGACTGACGGACACTTGCAATTATTGAATATAAATATATCAACATTTTATTTATATTTTACACCACTAGGTAACAGCATAAAATTACAATTTTGATTTTTTTTGTTAGCGTGTGATTCCTATTACGCCTTAGAGTCTTTTAAATAAAACAGGAAAACCCGAAACAATATTCCGAAACGAGAATTTTATTTTTATATGTTTTGTCTATAAACAGCATTCTAACATACACTCACGGACAATGAAAGTTGCGCACGAAGAAGGAAGCACGGAGAAGGATGGATGTGAAATTTTATTGATGGAAAGATATAGATGAATGATATACAGGGTGAGTCGGAATTGTTTTTACAAAAGCAGAGGGGTGATAGTACCCCACCTGACGAGCAATAATCACCCTGGAACTTATGGTCGCATTGCAGCCAGAGAGGCAGAAAAGAGTAAAATTAGAATACAAACTTCACGTACAACAGTGTTGGGAAAGCAAATGAACGATACCCAACGTTGCACAAACATATTTATTGTGCACCGACAAATTCACAGTAAGTGCTCAAAGTGGCGACCACGCGTGTCGTTGCACTGTTCACACCGGCGAAGGAATGACTGGCACACCCTTTCAAAGATTCCGAAGCAACAACGATGCGCGCGACGAGATATTCCGCCGACTCCACAGGCGTCTCGTACACTAAAGATTTCATGTGGGCCCAGAAGACAAAGTCCAGTGGGAATAACTTACAGCGTTGAAGTTGTGCCGCTTTTTAAAGGGCAACGTGTGCTCTGATTGGCTATCGCCGGAACCTACTAGGAAACAATTATGCTGTTTCTTCTCGCTGGACATTTGCATACGGTAACTGCGTTCGTGTCTGGCGTAGGAGATACTACGTAGGCAGGTACACAATGACGTCCGAGGCGCTGACTGCGTCATGCTCGACGCGGTTCGACATGCCTCATTTATGCCTCTCAGAGTGCAATGCGACCCTATGTTCCATGGTAATTATTGCTCGTCTGGTGGAGTACTGTCACCCCTCTGTGTTTGTAAAAACAATTCCGAATCACCCTGTATATGATCACAAAAAGAGCGCAGCAGAACACATACGGAGGGAGCTATGGTACACAGTCCGGTCATCCTCAATAGCGCGTCGCACCACCTCGTGCTGCAATACAAACAGAAATACGATCCGGCATGGTGTCGAACAGACGCCTGATGTTGTGCTGCGGTAGACGAGTTCAAACCTGTTTGGCGTTACATTCCAAATCCAGAAAATTGAGGCAAAGAGGCAGCTGGTGTTTCATTTGATCCTACACATGCTCGATAGGGGACATGTTTGGAGAGCGGGCAGGCCATGAAAGTGCCTGAACATGACTCAAGCTATCCTCGGCGACCAGAGCCGTGTATGGCCGGGCATTATCCTGCTGTAATTGCGCACATGTATTTCCAACACCGAATCGGAGCACATGGGGCCATAGAATCTCATTCACGCAGGGCTGGTCCATCAATGTTCCAGGGACCACTACTAGAGCGGATCGAATGTCGTTGAGTGCACAGGGGACCTCAGCACTCGGACACGTTGATCATCGGTCCCCAAAACGAAGCGGCACTCATCTCTAAACACCACACATCGCTAATATGTGGCGTTCCACGTTGTTCTGGTCCGGCACCACTGCAACTGGAGCCCCCGATATTCCCGTGTTGATGGAAGCACAAGTAAAGGACGCTGGGATCGCATATTCGCTACCTTCAGGCGTCTAGATGTTGTTCGAACACGGGAGACGCTACGCGTGCTTATATCGTGGATTGGGTCTCCGTGGGGTCTATACGTTACTGCTGCACGATCATTCGATCCTCTGTACCCGTGGTATGAATGGTCCGTCCAGAGCTGGTCTTCCTTGTCTGGGTGGCGTCCTGTGACTAGTGCTCCCAACACCACTGGAAGGTATAGTCCGAACGCTCCATGTGACGGGCTATCCGGCGCGCTGACCACCCTGCGGTTTTCAGCCCGATGGTTAGGACTCTCTCGAAGTCTGTTAGTTGCGTATATCGACGTTTCTGGCATATATCCATTATTAATTTCATTCCGTACTCGTGCTTGCGTCAACCGTAACTTTTCTCATCGATGGGGCGTCGACTTCACGCCGGTTTATAAGGCCGCTGGCTCATGTTTACAGCACTACTCACGGGTGTACTGCCATGCGCAATCACACCAGACTGGGATCATTTGCATACCAGCCCGCCCTCTAGCTATTCACAGCATTTCGCGGTTGTACGATGTTTTCTTCTTGGGGCGCAACTTTCATTCTTCGTGAGTGTATTTATGTCAAACTAATTGATTAGTGTATTGAACTTTTAATAAAGAAACAACAAACTTACTACATAAAATTAAGGAAAATCTTCCAGAATTAAAGTAAATGACATGTAAATTTAAGACAAATTTACTCACTTTCTGTAAATTTATGCATTTTTATTACTGCTTTCATTAAGAAAATATGTATTCCTTATTACTGACTAATATATTGCAAATTGAAAGTTGTTACTAAAATACTTAAAACTATTTTTTGATCAATACAGTTTTTCCCTGAAATACAACGCTATAATCTGATAAAATATATCTCCGAGGAGATATGTCACAAAAGAAACATTTAAGCACTTTGTAAAACTCTTATATTTATTTTGAAGTATTTTCTAAAATCGAGTATTGAACATAAAGTTTACTTACTCCTGAAACTGATAAAATATGTCTAATCGTTTTCAGCTGCGAAACAAATAACTTCTCTATTGATTAGTTTAAAGATTTTTTGGGAAATAATTTCTTGTCTTCAAGGTAACTTTAAAACTATTCTTCATTTTACGGTTTTACTGGATGTATCTAGGTCACTTCCCGTTATTTATTGCTATCTATTTCGTTCAATAAAGATAATATTATGTTCTCTACTTACAATTATATATTATTTATATTCTTTCTGTATCATATTACCGTAGAAATTATCATTTATACGGTATATTTATACATGTCGCAACTCCATTTTTACATACCAGATTCAATGTTTAGATAGTTTGTGACTTTTTATCCTTGCCAATTTTGCAAAAAACATTTTGAAAAATATGTATTGTTGTTCCAAATGATCACAATTGTAGTACACTTCCCTTCATTTTAAAGGGCTTGAAAATTTTTTCGTTTGATACCAATCTTGACATTGTACCTCTTCAGATGTATAACTTGTCCCGTCCACCGATAGGGGCTAATGATGACACTAATGAACACAAAAATTGCAAAAACAGCTTTTTTTTACACCAGTGACGGCTCTACCCTGCTGAAAACACCGGTTCCCGTTAGATCACCGAAGATAAGCAGCAGCGGGAGTGGTTAGTACTTGGGTGGGTGATCACTTGGGAACACCGTGTGCTCTTGGCAAAATAAGTCAACGCGGTGATTGAGTGGTCAAGGCAAGCGTTTCCTAGTGATCGCTCGGATGCCGGGTTGTGGGTTCGAGTCCCACTTCAGACATGGATGTTTGTGTGGTTGGGCGCAATATATTCCCACCCCCACTGGTGCGCTGGGGCAACGTCATACGGCGGCTAAGAGGTTCACGGTTCTTGCCGATGTATAGGCGAAGATGAAAGAGTCAATGCCTGGTCATTGGGGAAAAAAAAACACCAATGATTGAAACTGTTAAATTTCGTGATCATTGAAATATAAATAACCCCTTTTAGGTATATTCAGACAAAATTATGTTCAATGCTACCATATTAAAAAATATTAAATATGGAATTAATTTCAAAGTTTTCGCCAAAATTTCAAAAAATTCTATCTATTTTTAGACTTTTTGTCAACAAAGCCGGATAAAAAGATTCGTTAAAATACATTAATAATTGTGGCAGATATCATCTACACAAGAAACCGAATACAGACAAACTAGACACGACAAACAGAGAGATTGGCACTCTAAAATAGCTAAAACGTAGTCAGGAGATCCTATATGTTGACATTAAAATCTCGAAGTCGAAAATTTTCGTGAAAACAATACTTTCTCTGTACTACATTCTATAGCAGCATGAGAAAGTAAATATAAATATTAAACGAATTATTTATTGCTATTTGTTTCATTGAAAAAATATGTTGTCTTTTCCATTTAAAACCTTATTATTCATATTGTTAATTAATCATACTAGCGCAAAAATATTATTTATACGGTAGTGTGACAAATTAAAATTGTAAATAATAAACTAATTTTTTATTGATATATATTTATATTTCATTGAATAAACATAATGATGTTTCTATTTAAAACCATATATTCGTTCAGTATATAAATGTTATCATGCTATCGTATAAAATATTATTTCTGCTGTAGTACAATAAAATTAAAATAGAGATAATGAATGAATTATTTGTTGCACTCCATTTCATTAAATATAGCTGTAGTTTCGACTTACAACCGCGAGCATATTCGTTTATTATATATACCTTTACTTCATCATATTACCATATAAAATTTAATTTATACGATAATATGATAATGCATATGATAATTTATACGATAATATGATATGATATGTAAAGTATATATTTATTGATATCCATTTTTTTAAATGATGTTAACGTTTTCATTTACAACCTTACAGTTTTTTATCATTAATTTTTTCATCACAGTTTTGTATCATTTATAGCCGGTGTTGTCATATTAGCTTATGCAAAATTATTTATACAGGAGTATGATAAATAAAATATATAAATAATAAACAAATTATGTCTTCATAGTTATATTTCATTAAATAAATATAATTTTGCTGTTTCTTCGTGCAACCATACATTCTTATATTATTTGTATGTTTTCCTTATCATTCTACCATATGAAATAATCTTTGTACGGTAGTATGATAAAGTAAAATTATAAATAATAAATATATTATTAATTTCTAAATCTTTCATTAAATAAGATATTGTTGGGGTTACCATTTACAACCGTATATTCAATAAATCACTAACCTTCATAATCTCGAAAAAAATCTGATGTGGGCAGCACATGAATTTCCTTATATAATGCAATGAATTTACTACTTTTACAGTAAAAAAAATAGATGGTTTTTATAGTAGATACTTATATTATTTCCAAGATATTGAATTTTCGTCAATGAGTCGTCATTTCCATTGATTTAGCGTCATGTTTATTCATTTAGCGAGTTTTTCGTTAATTTAGCAACATTTAAAATAGTCGCCAAGTTGTTCCACCAAATTTGTCGCCAAAATCTCGTCATGGAGAGAAATAAGTTATTCTTACAGCAGATAAATGACTATTGGAGTTCAAATACAAAAGTATTACTCAAAGTATCTTTTTTCATGAATGGAACGAGTTAGATCCACGAGAATGATGTCACACAATTTATTGCGTGGTATTACATATAAAAAGTGAACATGTTTCTTAATAGGATTTTTTTATATGACTTTTTGATAATTTTTTTTGAAAAAGTGCAATATCTCGATAACGGTTCATGTTAGCGTTCTAAAATTTATGTCAATCGTTTTCTAATGAAAAATTACATAAAAAATGTCTATTTATGTAGCTTTATTAGAGGTTTTGATTTTTTGACGAATTTTTCAAAATTTCACTCGAAAATTTAGGGGGGTTCTGAACATTCGATAGTACATAAAAACAATTGGTTTCCAGTGTTTACGGATTGTGATTTTTGTACCAAATTTCGTTCGAATCGGTCCATTCGTTCGGCAGTTATCGTCTCCACAGGCTCACTGACAGACACACACACGCACATCACTTCAAAAATGCTAGATTCGTGATCAGTGATGCTTGAAACGTGTTCTGCCGTCGAAAACTCGAATTCGAATTTTCGACCCCGTCACAATACTTCCTTATGCATAACTGTATAGAAGGAAGTAGAACAATTTGAACAATTTGGGCAAAATTCAGATAGAAAATTTCATGTATTATATATCAATGCAGAAAAATATGTATAATAGTTAATAAACCGAATTTTGTTAAAAATCGTTGTCTCTTCGAATTCTCAAAAACCGCTGACAATACTTGGCGGGTGTATTGTGTGTAATGTATAGAATTAAATTCAGAACACAAATATTTAAAAACGTATATAGTTTGTCTCAGATGTCGAATGCCCTCTTGTTTCATGCGTAAGTCTCGAGATTTCCCCCAGCTTGTAGTTTAAAAAATATATTTACACATTAAATGTCGTATTGATACGAACTTTAGTCTTTTAACCTATCGTGTTCTCATATCAGATACACATTGAAGTTTGCACAGAAGAAGATCATTACGAAAGTGTTCGAAATTTGTTTAATGTGTCTTAAAATATGCTTTGCGAAAATTTTCAGTAAAACTCTGTACATCAGTATAAGAAATTAAAAACATTTTTGGAATAGTGTAAATCAAAATAGTTGATGACATGTATAATAGCAGAAGCTGAAAAATTATTTATCATATAAAACCTATATTGCTGTCTAAACAGGCAATCCTCTGTGATATATAAAATTATGTTAAAAATTAAACGGTGACGCCATTCGATCCAGACACATTGGTTTTGCGTGAATAACATTTTGTAAAATAAAATACCAGTAAAGTTCAATAAATTTATTCGATTTTTTCAGGGTCATTTATTTTAATTACAGGCTTTCAACAGCTCTGCAAATGACTCCCTATTTGTTTATAGTCAGCTAGCACTTTTAGTTTTCATCCTGATTTCATCTAGGTACTCAGAGAATTTTCTTCCCGCCAAAATACCAAATTATCTCTACTAATTTGGTTTTCGGTATATAAATTAAACTTACGCATTATATCTGACGAGATTTTACATTCAAACTAATCTACAACCTCACCAATCATTACACATCTTTAGATTTATCAAATATATTTATTAGCTTATACTTTAAAAAAATGAAACGTATCGTGCTTATGCACCCGTACTGCACCAAGGGGTACATAAGCAGATCGAACTACAACAGTCGTGAAATTTTAAATATTACAGCTTCCCCATCCTTTGGAAGACCCAAGTTAAAATATTAAAATATTGCAATTTTAGTCACTATACTTCAAAAACTAAGAGTTCGATCCAAAAAAATTCAATTATATACACTTTCAGGGATTTTATAGAGCTACAAATTCCTGCTCATTGTTCATATCTAACGTTTTTGGTTTTTGAGGTATAAGCATTACAAACTTGAAAGGTGGCTAATTTCCATTCATCTTCAGCTTCCCGTGTTTGTTCGAAGTACGGACCCGTTAAATATGCGGCTCCTTGAGTCCTTGTGAGATGTTGGTAGTAGAGGAAGTATGGTACGGCCACTGTAAATGCAGTCCGGAGGGTCCGATCTAAATTGAGTGGCACTTCCAGGCGGTCCAAACAGATGCCTTACACTTTAGGGTAGATCAGACGGTCTAGGTCGAAGAAGAAAAATCTTCTTTGACCTAGACAATAACCTGACAAGACGATTATTCGAGAACTAAAAGACCATTTTTTTTAATAAATATGGATTTAGAAACCAAATTTCCAAAAACATATTTTTGTCACTAATATTTATATCTATATTTTCTAGATTCGAAGACATTTCGAGTGAGAGTAAAAAAAATAAAAAACACTCGTTTTCGACAAAACAAGAAAAACTATTTACATATTGATTTATTAAGTTTGGATTTGCAAGATTCCAAACTGTTTACATTTTTGTAGCGCTCCAATTTCAATCGAGGACAACCCAAATACTGATTCAATTCACATCAAAAATAATTTTCTGTTATATCATCCAATGAAACAAAATATACTTAAAATGCGTGTTCAATATTTTTACAGTTAAAATCGAGTTGGAGAGAAACAACCAAAACTTGAACCAAAAAGAATTTCATCCGAAATAAAAGGTGTAAGCTGATAAAAACTAACTTCAGCGAAACAAGTTGAAAAGGAAACGTTTAACATGACAAGTACTCTATAAAGCTTTTTATTATCTTGAAGTATTGTGTCTAAAATTCTTTATTCTTCGAGATAAAAATAAAGAATCTAATGATATTTCCTTTCCAAAAAATCATTTAATAGATAATCATTTTATATATTTCTTAAAATATTTAACTTCGGAATGTTTAAGTTTATCTGAAAGTTATACATGGCTAAGACATTTAAGTTTATCTAATATAGTTTTGCTTTGGTGTAGGATACACATAAAACGCACATAGCGCCACTTCTAAAACTAACATATTTTAAATTTCAAGTATACTACCTTAACCACTTTTAGATTTTGATACACATAAAAGTACTATATTGGCTCGCACTTCCTCTACAAACACCAAATAATGTTTTAATTGTTTCTTTCTTTATATGCATTTCTTTATATGCATTATTGGCAAAATACGGTTTTAAATATTTTTTTATCTTGGAATTTTGCTCATTTTTAAATGGCGTATGTTCTCCAAATTGCAAAATGCTAAAAAGTTTTAAGAACAATTTTCGGTATTTAAAAAACCAGATTACAGTATTTGAATAGCGGTTTAAGATATTTAAAAAACGGTTTACGGTATTTCAAAAACCGTTCATACTAGAGTAGTGGAACATATGTTATCCGTTTTGCCATCAAACATTAAGTATACTAAAACAAACATTTAATTTATGTATTTCAAGTATACTTAATCTTTAATTTTAAATTTGCTCACTATTTCGAAAAAGGAGCCAACATGAAAGCACGAAACAATTTGCCACAATGTAGACCAAATAAATATGTTGAACAGGTTTGATTGAATGTGCATCGTGAATAATAAACCCTTGCTTCAATGTATCAGTCCATCGTAAATTTAAAAGGAACCTTAATCTGACATTAAATTTTATTTTGAAATGGCATTCCTTAAGAAGAGATTAAATAAAAGTTCTATTTCCTCTTTAAGCTTCAAAGAAAATGATATCTGCATTCGTTTTATTTTCCATAGCTAGAAAGGTAAAGAAAAATGTTATGGGATTTCATGAAATTTGGGATTTTAAAATACTCCTCAGTAATAAACTAGGGTTATCTTTTATTTCGGAATGCTTAGAATTGCCGCCATTCATCCTCAAAGAAAAATTTAATTTAAAATATTAAAAATAAATCTCATTTTAGCTTTTGCTGGATAATAGAAATAATAATAAATGTTCAAAGAAGGAAGTTTTAATTTTAAATTATTTTAGATAGGCATTAAATATAGAGAGATATTTTTCGATTTAGTTTTCTATTCATTTTCTTATTTTTTATAGTTCTTCCATATAACTTAAAAATAAATAAATAATATTATAATGATCCAGGGTTACCTATCAATATGTCTGTCTGGAGCGATTGGCAAAAAAATTGGCAATTTGGCAATAAATTTGGTTACTTTAAAAAATGTTCCCAAATTGAAGAAAATACCTCGAAACTAAAAAAATAAACCTAAGTTGATTCAATTTAAAATTAAAACATAAGTAAGATTTTTATTTTTAATTTGAAGGATAGAAAGGGATTCAAACTAATTGATAAATATAGTATATTAATTATGTATCACTTTGATCTGCTATTCTGTCCATTTGTCCGTTAGAGGATTTGGGCAAACCCTAAACTTCTCGCTCGTAGAAAATGACTTTCAACCACTGAGCCGAATTATATACGCTTTTAAATTTTCTTTTCTGCATTCACATGTACTGAATATACGTATTATACCATCCATATTTGGTCTAAATTGTTTCAGCGGTTTTTAAGATTATAAAGGACTGATAAATTTGAAAAAATCCCGTTTTGTACCTAAACTGTACACATTTTTCGGAATTTTTTTCTGCATTGGCATCTACATAAATATAGAACTTGCATTCCAAATTTGGTCTGAACCTATGCAGTGTTTTCAATATTATGATGGGTCAACTATTTGACATGCACCCACTTACACACACACTCACAGACCGCATTAGTCTTTTTTGGTATCTAGAGGAGCCTATCAATGTATTAACGGTGAAAACTCGACTTGACTAAATCATTATCACGGTACTTTTTTTGGGTTATATATAGCCTAATACGAGGAAGTTAATACAGGTAATGTCGAAAGAAAACAATTCAGAAACCGTATAAGCGGTCATGGCAGGATTTAAACCAGCAAATTTGGCGTGGGTCTGCTGTCTCCCCTGTGGTGTGCCGGGTGGTACCCGTGTGGAGCGATTGTGTCGACGGTTTTTTCTGTTCGGCATGGTCATGTGGCTTGTCGATCCTGTTTCCTGCTGGGGGTCGAAAGCCCAGACCATCCGTCTCGTCCGAGGACTTAGAGAAACCATTTGGATGGTCGGTCCTGCTGGGGGTCGTTAAAATTTTCCCGGTTCGAGATTTTAGAGGCTCGGCCTTTTTGATGAGCCCTGGGGTCTGGGCTGTGGAAGACTTCCACTTTATCCTTTCATTTGCAGGACAAGGGCCACAGTCAGTATTCCCCTAGAATTAGATCTAATAATAGAACAATAACAGACGCATAATGGTAGATATATTTACGTCATACACAGATGAATTTCAATTTATTATTTCATTTTAATTCGTGCTGCAGATGAATTCTAGCCCATATGCAGTTTCGTTCCAACCGACAATTGAATTTTAATATATTTCACAGGCTATTTTTAATCCATTTAAACGAAAATTTTTAACGTAGACAGGCTATCTGTTTGTTCTCTGTTACTGATATAAATATGTTTCAGATAGTCAAATGTTCACAATTAAGTTATCTGCGATTACACACGTATTATTGAATAATCATTAAGAGCTATGCGAGTTTTGTGCTCTGTTAGTAATAGAACTGTGCTAGTAATATAACTCTGAAGCGCAAAGGTTGAAGGTTGCTTCTTCTATTTCATCCAAAGTTTGAAATTTATTTTTCAAATAAGTGCACCTTGTTATTTATTGGGATTCTTTGAATTCATAAATAAGAAGTGTGCTATTGCATAAACGATGTCTACCTACTTTCTTACGAATCAACATTTTTTCTCACACCTATTCGTTCATTTGACAATTCATTCTATTTCACATAAGTTGATTGAAAACTGGATCATGATAGTTTCGTTTCTTTACATCCTTATCTGCTCTTCCCGGACACACATGTTGCTACCGTAAACCCTAGGGTTGGTCGTGTGGTCTGGGTCTTCAACATCCTTATCTGCATCAGAATAGACAGTGCATGTTTCTAAAGAATGATAGAATGATAATGAAATGATTATGTTTTACATTTTTGTTAGATGTCTTAGGTGAAAAATGCATTATATGTTTTAGTGGGCAGAGAAATTGTATTAATTTAAAGTGAAAATGTATAAACAGTTGTATCCTAATTTAAATAATATTGTGTTTCATTTTATAAAAATTTTATTCTATGCTACAGCATTGCAACTATTATTTCTTTGTTCTGTATTTGCAATGTCTAAAGCTTTTATTAAGCTTGTTTTAATTAGACAATGATTTAACCCCATATTTGTTGTCAAGATCAATTGTGAATGATAAAATGTTGTTATGGTAACTTTGTATACTGGAAGTAAATAAAGTATTTATGTATTTTGGAGTATTTATGTCTTATGTTTTTTGGAGTATAATTTATGTTTAATAAAATCGTTTGGTCACCACAGTAAAATACGCCGATAATGTTAAAGTACATTGTTCTATATCGCTATTTTGAAACGTCAGTGTAATTAGATTTCAATTTTCCATGTAAAAATAAAATTTTATAGAATTCTGATGACTTCTAGAAAGACAAATATTACAACCTGTGTAGAATTGGCATATCTGGATTAGTAGCATACATAGCGCAAAGTTAGTTTTGCTGTCAATAATAATTTGAAACAACCTACATCAGAATGTGAAACTCGCTAAATGCAATACAATTTAAGTTCACAAAATGTAAAATAAAAGTTATAAAAATCATTTTATTTTTGGTTTTGTACGCTACAAACAAAAAAGTCCGATAATAGGCAATATAAATAAGCGTCGACTAGTTTCATAATAATTGTGAAACGATTTTAATTAGCAGAATTTAATAAAATTAACTACGAAACTTTAAAGAAATTTAATTTTACAATATACTCCTCTAAAGGCTTTAATGAAAATTAAATAACAGAAATTAATTTTACATGAAAGTAAAGCAATTAAAGCATATTTCGTGATATTATTGCAGCTGTAAAACAATGCGTCTGATTTAAAAAAGAGAAAACGACTACAACAGTTGAATTTCAATCTTCAATTCAGATAATTTTAATTACTAGAAAACTAGAAACTAAAATAAAAGAGTGAAAGTAAGTACCGAATTAAGCTTTCAGGGCAGCAATCAGAATCTATGGACCTGTTTCACTCTAAATACAAGTCATCGACACAAAACAACAGTTTAGCAATTCATCTAGGATAGCATATGCTAAAACTGGCTTAACTCGTTTGCTAGTTTGCACTATAAGCGCGATTTTATGTTATTGGAAAGTTCTCTACTTGTAATTTATAATTTTTAATTCGAAGATAAGAACACATAAATAAAACTTAATCTGAGACTAATTAAGTCTATACAAATATATAATTATTATAACACTATAAAATTTAACAGAATTACAAAAAAACAGAGAATTTAAAGATCTTTGCAATTTGTGCATTTTGTAGGTCCATTTATAGAATTTCGTCTTTTGAAAAGTCTCCATGTCTGAATGTTAATATTTTATGAACATTATAAAGCAAATTGACCATGTCCAATGTAACGTAAAGCGTCCTTGTCCAGTGTAATATAAAGTTACCATACACAATTTTAAATATATTTTAAACTTCAGATTTTATACAGTTTTGATTACATTTGTAACTATATAACAGAGTTGCGCTTCAGGTGCCGAAAAGTTTGTGGTGGAAGTCACATGTTTGCATTTTTTTAGAAGATATTAATTAAAGCTTCCAAACTATTGCAAAAATAACAATTAAGTGAAATTCCGCAGAAAATTTGACAAACAATTATGTGATAGCGGCATCAACCGATTTCGGGAGCAAACTCCACCAATAAAAACAAGAAAGCGTCTGTCAACAAACTGTAATCATGTGACATAAGAAGGAAAATTTTCGAAATGAAAAATGCAAATCGTACTTAATAAATGAAAATGTCTGTGTATGTGTGTGTGTGCAGTCTGTAGGGGAAAATCTAAGCATTGTACGATCATGAAAGTTTGTACACACGTACTTCAGGACCCGAATAGCTGCATCTGGGCATTATTATTATTATTTTTTAATTTCGAATCAGTTTTTTAGTTATTTTAAGTTTTAGTCCGATGCACAACGATTTTGGCCGATATTCATGGATTTTGATTCCTTAGCGACTTAAAAATGTTTTCATCTTGACACCATCGGAAAGATTGTAAAATTATCTTTCAAACACACTGTAAATAAAATACATAAAAATATTAGACGATTTTTAGTGAATTCTAAAATATATATATTTTTCGTGCGTTTCGCCGATTTTTATATTACGATATACAGAAATTAACTAACAATCCATCATTCATTTTTTTTCAGCATTTGCCTAAAATGTTACAGAATACTCCAAAAAATGCCATAAACACATCAGTTGAATAATTATAAATTGTTTGTCCTAGGCATATTATCAGGTTGCTAGCAGATAATTAGAACATGCTATTACCCGCCAATACCCTCCCCCCCCCACACGCAACGGGGGAAATTGTGTTCCGTTCTCGAGTCGTATTTATTAAACCAATTCCCACGCACGATGGGCTTTTCGTGCGCTTTAAACATCTGCGATGCGCTTCGAACTAATTGAAGTCTTGAGTTGTTATCGTATAAATTGATGTTATTTTGTATCCTACCCGTTGTGTTTTTCTCTTCGCGGTTTTAGAAGAGGTCAAAATGTGTTTTAGTTTTCGTATTATTTATTAGTGGGTTATTATTTAGGACCCAGCCAACGCCTGGTAATTCGTTCTAGTACTTAATAGAGAAACGTTATTCCTTAATCGTTTGCAAATTAGGATGATTGCAAATGGAAGCTAAAATGATATTAATAATATTTGTTTAAATTTTAATATCAGGCATAAAACTATTTTCCATTTTACTGAGGAATTAGTGAAAACCTTATAAGAATTCAAGATAAGAAAGACGCACTTGTAATCACTGATCCGTTTTACTTTGAATACAGCCGAATTTTTAAAATTAGAAATAGAAAGATATTTCTTTTTAACGTGATGGGTTTGATTTAAGGTGCGTTTCCATTTCTGCTATTGGAGTATCCTTTAACTCAGTATCATAAATTTCAAATAAAACTTTATTCTGCATTTTACTTGTATTTCAAAATTGCTTTTGGGAGGGAGTACTTAAAAAAGTTCGATTTCTCTTCTACATTTGAAAGAAAATCATTATTGAAATATTTATATTTTTCCATCCAGAAATATTTGAAATGAGATTACTGGAATCAAGAATTATGATCTTTCAAATATTGGTTTGTAATAAAGAAATATATAATTATAGGTTTTATGTAGTTTACCTTACATATCTTAATGAAACACTTAGTCTTTTCGACTAGAATTAAAATTTGAGCAAATTTAACTAGATGCTTGTTAAATTTTAATACGTCCACCTTGACTATCAAAGATTGCAATTCCATCCCAGTAGCTCAATTGGGAGAGATTCCGTTGGCCAGTACAAATATCCGTGGTTCGAGCCTCGTCTGGAGCAGCAAGGTTTTTACAATAGTGACCGAATATAAAAATAAGTTATGCGCATATAAATTAATGTTTCAGTCTGACCCAGAACATTAAAAGGACACCCAAACAAATTTACGATGCATATTAGTGCAGTGAAGTTGGATGTCTGAAAGTGACTCTAGTACTATTACTACAGATTCAGTGGACTCTGGCGTATTGACACTACGGATGGTACTAACCTGAATAAAAGTGATATCAGAAGACATACTTGAGAAACAAATAGTAGATAGGGTCAGTCAGTTCGTCACGTTGCACTAGTTGGCCGGAGAAATAGTTGCTCTAAACATTCAGTTGAGCTCCCCGGTCTGGATAGTCAAGTTGCATGTCAATTGGTATTAGTGGGAGGATTATTCAGAGTCCGTATGGACGATAAATACTTTGACTTCCGTCCCAGTAGCTCATTTGGAAAAGCATCAGCTGCCCAATATCCATGGTACAAGTTCCAGCTAGAAAAACACAGTTCTTTACACATTACTTAAATCCTTCCGACTTCTTTTAAAAAAGATTGCCAAAATAAAAACTTTATAAAACAGAAATAATAATAATACAAGAACAGGAAGCTACATGAAGAACATAATTTTAACAAGAATGAATAAACAAATCCCAAAATAGATTACCTCAATTACTTTCGATTCGATTTCAAAAATGCTGCAAACATGATTTACCATCGAAGACTCGAATTCGAATTTTCGACCCTGTCACAACTCTTTCCTTATGCTATGTATGTCGGGAAAGTAAAACTTATGTGAAGTATTTATAGCCTTAAATTCATAATGAGAACGATAATTTAAGAAATATCAGTTTTTCATGAAATCATTTTCTTTAATTGATATAAAAAATTGTACTTTGCTGTTAGAAAATCAGTGATGTTTAAAATAAATATATGCTTTTTATGTATGTTTTCTTTCTAGCTGTGTTATTCACACCAAGTACTTAGTAAGGAAAAAACAAATATTTGGAGTTCTTTATATTTGAACATGTAAGTAAATATTTTGAAAACATCGGTTGATGAAATGTGTTTCATCTTTCTTTAAAAAAATGGACAAATATTTAGAAAACACGGACATTTAGGCGAATAGAAAATATTATACACACAAGGACAGCTTAAAATCATGCTAGAGAGATAATTTTTTGAATACTTGTTTATTAGAACTGTGATAATAAATAAAATTTAAATGATAATTAGAAGATTAGGGCATTAGATATGTATGAATGATTATGCATTTTCTTAAATGAATTTAAAACGTAATTTTCCTATAGGCTATTACTAAGTTTCGGATGCTTTTTTATTGTGAAAAAACAAGCACAAAAACCTACCTCTCTAGATATTGCCAATTGACAAAAGAGATTGTTGTGCATAAAATAATTACATTTAAATCTATACAATGATCTAAAGCCGTATTATATATTTTATTTATGATCGTATAGTTAAGTCAAAGATATAGTTAAATCTTGAGAATAAAGTTCTTCATTTGAACGTCATCATGCAATAAATGGCATTCTTACTAATTATTGACGATTAATATATAGTAGGAAAAAGTCAATTAAGGGACATACCCATTGGTATAGCGATAGCCTCTCCTTTTCACAAGGACGCCATTTTACATTACCACAACAAATGGAATCTACTCTCTTTGTGAAACAGCTCTCAGTTCCGACACATTTAGTCGGAGATCTCGTATCGGAATCTTCCAAGGTTCCTTTATCTGGCATTAGCCGTTCGTGTCCCCTCTTAACTACGCTCATTGGCTGCTTTACATGTGTGCGTTCTCAACACTCCTAGTGACAAATACATGAATTGCACTTTAAAAAAGTTTTATTTCCCTATGATTTTCCACCAAATGTTAAATCCATAGACGCATTGGAGGACTGACCCCATCAAACTGCCAATATCTATCTGTAAATTGGTGTCAGTGGATCTTGTCCTTTGATTCAACCCAGACTTGTCGTCTGTATATGAATGTAATCTTATTTCCTCATATTTTTAGCCTAATAGAAATGTAAAACATTATGTTTTAATATTAAATAAAGGAAATTATTCTTCAGAAAAATTTATTTATTTTCACGCATTTTCAAAATTATTATTCATTAATAAAAATTATGCAATTGCAAAAAAAATAATAATTTACAACACTTATTAAATTCAAGATTTAGGAGCGTATAATGTAATGATATGGACAACTTCATTCTGGACTGGTATTGTATTGGATATTGTTTTTTCATAGTATTGTGTATTCGCATAGTACGATATACCTCGTTGAAAGGTTTTCAAACAAAGACAAACAGCTAGAAATGTAATAATTTATAAACAAGTAACTTCAACTAAATCATAATGCAACTTAAAAATTCACATCAAAGAAATGCATGCGTGGCTTTATATCCCGAGCCTATTATTGCAGATACAGCAAAGCTAACCAGCAGCATGAATCTCTGTCTCATAGCGACTTCGTATTAGAAACTCTACAGAAACTTGAAACTGAAGTTGTGGTTACTGCAGAGCATTAAATCATTTGCCACAGACATGCGCATTAACAGCATTGAATGGTCAAGCCGGATAACGCAGTAACGGCGATTCCACAGTACTCCCCCACAGACTAAGCACGTGCCTTTAATCTTATCGTAGGCTTCGAACGCGAACCAAACCTAGTCGAACAATGAAAAATAGAAATAAGAGTATTATAGAAATTAGTGTACTCATTTACTTCGGGATTAAGTAGGCAACCTGGCTTGAACCTGTCCAAAGAAACATTTTGCTTTAGGTGATTTTGGAGGATAGTTATCACTTTCTCTATTCGTGACTTGAAAAATAACCTTGATACGGTGAAACCAATGATCTCTTGACAGCATATATCCACCAAAACACGTTAGTGCAGTTAAGACTTTTAAAACGTAAACAGTAGACAATGGGTGTTTGATGCCATGATAGGTCGGAACTCAGTTGAGGCCATGGCTCCTCAATCAGTACTCTTCAATATATCACCATGCAGGCAGAGATCTGTACCATATACCAAATCGGTCGGCGCAGTCCGAAACCTTATCCCACCACCGATAGTAGCGATAAGAGCGCTAACAGTAAATCTTCAGTAAACTGTATCTATGGCCATTAGGGCAATTTCAAGTTCCTGTGAAGTTTTTCCATCATTCCATTAAATTACGGGTGATATGAGGTGGAACGGCAAGTCTGCATGACAAAGTATTTAGCTTGAAAAAGCTAGTATTCGAAAATTGCTCCTCGGTATGTCGTATTGATCTCCAGTAATCCGAAGCATGCTATCCAGCTATCAGAAAAGATAACATCAACCGTCTGAGCAGTACGATTAGGGATCGGGATTGCTTCCAGCCAGTGCTGTTATACCACTCCATCAGATATCAGTTCCATTTAGATGATAGCAATAGACCCACAATGTTCAGATGAACCTCAAGGAATCTGTCTGTTGAAAGCGGGGTCTCTACTAACGGTGTTCTAGAATGTCTAAATAATTTTGTTCTGCCACACACAAGACACTGTCGACACCATTCAACACAGTCTTTTCTCACTGATCGCCACACAAACCGATTTTGCAACAACCTCAGTATGACTTTCGTGCCAGAATGTGACAGGATATACATATTTCAGAACACTGTCTTTCTCCATCTAAATTAAATGAAAGATATCTAGAAACACTTGTAGATATATCGAAATAGAACTGTTACAAACAGAGAACGTTGTATGACGCAGGTCGAGATCTGTATACGATTTTAATAAGCCTTGTAAATCGTGATAGCCCAATTGATCTGAAACAATACTTTTTTTAAATCAATGGAACCAGACAAACTTATAGTGTTGATTCTAGATAAAAAAAAGCAGCAACAACATGTTCGTCCCCGGTATGCACCTAATATCAGTTGTGTACTAACTGATCAGTTCTAAATGTCGAACCTATCGAACAGAAGAGTTATTCAGCTTTTGATTAAAGTCTGACTTTAATGGCTTATGGTCTGTATAAATAATTAGTCTACGACCTTCTAGCATATGTCTAAAATCTTTGACAGTTGCATATACCCCTAATAACTTCCGATCAAACGTGATTTATTTTACTTGGGTGATTTATTTTACTAAGCCTTTTAGAAAAAAAAATCTCTCAAAGTTCTAGCCCGTTTTCAACCTGCGGCAGAAATACCGTGCCTGTCGTTATTTCGGAAGCATGGACCATCAATACCAGAATGGTGCCGGGAATGCAAATAAACTTGTACCATAGACTTTTTACAAGATCCAAACGCTTCCCTAACTTCATAAGTCCAAACGATGAGTGTTTTGCAAAACTTACGCTTATTCCTGAGTAGTTCATACATGCCAGCCTGCGTATCTTCTGTACCCTTCAAGAAACGATGATAAAAATTCAGCATCATCAGAAACGTTCTTATGTCCTTAACCAGTAGTAAAGCACGGAATTCAACCAATATATTAAACCTATATGGCAACAGAGAAACTCCTTTATCAGATAGTAAAAATTCGAAAAAAGAAACTTTAGGAAATACAAATTGACCTTTACTGTAAATTTACCACCAAACTATAATTTTTATATTTTAACAATCTCGGTAAGTCTTGCTTACGAGTTACCTCATTATAGGAAAAAGCGAACACATCATCTAAGTACAACAAAGAATATTCAAATCCAAGAAGAATGTTTTCCAAAACGCAATGAAATATTCTACTAACATTCCGCAGTCTATATATTATCTTCAGCAATTCGACAAAACTAATCTGAGAAGTTACTGTAGTTTTATCTGCATAGCGGGATTGATTTAGAATTTGTTGGCACTCGCAAACGAAATCAACTTTCGGAAAAATACTTAGTCACATCTTAATCCAATCATAATACTATGTATGTATGGAAGCGGGCACCAATCAGCGGTCGAAACCTTGTTGAGAGTTCAAAAGTATCGCAAAATTTTCACATATTGTCATTCTTTACCATATGAATCAGACGAGTATAAAGACTCTTTGAGGGTCTTATCACACTTTATTCCATCAGCATTTTCAATTTATTTTTTAACACCGCAAAACTTTCTGGATTCAATGTCTTAGAAAAAAAAAACGCAGGATCTACAATCTTAATACAATGAGTTATCAATCCACTATTGTGTTATATCTCTGTTTCGGGGTTAGGACTATACACCTGGGGAAATATGGAAATTATGGAATCATATACAGTTCTTCCACTAGTTAGTGATAAACCCACTGATGATTCAGATACAATCGAACCGCGAGTAAAGAATGCAGTTTTGTTGTCATAAATTCAGCTGTTCTTTAAGTACATTAAAAGACCGAACCTTCCAGAAAATCCGCGACTAGCACCTAAATTGAGCATAGTAATATTAGCTAGAATAGAATTATCAAATAAATGTCCTTCTAAGTTCAATATCCAAATCCAACCTAATCTTACCAAAGGTTTTAATGATAGATCCGTTAGCTGCAAACCATTCCAAGGCTCCTGGGAACTTCACGAAGTAAGTCTAGGAGTAAGAACTAAAGAGCAGCGGCAGGTAATCTAAAATAGCCAAAAAATAGCTTAATGTAATAATAACCTATATAAACAGGTTACAAACTTACCAATTTTGTGGCTAGATGTAGGAATCTCTTTATGCTAAAGTTTAAAAAGTTGGCCAAAATCTAGGCGTGAAATAGCTAAGTTGACAATTCTGCTACGATAATGATATACTTTGTTGATCTGAAACTTACAGCGCATGCAAAGTAGAGTGTGCTATGCAAATGATTGGAATTCAGGATCTCCGCGCATGCTTGGGCTGAGCAGCGCCCTCTAAATTACAGTTTTAGCCGTATAAATAGAGACCTGTAGATGGACATTTAAAATAGTCTATTTTTGTCTGCCAGCGGTAAACGTTTCTTGAGAAGTCACACTGCCTCTACGATGACAGAGGGTGCCATATGACCAAGTTACGGAGTTTGAACGAGGATGACTGATCGGACTTCGTATTCTTATCGCGTAATGTAACTCTTGTAACTCGTAACTATCATATGAACCGCAATGCCACGAGATTAATGCGAGTGTGAAAGTAGTGGACTGGAGAGAACCGGACGAATCGCAAATCCGGCAGTGAAGGAGGGCATGTTACGTCAGCACGGGATGATAGACACAGCATCCACATGACAGTGATGGACCGTGCAGCTCATCTCGACAGTTGGCGGAACGTTGGCGCACTGCTACAGGTGTGTCATTGTCTGCTACAATAATTCGTCGGCATCTACGGCACAATAGAATGATGCAAAACCATCGATGTCTGCGGCTGCAATGGGCTCATTTACATAAGCATTGGCGGGCCAATTGGCAACAATTCGTCTTTTCTGGTAAATCCCTATTTTATTTTAATATAAAGATGGCTGCATACATGTTAGACGCCATAGCGGAGAACGCCATCTTCCGGAGTGCGTTATCCAACGCCATACTAAACGAACGCCAAGCATGATGGTCTGAGGCGCCTTTGGGTATCTTGGACGATCCTAACTGCTAATAATTGTGGATAATTTGAACAGCAACTAGAGCATCCGAGAAGTTCTGTAGCCAAAAGTCTTACTCTTCCTTCAACGCATTACTGGATCTGCATTTCAACAGGACAATGACTGTCCGCATGTTGCTAGGGATGTTCTAGACTTCCTTTTAACAGAATAGACATAGCGTCTACCTTGGCCTGCATATTCACCAGGTATGTCGAATATTGGACATAATTGTGATTTCGTCGGTCGGTGTTTGTCTCGCAAGTGACACGCGTCCCGTAACTAATATAGCTGAACTTTGGGTTGGGATAGAAGCAATTTGAAATTCTCTTCTTCAGGTATAAATTCACAATTTGTTTGATTCGATGCCACGTCGTATAGAAGCACACATTGCTGCGCGTGGTGGCTTCACCAAATACTAATTTTCGACATGTAATTTTGATTGTTTGCTTTGTAAATTTAATCGTTTATTTGTATAAATACAGGTCGTTTGTGAAATAAATTTATTTTAAATCTGTTGATTCTTTACCTGTGTTGCAATTTTTAAAAACAGGAATTTAGAACAGAGTCGAGCATTGGCTTTTACATGAAGCACTAGAACTAAGATAAAAAATATTTATTTTGATATACCATTTATTACGATCTAAGGGTAAAAAAGATCGTTTTATAAAACAATACTGATAATTGCAAGTTAACAAAGTGAGTAATATTGTATCCTGGTGTTTGCACATATGTCGAACTGTACAACTGGTCTATATTTTTTCTCGATCGAATTTTATATTTGTTATCGACATGACCAATTCCACATTATTTTACATTAAACGTTACAGTATGTGACTTTATTTTTAAAGTGTCATTTAAATAAAATTCTTAAATCCATTTTTTTCACTTATTTTCATCAGATTTCCCTTTTTATTTAAATATTCATGGAACGAAACGTTAAAGTTTATTCTGGATTTTATGAGGAATGACGAATATAAAAGGATTTTAATGCAGGAAACGATAAAAGTAGTAAAAATTTCATATTTTATGTCAGTATTTTTTAAAAGAAGGCATTTTTTCTCCTAAAATGTCTTCCAGCATACTTTTAATCCCATCTTCAATTTTATTGTATTCAATTTTTGTGGTAGGACTGTTTGAATCGTTTTCTGATGAAAAACGTCGATTCTTTTTTCTCAGAAACAGTTTCGAATAAAACAGTTTCGAATAAAATCATGCTTGTCTTATATTTTAACTAGCATATGATTTCAAAATCTGATTTTCTACACGACCTTGTTAACTTTATTTTCTACCTTCATCAGTATATATGTATATTTACCACAAACCAAACATTTATTAGTTTTAAATATTTGAATTGTGTTCTTATTAATCACAATATGTCATCTAGTGCTTTATTTTACACTTTTCTGCAATATCATCATATCAAAAATATAATTTATTTTCCGAATGAATATGTTCAAATATATTCCAATGTATCAGGAATAAAAGTCATTTAATTTATTACTTTAAATATTCACCATACTATTATGACATATTGTCTGGTTTCGTAGGCGTATGCTGAAGATACAAGAGTGAGTTTGAATATTTGGTCAACGAAAGCTAAGCAATAAAAGGAGTATAGAAGAATAAATTGCAGTTTAGTAATATATAGACACATAGCTAATTCACAAATAAAAAAATTGACGTCATTTTGACATATTTGTAACCAAATTACACTGTAAAGCATTTTGCAACCTTTGCTTATTTTTGTCTGCTACTTTGTTGATAATTTCGGGAAACTGATAAGAAAAGCAACAATCACAAGCCTTCATGAAAATTCCAGCTTCATTTCTGAAATATTCAGCTAATTATCGTCTGCCGGATCGTTATTTTTGTATATATATATATACGTGACAGTGAAAATGAGACACCAAGAAGGAGTGGACAGAAAATATGCACATTGCAGGGTAGACGCAGTACACCGACTTATGTAAATGATGCTACATATGCAGCTGTCCGACGCACGTTGAGTGAGATATACGGGAAGGAACCTGCAGAATCGGGTATAGTCGCGCTGCTTTGTCTGCCAGGAAAATTATTTTGCAATTTGTTTAGTCTTAGAGGAAATGTGTAGTAACTGAAAATGCCATGCCGCCGCTAACCGAAACCGTTCCAGTTTTAGTATCGGTATTCTGTGAGTTTTTAATTTGCCTGTTTTAAATATCTTTAGTGAAAAATGTAAGTGTAAAATATTCTGTGTTAAAAATCGTCTGCGAAGAAAACCGCACTTTTCATGTTCTTGCATTTTTCTCGGCTGGGACTTCCGCTGTGGAGAGTCCGTTGGATGTAGATGTATTAGTTTTGTTTTTATTTAATTCTTTCTTTTCGGAGCGCCAGTAAACCGAATTCTTGATGGCGTGATCTTGTTGCTACGTCATATTGAGTAGCGGTTGAAAAGAAAGACGCTTACCTTGTTCGAGGAGATGGAACAAAGGAGCCCTCACTGACGGTCATATAAAAGTTTGTTCAAAAATTAAAAATAATGTCAAAATTCAAAAATAAGTTTAAATTTCAATAAGTTAATTTTGAATCGGCTATAATAGAAGTATCAACCGAGATGTCTGTAAGTACTTTTATTTTTTAAAAAAAGGATTATAAGAATCCAAATGCTGGCTCAATATGTTTCATTACAAGATTAAATTTTCGAAACCAGACTAAATAAAGTTAAAATGTCTAGTAAACCGCTAAGTATAAGTGATTACGATGGTTATTAAGTAACATTGCTAATTTTAATGAAATACATTTATATTGCCATGAAATGATTTAAATAGTGAAATTTTACAAGTTTGTTCTGAGGACTATTTAGTCTATCCTTAACAGAGTCAAGAGTCCATGAATAAATTTAAAGACTGCAAGATATGTTATACACTGCATTTATATGAATCAAGCTTAGCGTTGAGAATTATTTTGAAACAAGTTATATGATAGCTAATAGCTGATTTATGAAAATTGTAATGTATATATATCTTAACACAAAAATTAAAGAATTTGTTTAATACCATGATGGTAATTATTTCATGCCTATTGCCACATTTTATTAACATTATTGTCAGCCATTGTTGAGTCCTAGCGCTCAACATCAGGGAAGGTGAATCCCTGGGTTATGATTATTTGTACTACCACATTTACAATTGCATTATCCTTTACATATGAATTTTTACGGCGACCTGAACTATCTCCTTTGCATATTTACATTTACAAGTAAGTTTTATACACCCCGGTTTTATACAGCAGACAGCCGATTTCACAAGGGGGTATGGTGATCGAACTCAGAAGGGCAAGTTGGTCCATACGTCAAATCTCAGCAGGAAGCCAACTGAACGCGTCCACGGTGCACCGGCTGCGGAGAAGTTGGTTGGAACAAGGGAATGTGGCACATTTGAGGGGTGCTGGTACGGCCAGAACGACGTCAGTACGCGTAGACCGACGCATCCGCCGGCTAGCGTTGACAGCCCCGCAGGCCACTCCCGTCGATCGTTTGCAGCACACCCTAGATGCTCCCATGTCAACCAGGACCATTATCCACCGATTGGTCGCCGACGACCTGCACTCATGGTGCTACAGCCATGTGGACAGCGGAATGGCACAGTGCCGCGTTCTCAGACGAGTCACGCTTCTGTTTTAGTAATGACAGGCGCCGTGTACAAGTCTGGAGCCGACGTGGTGAAAGGACCAATCCGGCCGTAACTGTGGAACCGCCCGACAACGCGGCATCATGCTTTAGGGCGCCATCGGAACGATAGCGGATCGTCTCTGCTCCGTATTGAGGACACTATGACGGCCCAGCGATGCATTAATGACGTGCTGTGGCCGGTGACACTACCCTTCCTTCAGAGGTGCCCAATGCTAGCAGGATAACTCCCAACCACACACGGCACGCATCAGCCAACATACACTGCAAGGTACACAGGTGCTTCTCTGACGACCAATCTTCCCTACTCTCTCACCAAGCAAACATGTTTGGGACGTGATTGGACGTCCCTTGCGTGCGCCGCCTCCGTCGCGTTTAGATGACGAACTATGGCAAATGGTTGACAAAGAATGGGCAGCCATGCCTTAGGACAACATCTGCACGCTCATTGGCTCTGTACCTAGAGGTGTTGCTGCTTGTATCGCCGCCCGCGATGGTCCTACAGACGGGTCCCCTCGATGGTCCGCCGCCCGCGATGGTCCTACAGATCAGTCGGTGTTATCGCTCAGTGTATAGGTGTATTATGTTGCAATAAACATCGTTGATTGTTCGTTGCTGTCTCTCTCTGTTTGCGGATATTCATTTTCTGTCTACTCCTAGGTGTCTCATTTTCACTTTCACTCAGTGTATTTATATATATATATATATATATGTATATATATATATATATATATATATATATATATATATATATATATATATATATATATATATATATATATATATATATATATATATATATATATATATATATATATATATATATATATTACATATAGGGTGTCCAATGGCTATATCCTCAACCGTTAGTCACAGAGATACACTTCCTTTCGCAAAAATGTTTTAAGTTTTAAAATATATTACCTTAGAAACAGTTTAAATCAATAAATGCATTTCTGAAAGAAATACGAAATATAAATTTTTATACAATTCCCCAGTCCTACTAATTATATTTAGGAAAATCATCCTCATACAATTTTATTCAAAATAAAAAAATATCATCCTTTTATGACAAAAATTGACCGACTTATGGCTGTTTACATTTGGAGCACTTTTTGTGCTGATAAATAGTCAATGCGGTCCCTGGTTGGTTGGTTGCCTGAAACGGGACATTTTAATGCGTGGAAAAGCGACTTAAGTCATAAAGTTTAATGCTTCATTATCGGTGAATTTTGGTCGTAAAAGGAAGATTTTGTTTTTATTTTGCTTGAAATTTTATGAGGATGATTTTCCTAAATATAAATTGGTAGGACCGGGGAACCGTGTAAAAATTTATATTTCGTATTTCTTTCAGAAATATATTTATTTTTTTAAACTATTTCTAAGATAAAAACACTCTTGCAATTGGAAGTATATCTCTGTGATTAAGGATTGAGGAAATAGCCATTGGGCACCGATAGCACTGGACGCCCCATCTATATAAATAAAATTGAAATTCTGTCTGTCTGTCTGTCTGTCTGTTTGTCCCATCATCACGGGAGAACGGCTGAACCGAATTTGATGAAATTTGGTGGGTAACCTAGAAATAGCGCCACTTAAAATTTTGTCTATGTTTGGAGTTTCTACAACTAGTGGTTCTCGAGATATTAGTAAAAAACGAAATTTTCGTTTGTCTCATCATCACAGAAAAACGGCTGAACCGAATTTAATGAAATTTTGTGGATAGCCTTGAAATAGCCCCCCATAAATTTTGTCCAAATTTTTTCTAAGACCAGGGGTTGTCGAGATATTAATGAAAAACGGAACTTTTTCCTATGAGTTATACTCTCCAACTCCGTGGTTTATTCAAACGGAAAGGATCAAAATCGTTTGTTTAAAACGTCGAAAGGAAATAAAACTTTATTTCCGAGTTTGGTGCAGGATTTTTGCATTAAATAGTCACTATCGGAAAACACGAATTGTTTGAAACATGAATTTAAATGGAAAAATCTACCTCCATGGTTATCTTTCTCAAGCTATTACTCAACGATCAAAAGTATAAAGAAATCAAAATGGCTATTTAATTTCGTATTTTATGAGGAAGATTCTATCTTATATCATGTTGCTCGGCAACGGAATGAAATTAAATGTGTTGTTAATATTTATTATTATTTTTTCTATTTGAATAATAAATAAATGGATGAAAAAATATTTTTTTTAAATGAAAGGTTTGGTTGTTCTTTTAATTATATAAATTGCGGACTGCGTACATCACTTTCATTTATTTTAGCATAGAGGTTTCCAGCTCATATATTGTGTTTAGCTAATAAACTTATATATTGTGTTTAGCTAATAAACTCATATATTGTGTTTACCCAATAAATTCATTTAGCCGATTGTTGAAGCAGAAAAAGAGTAGAACGGCTGTATCTTATAATACAATTTTAGTGTTTTCATTTAGTATATACAAACGGGATTAGGACATTTTATTCTTCAGATCTGCAAATTTAGTGCTTCGAGTTTAGCGGAATATCTCTAAATAACTTGGTAACTTTTCTTAAACTTTACCAAATTAGCGGAAATGTTTCCAAATTTATAAAAATGACGCAAATCAATGATTTGTTTTTTTAGAATAGAGTATTGAAATGTTATTTCGGTAGCATTTGTCGGTCAGTTCATCCATCCTACTTAGTAACACCTTTAACGAATTTTTTTAATATCACCAAATTGATAAAAATATTTGTAAATCCATAAAAATATCATGGAATTGATAAAATTGCGCTTAATAAATGAAATCAATTTTGTTTTGTTAGGGGATAGTATTGTGATGATGTTCCGTCAATTTGTCGCAAATGGGATTATCAGTTCCACAGTCCCACTTGGCGATAAATTTGACGATTTTTTAAGTTATCGCTAAATTGACAAAAATGTCGCCAAACCTTCCATGGAGATAGCATTATTCAGACGATATGATTTCCATCAATTTATTTTAAGCAACTGATCCAATGCGTTATGTGCTATACGATTTTTATCAAATCTTTACCGATTTGAGTAACAAAGATATGTGTATAAGATAAATTTCATTGACATTGCATTTTTGACTGGATAATATCAATTACGGTCTTTAGGTTTAAACATTATTATCATTGATATTTTCAGGGACTGTTGATTCAGGGATTATTGATATTGTCAAGTTATTATGCCATTGTTTATTTATGACGAAAATTGAAGAAACTCATATATAGTACGTTGTACGAGTAATCTACAAATGCACGGATATATCTTCTAATCTACGAAAATATAAGTAGTACAGGTATATTGGCATATATTTTGATATATATTGGCATATATTGGAATCAATTACGGCCTTCTGGTATAAAGATTACGGGGATTAGTGATATTTTCAATTTATTACGTCATCTCTTTTATTTTGGCAAATATTTTTTAGACTCATATTGTAATACGGGTAATCTTCTACCAACACACTGGCATATTTTTTAATCTGCGACAATATAAGTAGTATGAGGTTACATATATTGATTCAATTCCTTTTTTTGTAAATTTGCTTACAAAAGGGGCCAGGATGTGTTATTCTTCAGATCTGCCCATGAATATAATTTTGCATAGTGAGAACAGATATTCTTAAACTTCTCTTTAGGAGCAATAAATTTAATATTTTAACGGAATTTGCACATGATTGCGAATTATGAGTTTCTTTATATTATATATTCCGTACGAAGAACGGGTATGCTGCTAGTATATATATACAGGTGAACCTCGATATGTCGAACCTCGGTATCTCGAAATATTTTCATCTACCTCACGCACGGTATAAAACTAATGTAAAACAAACGCTTTAACTCGAAAATTTTCTAATCAAACTCTCGATATCTCGAAATTTTTCATCTTACCATTTGGATCATCTTACCATTTTCATCTTTTCATTTGGAAAAATACGATCCAAAAATGTGTTTAATACAGATGAAACATGACTGTTTTTTAAGTGTATGCCTGATAAAATT
Source organism: Amaurobius ferox (assembly GCA_951213105.1). Classification (NCBI taxonomy): domain Eukaryota; kingdom Metazoa; phylum Arthropoda; class Arachnida; order Araneae; family Amaurobiidae; genus Amaurobius; species Amaurobius ferox. The sequence continues at coordinate 51,959,502 of OX578147.1, read as the reverse complement.
ATGGCCCTTAAAGGTGAAACATGTCATGGCGGGAAAAGAAGCAAAGAGAGATTAACTGTGATATTTTGCGTTAATATGGATGGATCAAAAAGGCTCAAACCTCATGATAGGTAAATTTGCTAAACTCCGATGTTTTTTAGGAATGAAATCTTTTCCAATGACTTATTTTCGAACAATAAGGCTTGGATGACTGCCGGAATTTTCTCTAATTGGTGAAGGAACTAGACAGAAAAATGTCCCGTGAAAATCGCTATAATGTTCTCTTCTTGGACTATTGTACAGCGCATAATAGCGTGCCGAAATTAAAATCCGTGAAAATTCATTTCATGCCACCAAACACAACTTCTAAGTTACAGTCTTTGGACCAAGATATTATTCAGCGTTTTAAAGTAACCTATCGCCCCAAAATTAAACTCCTTTGTATCAGCCTAGCTCATTTGGAAAATGTGATTCAGTACCTGTGTCATGTCGCATTTCTGCGCCATGAGCCTTTTTCTTATTTTCGAGGAGAGAAATATCTTTTTCCCTCCGTGCCTGTGCTGTGTTTTTCGCTAAGACTTGTTTCTATTGAAATCGCACTGAAAAGCGAGTTTCGTCGAGAATTCGTGAGAATGTCTAGGATTTTCGTCTGGCTGAGATGCGTGACGTGTGGTCGCCTGTTGCTAGGAGAAGCGCGCCTGTCCAATCAGGAAGAGGCGCAAGGAGAAATCTTCGGCGGTTGCCTCGTGAGATGGAGGAGATTCGAGCTGGAGAATTCATCGAAGTTGGACGCACGGTGAAATTTTGTCTTATATCAAGACAAAGGATTTTGGCCAAAATGGCTAAGCTGGCGGAATTGGGCATTTGTTTCTAAGAGAAACCGCCCTGCCCTTCTGGAGCTGATGGAGAAGATCCTGGAAAGGTTTCGGCAATTCATTTTCTTCATTTCTAAATTTATTTTCTTTATTCCAGGAGTCCTGTTTTCGATGGCGGGTGATGAGTTTTGTTCGTGAAGGTTCGGCTTACTTGCCATATTTGAATGCTGTCATGTCATCTAAATTTTGGATCGTTTTCTCGACCATCCACCTTTGGGAACTCTCTCATTCAACCATAGATCGTGTTATCCTGAATTGGACATTCTTCGTATTGTAAAATTACTCTACCGCTCAGGTAAAAATTTCTTTTTCGGAACAAGAAGTTCCGTTGCATCACAGGCACAGGTGAATACAGTTTAATTGATAGTAATGGCTCAGATTTGAAATATCTTTATGTTGAGTTGATTTTCATGATTAAAGAAATCATATGCTTGATGAATAAGTTAAATATTGTTTGCTATATAATTTTGACCAGAGCATTAAAAGTAAGAATGTTAATTGATAAAGTGAAGCTCTGAATACTAAAGGTGATAATTTGAATTATAAAAATACATTTAGTCACTTTGAAAATCTTAAAATAAAATATTATTTTGTGTGATAAATGAGCCTGTTTATTTGTGTATGCCTTCATGTTTTACTCACTGTACATCATTTAGGATTTAATTCTCCTAAACTGGGAATCTCTTCTAAATTTGAACCTGGTGTTTATTTTGGTAATTATGATAAAGTTAAAAATGTTAATTACTGTTGGTTTTTGGTCCACTAAATGTACGATCACGCTGTTGTGCGTAGTGGAGTCAGTAGGTGCCGTTTGGTACTGATTTCGCTACCACACCTGTAACCAAACTGTCATAGATGACTATTTTGCAATGTAAAGAAATTCAAGATAAATTTTAATAATGTATATACGTACATAGCATTACATTAAATGTGTATCCAATCATTTCAAGCTTCGCTTTATTTGTTGTCAGCATTTTCTTGGGTAATACACAATTCTCTGTCCACAAGATAAAGTAAGTGATTTTTTTTAAAAATGTGTAAAGTATATGACTATTATGTATATACTCTTTTATGAATTTCTTAAATTTTCAAATTTTCGATATCTCGAATTTTTGATATCTCGAATTTTTTTCTCCTCCCTTCAAATTCGACATATGGAGGTTCGACTATATATATATATATATATATATATATATATATATATATATATATATATTCCAAAAAGAATACCTAAGTACAGAAAAGCAAAAGATGAATGTGAAAAACGAAAAGTATCACAAGTGGCCGGGGGGAGTTGTGACCCCCACTCTCCGGTTAAGCAATGCTTTATGCCATGGCGACACTCCCGGAAGCCGATACTTATACATGGAATGGCCTTAATACCATCAATTACCGAACAGCAAAAACCCACAGCAAAAATTCAAAAACACAATTTGGATGACAGAAGAAAAAACTATTCAATTCACTCAATGTGTCTACAAATGAACGTGCCAATATAACCCGTCTCAACAAATTCCAAAAATCTTACCAAAACTGTCCGATGTATAAAACTCCAACTTGTAGTCCACTTCACAAATAACCATACTCAATACTCGCGAGTCGTCGCTATTCAATGACAATGTTTCAACTGTTTAAATATTTGCCCTTACATTCAGTTACAGTTAACCCAGTGAATTCTGAAAGTATTTTAATTACAAAACCCTTGGGGTTATATTGGCACGTTCATTTGTAGGCACATTGAGTGAATTGAATAGTTTTTTCGTGTGTCATCAAAATTGTGTTTTTGAATTTTTGCTGTGGGTTTTTGCTGTTCGGTAATTGATGGTATTAAGGCCATTCCATGTATAAGTATCGGCTTCCGGGAGTGTCGCCATGGCATAAAGCATTGGAGAGTGGGGGTCACAACTTCCCCCGGCCACTTGTGATACTTTTCGTTTTTCACATTCATCTTTTGTTTTTCTGTACTTAGGTATTCTTTTTGGAAAATATATTTGTAAATGTGTACAAGGGCAGCTTAGCGCCATGTTTGCATATTTTACGTATGAGAAATTTTTTTCATGTAGCTATCTCGGAATACTTTACATTTGTAAATTATATATATATATATATATATATATATATATATATATATATATATATATATATATATATATATATATATATATATATATATATATATATATATATATATATACTACGTGGCAATGAAAGTGAGACACCAAGAAGGAGTGTAGCAATACATATATTTAGAATCTTATCTCAACTTAGACACTATTAACTTTATATATATAATAAAATTCCAATTTTCGGCTATCTGTATCCAATTAAAACGATGCTATCGCGAGTGTGTAGAAAAAATACCTTTTCCACTCTATTTGAACAATGTATGCTGCAAGTGCTTAGAAGAGAGAACATATTCGATACACTGTCTTCAATCAGAAGAACACGAACTTGCGATGTTTGCTCAAGGAGCATGAACGGTAGTAAGATTAATTCTCAGCTTAAGCGATTTATACAACGAGCGGTTTGTTTTGATAAATACGGTTGGCTTTGCGGTTATCGATACAGTTAGCTTATTCAAATTTTATTCGATAGATTTTAATATATATAGTCGACCGGAAGATTGTAATAATAGACGCCAACAATATCAAAGTCAACTGGTTTATAGTCAAGATATCCGAGTCGAAACTTTAGCAAGACACATATGGTATTATATTGAGACAATTGTGCCAACACAATATTGATCCTGCCATGGATATGAATGGAAGTTAGAAGCTTGATGTGCTTCAAAGTAAGTTTTTGTCAATCAGAGGTTTGTCTTAAGAGTTCTAGCATTGGGGTACACTGTTCATCCAAAATGAGCGCAATAAAATTGCTACAACTTCGATGTAAATTCTATCTCAATTATGAAACTTATTTTTTTTTCTTCGCCAGAAATTTGAAGGGGGATTTTATCTTCTCCTGGACATTCCTCTAACCGTTTCCAGACGGCGGCATTCCGGAAGTGCCGTGGCCCAAAGGACGGAGCGCTTCGCTTCCGAACTATTCCCAAAGGGCGGCTAATTTTTCGCGCTAAGCCTAACTCTCGAAAAAAATTTACTAAAAATCACGTATTCAACACAGAAATGAATAAAACAAATATTTATTTTCCATTTGATACATATTTTTCATATAAATCTCAATACAAAATACTTGTTAGTTACTTCCATTCGTTTATCCGAAATAAACGAATAGTTTTACTGCCGCACATTCCTCTAAAACCCAAACTTAAAAAAATACTCTCTTATATTCCTATGATTCACCAACGAAATCATTAAGCTAAAATCAAAACGAGAACAGGAACTCAATTATAAATTACTGATGCTACGAGAAGTGCTCTATTTGTTTATACTACAAAACCATGTTTCACCACATCATATGGAGAAATGATTAATTGGATCCTTCCTATGCCAAGGTCAAGTATCTGCAAAATACATTTGAGTTCTTCGCATGGACATTTAACACCATCTAGTGGACAAATAAATACGTTCTATATGAAAAAGCGCATCCGTGACCACAGTCTTCTAGGATAAAGTTTTCTCCGACGCGAATGCGTGACGGCCGTCCTTGAATGCAAGTTCGCAGTCAACGTGCAAGCGCGTCAACCGTCCGTAAAGGGATAATATCGTACTTGAGACCTTGATATGGAACAAGAACAATACCCGCCCCAACGGAAGGTATACGGGAACGTAACGATCCATCGCCGCGACAGTAACCGAGCACTCGGCACGATACTCGAACCAGCAACCGCAGTCTGAGCCACGCAGCCAGGACAAGACCCACACCCCCAGCCAAAATCCCCCCAAGGGGCGCCAATCAACAAACGCACAAAGGAGCAAAAACACGAAGCAGCCACCTCCTGCCACCTGAGGAGAGTCCTCCTCTACTGAAATCAACAGCACAAGTTAACCAACAATAAAACAAACAAAAAGTTAACAATACTAAACTAACAACAAAGGAAGTTAACCAACGCAGTTAACAACTAAAAAGAACATTACCTAGCTTTCAAAGTTACATAATATTTTCCATATCTTGTGTATAAATAAATCAAGAGTATGTGAAAATATGACGAAGTTAGAAGAAAACTTTAATCTTTACATGCACACTATATTTCATGTTTACAACTTTCCAATTCCAATAGAGATAACAATCAAATTTAAAAGTTATAACAATATAGTACATCAAATTCTTTCAAACTAATAAACATTCAATATATACAAATATGGAGATCATCCCAAGCAGATCTTTATTGTTATCAAAACAAGCTTATATCGAACTACAGAGTCGCTATATACGAAATTCAATTTCGATAGGCATAATATTCAAAACTTAGTAAACAGTGTTACAAAATTGTACAAAACCATACAAGTACAACAATCTTGCTTATAACTACCCAAAACTCTTGGGTAAAAATTAAAACATCTATAAAGGGATAATATACAAAACATCTGTATAATTTTCTCCGGTTATGCATCCAGTTCCATGTTGAGAAGGTTCTTGGTGATGAGGAGAACTCCTTCTCTGCTTTTGTTACTTCTACATAAGTTGATTAAATTTACGTGCATATAATTTTTGAGAATTTTTTATCTGAATATTGGTCCAAAGGACGCACCTATAGATACTTACCGGCCACACATTAAGCTGTCATAAGCCTTAGGGCTGGTCGTGTGGTCTGAATGTTCAACACTCCTTCAACACCTATAGATACTGTACTCCACAGTCCCTATATCTCCTTTACAAAACAAAGTTCGTTTTAGCCGAAAAAATGAGATTGATATGCTCTAAAAGCTCCATCCGATATTAAAACTTGGTTTTCATATAAGTTTCCATATACTACCTTGCTGGAGACTTTAGATATCTGTCTATTCAGATGTATCCCTTCATCAGACTTGCCACACCTATCCTGCCATTCTTTATGGCAATGTTCGCTTATCTTATTTCTAACTTGAAGCTTGGCTGTACCAAATATGCTATTCTCATTCATATTCAAAGCTTCTTTAGCGAGTTCATCCGCTGCTCCATTCCCCTAAAGCCCAACATATGCCTTAACCACCATGGTAATCATAAATTCACCAGCCCCACCCGAAGGTATACGGAAAAGTGATGAACTCCGTCGCGACCATAATTCAGCAGCCCTTAACACATGTCCACCAGTCCAGCCACCACCGGCGGAGTAACTTAACCACCATGGTAAAGTAAAACTGGATGACCTGCCTGAATATCTTAAAAATTCAAAGGAACTGTTTCAATTCTCTAATCCAGATTGATTGCTCTAATCCAGATTTTATAACACAGCATTCCAGATGACATAATTTTACCCTGCATAAGAAACTCTATTACAGTAATAAGTCGCGTTCCTCCTGGCAAAGTGACTGCCATGGCCATAAAGAGTAGTCTTCCACCTAATGAAAAATTACCTCTATTTGAACAAATATATGTTCACAAATCGGAGGCAGATCTAACTTTTAAAACATCTGTTAGATTCTGAAATATTCGCATTATGGGTTTTTAACACTTTACAACAAAGTTGAAAAGTGTTTATGACTTTGTTCATTCTGTCTGTCTGTCTGTCTGTCCGTTAGCACGATAACTGCCGTAAAAATGACTTAATCAAAATGAAATTTTAGTATGTTGTTCAGACGGTCTGTAGGACCTATGGGAATATAAATGAATAATATCACCCAATTAGTTTTGGATTGAACCCGGGTTGAAAAAATGAAATACATTGAGCCCTATGGGATCTAATTTTTCAAACATTTTTAAGCGGATTTAAAATTCAAAAAATTGCTATTAAAATTTTAGGTAATAGTCAAATTGTTCCATAAAATATATAAAAAAAATTCAGCGAAATATATTCAGTAGTTTTTTAAATTAAAATTAAAATAATAATTACACATATATGGCATCCATCTTGTTTCAAAATCGTGATTTCTTTAAGTTCTTTTTAATTCATATTGAGTATCGTATCTGTCCTAAAACTACTTTATTTTTGCTTAAATTCTGTGCATCTACATACTAAAACAACATAAAGACAATATATTTGAGTTTAAATTCTCATTCAAATTTGATTATTTCTACAACTAAGCCTATTTTTCACCTATGTAAAATGTAAACAGCAAAATATGTAGAATGAGTTGTATTAGAATTACTGTATTTCTTTAACACAAAATAATTCAGTCCATGGAGTCTGCATGGCTGATATGAATGAAATATTAAATGATTTTATAAAGAGAAGGACGATTTTTTTCGATGAAGTTTTAAGCATAGAGTTTATGAATTGTAGCTCCATGGTCTTAATTTTTAAATAAAATAAATTATTATAGTATTGGGATGAATGAAATGAATGAAATCCTGCTTTTATAGAGAGATCCAGGCGTGTTATTTTTTCTATGACGTCATTTGAATTTATTTCAGTTGTTTTCGATGAAGTTTTCAAATATAATAAATTATCGTAGTATTATGATAGTTTTAAAAATATTACCGTGGAATGTAGCGCATTTTAGAAATATTTAAACCAGGCAATTTATATTTCAATGCCGTCATTTGAATGAAGTTCATTTTTTTCGATGAAGGTTTCAGTTTTCATATATAATAAATCAATGTAGTATTGTGATAAGTTTTAAAATATTACCGAGGAATGTATTTCGTTTTCGACTTTTTGAAATAAAATTGCATTGAAGTTGAAAAGTGTTTCATAATCAATGCTTTAAGCATGATTGATCTTTCTTGTTAATTTTATATAATAACGCGGTAAATAAATTTGAAAGACTTCAGATATATACCTGCACAATTTAAGATATAAATAAAGGAAATCCACCTAAACCCGTTGATCTGTTCTCGAGTTATAAGCGGTCATTTAAGACAGACAGGCAGAAACAGTATTTTAACTCACATTATTGCTCACTCACCTGTAGAATGGTAAAACTTATATTAGAATATTACCTGAACCTAACTTCGCAGAATGAAAATATCATCAAAAGATATCGTATGACTCAATATACCTTTAAATATTGAAAAACTTATTACGACTTTACAACAAAGTTGAAAAGTGTTTATGACTTTGTTCAATCTGTCTGTCTGTCTGTCAGTCAGTCTGTCTGTCTATTTGTCTGTTTGTCTCTCTGTCCGTTAGCACGATAACTGCTGTAAAAATGACTCAAATAAAATGAAATTTTAGTATGTTATTCAGACGGTCTGTAGGACCTATGGGAATATAAATGTATAATATCACCCAATTAGTTTTGGATTGAACCCAGGTTGAAAAAATGAAATACATTGAGCCCTATGGGACCTAATTTTTCAAACATTTTTTAAGCGGATTTAAAATTCATCAATTGCTTCGAAAATTTTAGGTAATATTCAAATTGTTCCATAAAATATTTAAATAAAAATTCACCGAAATATATTCAGTAGTTTTTTAAATAAAAATTAAAATAGTAATTCAACCTTTTATATGAAACGATCACGTGACCATGATATGAAAATATCACATGATCCACTTCAAAATGATATATGGCATCCATCTTATTTCAAAATCGTGAGTTTTTAAGTTCTTTTTATTCATATTGAGTGTTGCATCCGTCCTAAAACTACTTTGTTTTTGCTTAAATTCTGTGCATCTACATACCGAAACAACGCAAATACAATAAATTCAAATATAATAAATTAATGAAGTATTGTGATAAGTTTTAAAATATTACCGTGGAATGTATTGCATTTTAGACTTTTTTAAATAAAATTGCATTGAAGTTGGAAAGTGTTTCATGATCAATGCTTTCAGCATGATTGATCTTTCTTGTTTTTATTGCTCTAGAACAATGATTCTCAACATGTTTGGATTTACGGCACCTTTGTGAATATGATTTTAATCTTGCGGCTCCGCTTTGATTTTTCGTAGTTGCTTGGTATATTTCTCCCTTAGCCTTTAGGGTTAGAATCTTAAGTAAAGAAATGGTACTGCATTGGTCAGCTTAGCAATTGACTATTTATATTTATTTAAGACTAATTGACGTAACTAATCTTCAACCAAATGTGCCAGGTGTAATAACTCTTCTCTCTGAAAATATTTTTTTCTATTTCAAAAACAATTTTTTTTTCCTAAATCTCGCAGCACTCCTTTATAATATCAGAGCACCCTTAGGTGGTAATCTCTGGATGGTAATCCTTGCTCTAGAACAATCACTCGCGAATTAAAAAGATGCATAAGAACCTATGAAGTCAGTCTGCATTCCTCACAATGTTTGCAGGAAATAGAGTATTGTAGTGCATCCATAATAAACCTGAAAACTAAATACTCTGATTTTAGATCAAGTCTGTAATGCAGAGCAACTACATATTATTCCATTGGGTGATACCAGAGCAAGCGTTAAGCTATAGGGTCAAACAGCATAACAATAACAACTTTGTATTTTGATTCACAACATAGTTAATGTTCTCTTTTAGATGTGCAAAGTAATCACATTACGAAATATTCAAATGCAATGTCAGAGCAGAACATTTAATGTTCTTTATATCGAGAACGAGACTTCAGTCGAATATTCTGTATGAACACGTATCCCTTTAAGAACACCTGAATATTCAACTGCAATCGAGTAAAGCTGAAAAGTTTGTTTTCCAATAATATACTCTACAGGTAACGTATAGATTGAATTTCTTATTCTCTGAGCAAATCATCCTCCCAATACACATGGACCCTTAAGTGTTCGATAAAGTACGTAGAAAAAAGCTATTTTTTAAACATACATGGAATTGGCATAGAAATATGTTTTCTTGAAAAAATTTTATTATACGCAGAGTTTTTAATTGAACATGGTAATTCGTAGACTCTGAAGTTTATTGATAAAGCATCATTAGCCATAATTGATTTTTTTATCTTTACTTAAACGAATGGCAATAATATATTAAAAATGCAAATGACAATTATTTGAGATATATTCAAATAAACTTATTTCCATAGATTCTTCATTTCATGTGAATAAATTTTTCAGATATAGATATATGAGTTTTACTTATTTTTTTTTTAGAAAAGTAGTCCCTCTTAAATTCAGAAATAGATCCCTCAAGACGCAATTTAAATGTTGTGAATGCAAGACTGTTCTGCCAAAAGTCTTACGTGACAAACTATTTTCTTAGGGTAGTGTTTCTATTGCATAAATTAGTATCAATGGACCGGAATCACAATTATTATGCTCTCGTCTCTTGAAATAATAGATACCGGCATTAATAACATGCTTATTGTGCCACATGTATTAGAACCTCTAAGGAGGCGGACAAATTCAGTCTGACCACACATTTGGCTTACAATTTCTTTAAAGTATATCAAATTGCATGCGATTGCAACGGGGAAGTTCATATTCACAAAATACCCCTGTGAAGAATGTTCCTAAAGTTAGGATCACATTCTCATTGGAGATAGCAACCAAGACGGATCTTTCCCGGGCATAACTAACTTATTTCTTTTACATGTCTCTGGGCATGTTATGTCACGGGAGTAACAAACGCGCGAATTTTGTTCGCGGGCTTTCTGAAGAGACCGAGAATATCTTTGGACGTCACTGAGGAAGGTGTGCAGTGCACAGTTAAGAATCTTTGCGGAGATTGCTTATGTCTGGATATTGCCACTTCAAAAATATTTAATTTTAACAATGGGAAAACTTGCAGTGTTTTGGCAAAAGTCCTCCCTAGTCTGTAACGTCACGACTGACGAATTGCGAAGCTCGTCAAGGTCAGGCTAACAACTCTTTGATTGGCTGCCTGGCTTATTGTCCAACCTTAAAGAACCTTGAAAGCAGCAGAGATGGACTGGTTTTACTCGTACAAACCGAACACATTTTGTATTGATATTTGTAAGGGAGGTTCTATGAATATAAAGTTTGTGGCGGCAAAGTAGTGTATTCCATCTTTAATAGATTTAAATGCGATTCCGTGTCTGAATTGGATTTCTAGGTCTCCATAGAGATTCATAAATTTGTAGCACATATAAAATGTCATTTCTACCATTGCGGATATCGGCTTTTCCACGCTGATGAACGCATAAAAAGAAACAAAACCATTTCTGGCAACCACCTGCACTGAAAAACCAATATTAAAATATATATTGAAATATATAAATTGAATAGCATTTGAATAAAGGAATTTTATTTAAACGTTTTCTATAAGGACATAAACATGTTCGATTTGTTTTCATACTCTGCTTTTGAAACACGTGTGTACCAACATAAAATAAAAAGATCCATATATTGGAATGATGTCGAAAGGGAATGTTTTTCAAGTGCGTACAGATATAAAGAAATGAAAACAAAATGCCCGAGTGCGAAATCTGTCTTGTAAGAAACAAGGAAAAGATCTTCTGCCCGGCACGTATAAAAATGTATGAAGAATATGAACATGAATACCTCGGATGAGATGAAACCTTTTAGGTTTTAAAATTTGAATAAGCATTAGAGAAATCTGGAAATTATTTTCTTGAACTGAAAGTTAACACACTATGACTAAATATTCTTAGACAAAATATTATTTACGATAATTTAAAATCAGTTAAATTACCTACAGACATACGATGTTCCAAGGAAGTTGCTTAAGCACCCCAGTAATTTTGTAAGGATAGGTCCATGAGTGAACAAACTGTGTCTATCTACAGTAAAGTGATTATTCTCGATCAAATAAAAACAATTGCAAGACAGTAACGGAAATGTTCAAAAAATTAAGATAACGAACACAACAACAAAGCAAGATAGATAAAACAAGAAAGATTAATCAAGTATAAAACATTGATTATGAAACACTTTTCAACTGAAATGCAATATTATTTAAACATCTCTAAAAAGCGATACATTCAGTGGTGATATTTTTTACATTATCACAGTACTACAATAATTTATTTTACTTGGGAACATAAAACATCATCAAGAATAGGCAATGCTTAAAATCGTCTGCTTTTCTATTTAAAACAATGAATATTTCATTTATATCACTTATATTCGAGACTCCACAGCTAAATAATTGAGAGTTAAAAAATCAGCAATTCTTATACAACTTACTTTAAAATAGCTTGATTTGCTTACCGGCTTACGTTAAAATTAGGCTTCGTCGTAGAAACAATCAATCAAAGTTCAGTGATCATTTTAAATAAAATATATTGTAATTGCGCAGACACAGAATTTAGATGCACAGATAATATACAAAAATAAAGCGGTTTTAGGACGAATGCAACACTAAATATAAACATAATCGTTTCTTAAAAATCACGATTTATACGACGAGAAAAAAAATGGATGCCATATTTTATTTTGCAATGACTCACGTAATGTCTTCATATAATATCGGTGTAATAATTATTTATATTTTTATTTAAAAACTACTTGACATATTTTGATGAATTTTATTTTACACATTTTGCGTGATAATTTGAATATTTCATCAAATCGCAGCAATTTGGAAATTTTAACTCAGCTTAAATTTTTTTTTTAAATTAGGTCCCATAGGGTTCACTGTATTTCAAGTTTTCAATCCGGATTCAATCCATAAATAATTAGGTGATATTATTCTTTTGCATTGCCACAAACCATCTCAACAAGAGACTAAAATTTCATAAAATCCGTCATAAAACCACTAAAATTGATAAAGTCGTTTTTACGGCAGATATCGTGCGAGTGGACAGACAGACTGAATAAACGAAGTCATAAACATTTTACAACTATGTTGGAAAGCGTTTAGAACTCTGTCAAAGTTATAGAACTCTGTCTGATTAGCAGGAATTGACATCCGGAAAGTACGAACGCTATCAATAAATGCTTGTCGAAAATGTGTATCATCCGGGATTGTAACATGGTGGTTTATTTTTGCCTAAATTATGTGCATCTACATACTGAAACAACGCAATTACAATATATTTGAGTTTAAATGATCATCCAAATTTAATTATTTCTACAACAAAGCCTTTACATTTCAATGCCGTTATTTGAATGGAGTTCGTTTTTTTCGGTGAAGATTTAAGTTTTCAAATATAATAAATTAATGTAGTATTGTGATAAGTTTTTAAATATTACAGAGGGATGTATCGCATATTAGAGATGTTTAAATAAAATTGCATTGAAGTTGAAAATTGTTTCATAATCAATGCCTTAAGCATGATTGATCTTTCTTGTGTAAACTACTTTCACCGTAAACGCTTTCGTTTACACCAGATTAGGATGCAATTAGATAAATCAAATCTATTTGCTTTCTAATTGTAAAAAATCTGATGTGGGCAGCACATGACTTTCCTTATGTAATGCCATGAATTTACTACTTTTACAGTAAAGAAATAGATTATTCTTATAGTAGATATTTATAGTCTTTCCAAAATATTGAATTTTCGTCAATTAGTTGTCATTTTCATTGATTTAGCGTCATTTTTATCCATTTGGCGAGTTTCTCGTTAATTTAGCAACATTTAAAAAAACTCGCCAAGTTCGGACATTCCACCAAATTCGTCACCAAAATCTCGCCAAGCGTTATGTACGGAGAAATATGTTATTCTTAAAATAGCAGAAAAATGACTATTGGCTTTCAAATTCACAGGTATTACTCAAAGTATATTTTTTCATGAATGGAAAGAGCTAGATCCACGAGAATGATGTCACCAAATTTATCGCATGATATTGCTATTGTTGTTACAGATGACCTCCTGTTTTGGTGGAGCCTATTCAGGACCAATGACGCAGGAAGCAAGAAAGAACGAAGAAAGACTCAAGACGAGAGAACAGAGTTTTATTACAAGAACGCATCACTGGTGAAGGTCGGTGGGGGGGGGAGTGTGCAGCTTCACATTTTGACGAGGACCCAGAAGGCAGGAGACTGACTTTATCCTCAGGAAACATCCATGTCTAATACGGGATTCGAACTCGAGCCCTCCAGACAGCAGCTGGAGACGCTATCCACTTCACAGCCTGGGCGGTTGCATGATATTACATATGAAAAGTGAACATGTTTATCAATAGGATTTTTTTTTCTTTTACGTATACGATTTTTTGATACTTTTTTTTTAAATGCACAATATCTCGAGAACGGTTCGTGTTAGCGTTCTAAAATTTATGTCAATCGTTTTCTAATGAAAAATTACATAAGATATATCCATTTGCGTAACTTTATTAGAGGTTGTAATTTTTTGATGATTTTTTTCAAAATTTCACTCGAAAATTTAGGAGGATCTGAACATTCGATTGCGTATAAAAGCAATAGGCTTTCAGTATTCATGGATTGTAATTTTTGTGCCACATTTCGTTCGAATCGGTCTATTTGTTCGTCAGTTATCGTCTCCACAGACTCACTGACACATACACACACACACACACACACACACTTTGACACAAACACACACACACACAGACATCAACTCAAAAATGTGCGATTCGTGATCAGGGATGCTCGAAACGTGCTCTCCCGTCAAAAACTCGAATTCGAATTTTCGACCCCATCACAATACTGCCTTAATACATTATTGTATATAAGGAAAGTAATCATATATTTATTAGAAATTTTGTAAAAGATTGCCTTACGTGAAGATGTATTTCACTTTAAAATCCCAAACGACAAAAATCGGAAGACAATCTCGTTTCCCTTTATGAAAGATCAACAATGACAGAATAATAATTTTGGGAGCCGTAAGCTAAACCTTATTGAAATGCCCTATGCCGTCATTGCTTTTAATGATGTCGTAAAGTGCTTTTAGTGGTTACGTCATATAATTTAAGGAGTAGTGACGTCATCAACAGATTACCATCAATTGATCAACAAAGCACATAAAACGTGGGGATTCCCATATGGATATACTATGCTGATACTGTCTCTCGCCTTCCATACTACATCCCTTTCGAAATGCACATAGAGTATAATTTGTTTAATTTGACATCGAGAACAGGGCAGATGGAAATGTGTTTGGTGCCTTTATCAAAATAGGAAAAGATTATAATATTTTTGGAATTTTGATAAGAAGGCAAAATACCATTTTTTCCAAAATCCTGAAAGTTTGTTTGAATTATGAATAAATTATAAGTAAATGTGTTCGAATTATAAATATTTTGAAATATGAAGCCACTTTGTGGATGATAGTCAGAAAAATTCAAACATACAAAGACAAATAAATATATTCAATTAACGTTATATTCCTCTTCACGAAATATAAAATTTTGAAAAAATTCTGGTTTCCCAGAACCGTCATTTTAGCCGCTTTAAGGCATTTTTGCTAATACACCTTTTCTGAATTCCATTGTTTAATGGATTTCTATATTTATATAATTTTTATTAACACTTTATAACGAAGTTGAAAAGTGTTTATGACTTTGTTCATTCTGTCTGTCTGTCTGCCTGTCCGTTAGCACGATTACTGCCGTAAAAATGTCTTTATCAAAATGAAATTTTAGTATGTTGTTCAGACGGTCTGTGGGACCTATGGAAATATAAATTAATAATATCGTCCAATTAGTTTTAGATTGAACCCAGGTTGAAAAAATGAAATACATTGAACCCTATGGGACCTAATTTTTCAAACATTTTTTAAGCGGATTAAAATTCAGAAGTTGCTTCGAAAGTTTTAGGAAATATTCAAATTATCCCCTAAAATATATAAAAAAAATTCAACAGAATATATTCAGTGGTTTATTAAATGAAAATTAAAATAATAATTACACCTTTTATATGAAGCGATCACGTGACCATTATATGACGAGGTTACGTAACCCACTTCAAATTAAAATATGGCATCCATCTTGTGTCAAAATCGTGATTTTTAAAGTTCCTTTTAATCCATATTTAGTGTTGTATCCGTCTTAAAACTGCTTTATTTTTGCTTAAATTCTGTGCATCTACATACTGAAACAACTGAAATACTATATATTTGAGTTTAAATTATCATCCAAATTTTATTCTTTCTACAACGAAGCCTACTTTTCACTCATGGAAAATGTAAACAGCAAAATGTGTAGAATGTGTTGTATAAGAATTGCTGCATTTCTTTAGCGCAAAATTATTTAGTTCATGGAGTCTGCATTATAGCTGATATGAATGAAATATTTCTTGATTTTACAGAGAGAAAGACGATTTCTACGATGAAGTTTTAAGCATAGAGTTTAATTGCTTATACCGCCATGGTCTTAAGTTTAGAAATAAAATAAATTATTATAGTATTGTGCTGAATGAAATGAAAGGAAAAATGTTTGTGAATGAAATGCTGCTTTTACAGAGAGAGCCAGGCGTGTTATATTTCGATGACGTCATTTGAATAAATTTCAGTTGTTTTCGATGACGATTTCAAATATAGTAAATTATTGTAGTATTACGATAATTAGTAAGTAAAACCGTAATAAAAGTATTACCCAGGAATGTACCGTATTGAGATGTTTAAACCAGGCAATTTATAATTTAATGCCGTTATTTGAATGAAGTTCTTTTTTTTCGATGAAGTCTTAAGTTTTCATATATAACAAATTAATGCAGTATTGTGATAATTTTTAAAATATTGCCGAGAAATGTATCGCATTTTAGAGATGTTTAAATCAAGTTGCATTGAAGTTTGAAAGTGTTTCATAATCAATGCTTTATGCATGATTGATCTTTCTTGTTATTTGTACCCCCCTACCTTGAAAGTTAGTTATTCTCATTACCATGATCGATAGAAAATTGAATATTTGGCATTTCCAAAGGGTCATTGTGACTACAAATTATCCGCTGTTCTCGTGTTGTTCTCAGCTGTTATTGAGTGTGAAGACTATTTATTACTTGAGCTCTGTAAGAAAATAGGCTGTAAGAAGGATGTATGAAGATACATTTTTAATTAGTTCATTTTTTTATAACATAATAATTTTGTTCTAGGATGGCTGTGACGATATATGTGAATTTCTGGAAACGAATTCAGATTTGGTTTACTACTGCATACATGATTTTGACACATCATTTGATCGTCTGCATCTATTACAAGACTGTCGGTGCCCTGAAAAGATATATCACGTCATTTCCAAGGCCTTATAAATGACGAAATAGTAAAATTATTGCAAGAAAAATATAAAGGTTGAATATAAAAAAACAATGAAGATTGTGAACCTGGTTGCTATGATAACCGACTACTTTAGAAATTAATAAGTACAATACACTTTTAGAGAAGAATAAGAAAAACTTGACCAACGAATAATACAGTAATTGCGTTATTCGTGATTTTATACGCTATTCAAGTTTTTCTTATACTTTCGTAATGTTCATATTATTAGTAGAAGTTATGGTGAATCCATAGGAATTGCTGATTTATCTGGGCACATATTTTTTGGATATGGTGTATTCAGTGGAGGCTCAAGAATACGCAATCAAGGTAAAGGTAGAAAATAAGTTAGGTCAAAAAGCATTACAATAACAAAAATCTGATGTGGGCAGCACATGACTTTCCCTGCAGACTTATATACACGTTCTCTTTATTTTAATTGAATGTAATTCACTTTCAATTCAAGTTTCGTTTTTATTTGGTAACTGGACTCATTTTTAAAGGTGGAGTAGAGAAAAACGAAAAAACTAAAATATCTCGAGAATGGCTAGTCCTAATGTAATGGGGTTGGTCTTATTCTTTTATTTCTTAAAAATGACGTATAAAACAAGCATTTAATGGATATATTTGAGAATACGTAGTTTTTTATGTTAGATTTTGACGATTTTTGTGGTCCATTTTGCAAGAAAAGGCAGGTTGTTCTTTTAAAAATCATACCAAAATCTAATTAGTACCAGAGTATCCTACAAGTAACTTATCTACCAAATTTTGCGAAATTTGGTCAATTAGTATTTTAGTTAGAGTGGATACATGAAATTTTTACGGACCATTTCGCAAAAAGGGCGGGTTCTGTTTTTACGAAACCAACTAAAAACTAATCAGCACCAGGGTTTCACCCAAGGGACTTATCTACCAAATTTTTTGAAATTCAGTCCATTAGTGTTGTAGTTAGAGTGGATATATACATTTCAGAGATACACAGACACACGCACACACAGACGGCACGTTAAAAATAGTTTTTTCGTATTCTAAAGGTCTCGAAACATGTAGATCCGTCGAAAATCCGAATTGCGACTTTCGGCCTGATTCCAATACTTTCCCTATACATTAACATGCATTGCAGGGAAAGTAACAAACGGAAAATAGTGAGTGGGTGACACTATATATTTTAGGAATGGAAGATCTTTTGGGAAGTCATCAAACTCGGCTGTATCGGCTGTATCCAACTGACCGATATCTGCTGTATCCAATTGATCCAATATCTGTTGTACCCGAATGAACCGATATCTTCTGTATACAACTGAACGGCATGAAACAAAAGATGAGCTCTTACCCATTTGTGAAAAGGCCGTGTGCGATCCATGTACAGGTAAAATAAGAACGACAATAACTCGCAAACATTGAAGATCTTATGACCAATATAAAACATATAGAAACCATTAATCTACACTTAATTTCATTTCTAATAAAATATTTTAAAAACATGCTCTGGATGAAGTATGCTTATGCGATATAAACCATTTTATTCATATCAGGTAAAATTTTAAAAAAGTCCTATTGCATATATAAATTTACAACTTTAGTAAACTTTATTACAAGAAACAGCCACTATCATATAAATTTTACGACAACCAAACTGAAAATCTAATTTAAAATTCCTTAATACGTATATAAATCATGGATGGAAGGAAATATTGTTTTCGAGCATGGGGTGTACTTTATAAATAATACCTTGGAATATGAGACAAAACAGTTTAATACAAAAGGAACGCAATATAGTAATACATGCAATTTGTCTTTTAATCTTCTACTATGTAAATACCATCCCCTCCAATAGTAAATTGTGTTGTTTTTGTATAAAAATATATTTTCAAAATGTTATCTTTAACAAGCATATCTTCCACTGTAAATATAATTCCCAAAATACATTAAGAAGCTTTATAAGAATAAAGTACTATTTTCAAACATCATTTCAGAAGTAATCAAGTTTAAAAACGATTTTTCAAAAATTCCTTCCATTTCCTAAGAAGTAATTGCACAAACAGACTGCTTATTATGTTCAGGGTTTACTTTTGTCAAAATCATATTATGCAAAACTTCAAACATTCAATAAATGTCACAGAAATAATACAAAATATGTTTACATATTTTACTTCTTTTAGTAAATAATGAAAATTGTTATATATTTTATTCAGCAAGCAAATGCAATATTAATAATGCATTGACTCCAAATTACACGTATTCTTTCTCCGACTTTTACTTTCCTATAATATTTCAAAAAATCTTTTATTTATCCTAATTTTTAATTATGTTGTTTAAATTATTCAAGATAATTGTTGAATATATGTAAATGTCACAGAAAAATGTCATTGAAATAATGTAAATGTCACAGAAATAATACAAAATATGTTTACATATTTTACTTCTTTTAGTAAATAATGAAAATTGTTATATATTTTATTCAGCAAGCAAATGCGATATTAATAATGCATTGACTTCAAATTATACGTATTCTTTCTTTTACTTTCCTATAATATTTCAAAAAATCTTTTATTTATCCTAATTTTTAATTATGTTGTTTAAATTATTCAAGATAATTGTTTTTAACTGGAACTTTTCAGCAAAATTCAAAATCTAGATATTTTAGGGATTGGTGTTGAAGAAAACGTATTTTTTTTTTCATTTCGTCAATCCGCTTAACGTGTATTAATATAAGGTTACGCCATTAGGCAGCATTCAAAAAGTGTCAATTCAATCAAACTGTGTTCATATATGACGTCATCTGGAGGCAAATCGTTGCTTTTCAGACCTCCGACATCTTTGTATTAACCTACAGGGTTAATTTGTTCGGGCGTAATTGTAACGAACATTGCTGCCCCAACCGGGAATCGAATCTTGAATCGAACCCTGGAGTCAGCCGATGCTCTAATGTTGAGCTACTGGGATGAAATTGCATGTTCTTATCGTGGAATTGGACTCTACAGACTTACTTTATGTTATACGCTCTACAGAAGTCGATTTCGGGGTAGAACAGCCCAGTGGTTAAAGAACAGGTATTGCACACGGAGGACACGAGTTCTTTCCCCGTCTCTGCCCAAACTGTTCCTGTGTTCAAGCAAAGTACTGGCAAGTTAAATATATTGATCTGAAAGTCATTTCGAGAGGTTGGTGATAGAGAAGGGACAGTCCCTGTGGTTATCGCCCCCACTGTGTTCCGGTATAAATAAAGTGTCATTGTCCTGGCCGTCCAAACAGAACGGTCTGGATCGAACGATAGAAAGACAGTCGCTTTGGGGACTGGATATCCCAGTGGTTTGAGCACGAGAATTGCACTTGGAGGAACTGAGCTCGTTTCCCAGCTTTATTCGAAATGTCCCCGTGTTGACGCAGAGTACAGACACGTTATATCTGTGGATCTAAATGTCCTACCGAGAGGTTTGTGTTAGGGGATGTAGGGTACGGTCCCCACTGGATTCCGGTCTAAATTGAGCGACACTGTTCCGGCCGTTCAAACAGATAAATAACACTTTCGGATAGGTCGGACGGTCTGTGTCGAAAGAAAGAAAAACAGTCACTTTCATATTCAGCACGTCACATAAAGGTGTTTCTGAATAAATCACTACTCAAAACTATAATTTGAAACATAGGGACAAATATTTAAATAGCAAGATACCATTTTCCGTGACTGATGGGAGAGATTCTAAAATCGATGAAAAACAAACATGCAAAATTTACTTTTCGATAATCGCCGAGGCTTCAAGTGATCACTTATCGTTTCAAACATTTTTTCATACTCTGAATGTGGAATTATGTGTGCTTATTCACTCCACTTATTTGCTGAACAAATATGTTCTTTTTTTTTATTGAGTTATTCTCATATTCCGAGGCGCAAATCAATATCTGAAATGAATCACGTGACAAGACGAGTTTCTGCGGATTTCGGAAACAAAGGATTTGGAAAATATAAATATGTTTGTTTCGAAAAAATAAATGGAGTGAGTGATTTATTTTTAAAAATGCAATTTCTATAAAAAAATATGTTGTGGGCAGTATATGACTTTACTTACCGACGCAAATAGTTAGTTAAAAAAAAATTATTTCTAAAAATTTTAACATATATTATTTAACTTTATGAAAAGTTATATATATATATATATATATATATATATCCTATAAAATACCACAATCCAAAGTATAATATAAAAGGTGGAATGAGTATAGGCGCGATTTGCAGCTCTTAACACTCATCTCAAAAATATTACAAAAGAAAGATCTAGGAAATGTACAAGGAATATTATGAACCACAAGGAACAACAGAAACAAATAAAGGAGTGCAAACGGGGTATCAGTAATGTCTAGGGGGATTGTGACCCCTATACCTGGTTAAAGCGGGCCTGGTTCCCGGGAAACACTCCCAGAAACAACCAATCGCCCGAAGCAGCTCCAATCCGTGCGTACAGGAAAAACAGAATCCTAAGGGAATATCAAATCCATAAAATCAAAAGAGAAACTATATAAGAATCATAGGATTTCCCTAATGAAAAAGGGGATCCAGAGTCCATACACATATAAGAATTAAAAGCACAAAGTTACAGTGAAGGAAAAGATTCCAAATAGTCAATTGGCAACAAGTCTTGGAAATTAGCATAAATTACATCATCATTACGCAGTTTTTTACAAAATGCTAAGTAATAAGTTTTTAGAAAGCCTATAGGATAACCGTTCTTTAATGCTTCCTTTATCAAATGTCTTTCACATATATTTCGCTGTTCATTGGTAGAATTTAATTTACGATATCTTACAAAATGATTAACAATCAAATTTCTCATTACGCCAATACTCATATTACTACTCCAAGGAGTGATGTAATTAATATTACAGTTGAAACTTTTACGTTTATCATACATTCTGTAACATAGATGATCTTGAGGATTTCTATATATTGAGATATCCAAAAATACCACTTCACCATTATTTTCTACAGTTTCAATAAGTTCAAAGTTACTGGGGTAAAAAGTAAAGTCAAATTGAAAATCTTTATCAAGATGGCCGATCAAGATGTCATCCACGAAACGGAAATACATAATCTCATTGAGAATATGTGTACCGTTTTCATAACTGTATAAATATAAATCCGCCAGTAGCGACGAACAGCCACCACCCATAGGTATTCCTTTGATTTGTTTAAAGAAATCAGTGCCATTGAACAAAATGTTCTCAAACAAGACCAATTTTAGCAAAAATTTAAACTTATCATAGTCGTAGGATAAAAGTTGAGTATTTCTATTATATGTATCCTTTAAAATATCATAAAGATCCTTTAAATGGATGCAGTTGAATAAATATTCCCTTAGGATTCTGTTTTTCCTGTACGCACGGATTGGAGCTACTTCGGGCGATTGGTTGTTTCTGGGAGTGTTTCCCGGGAATAGAAGCACGCTTTAACCAGGTATAGGGGTCACAATCCCCCTAGACATTACTGATACCCCGTTTGCACTCCTTTATTTGTTTCTGTTGTTCCTTGTGGTTCATAATATTCCTTGTACATTTCCTAGATCTTTCTTTTGTAATATATATATATATATATATATATATATATATATATATATATATATATATATATATATATTTGAAATATGTAATAATAAGAATTATGTAAAAATAAAAAAAATAAAAAAAAATACAATTCAAGTAATATTAACATCACCATAGAAGCAAATTCACGGCCATAATGCCGATAAGAGAAAAGAACAGCACCGTCCCAAATTCGATGATTAATCAGAATTAAATTCATCTTCAGGTCTGAGTATTTAATCTAATTAACCCAAACAAATGCCTGTTTCAGATTAAGCAATAGTACATTACTATAAATGCTTAAACTCAGACTACAGGCAGCAAAAAATGAAAAAATGAAAAAAAGATGCATTAAGAAAATTTGTATTACCATGCGGCATGAACCCTTCTTCTTCCACCACGTGTATACATGATCAACCTCAACAGCTTAATCTAGAAGCACCGGAATGAACAAGTCGAAATTCTACCAGGGAGGCAGTACGAACGTTCACGGTAATACTCCCAGACCCGTCCAGTGAGTCTAAGCTGGAGACTGGACTAGCAATTCAGAATACAACTTCCCAAATATGCAATCCTGAATATGAATATGAATCAAAGATGAAAATTCTTACTAAACAAGTAATTCATAGGAAAACTGGATAAACGAGAATGCCACTATACACCATTATAAGGGTGCTCAAATCGTAGTTTCAATACTGACAAAAGTTACAATTTTTTGCGAAAATAAAATTCAAAACATTAATGTTAATGCATCTTATTTTCGATTTTTTGATTTTTCTAATGTTTTTGACTTAGTTTATTATTTTTCATTTTTATTTATTTATATAATTAATAAATAATTATATATAATATATATTTTTTTTTTCTGTATGTTAGTCACTATAATTGGGAATGTTTTCTAGGATGTTATCGAGTTAAATTTGATACACTGAGTTGAAAATTTTAATAACAAACTTGGGGGTATATGCATTATTAGTCGCTGTACTCAATAATTCCATAAAGTGCGCTAATTTATAATATTCATCACAAATTTTATTGATTCTAAGAGCATGGTTTATTATAATATTTCTAAATACAGATATATGCAAACAAGAGTCAAAATGTTGAATTTTTGATGTATTAAATTTAAAATCCTGTCTTTTATCATACAAGTTTATAACCATATTACAATTTTGTAAATTTAAATTTAAATCTAAAAAGTTTGCAACATTTGTGTCATTATTACTTGCATTTAATTGTAAATTTTTTGGATAAAAGTTTAATACTATAGGGATATTATTATTTGGGGATACACATAAAATGTCATCTAAATATCTAAACATGTGCATATTATGCAGGCTTGGATTAATGTTTTTTTCATAGAAGAATAAATGCAGATTAGCTAACAATGATGAGGCACACCCCCCTTGTGGGATACCAACCTGTTTTTTAAAAAAAGTACCACCATGTTGAATATAATTCTCATAAAGAGTGAAGTTAAGTAATTTTTTAGAAAGAAAATTTGAATATTTTAGGTTGATATTATATTTTTCAAAAATTCCTAAAATAATTCTATACAGATCATCTATATTAATATTATTAAACAAATCTTTGAAATCAAAGGTATAAATACTACGAATATTAGTAAGAGTTTTCAATTTCTAAACTTATTCAAAACTGTTTTTTACAATATGACAATTATTTGAGATTTCATCTGACAAGGATACTTCATGTAAATTCTTTAATAATAATTTTCCAGCATTAGTAATGTAAGAATTATGCCACTGGTAATGCTTCGAAAAGCAACAGGTGATTTATGAAACTTGGGTACTAAAACAATATATGGAATGTTATTACAACTATTTTTTAGATGGATTTGCCTATATTTGGCTGATATTCTATTGTATAAGATTTTAAGGTTAGTTTTATGTAAATTATAGATTTGATTATTAAGTAAGTGTGACTGAAGGGTATTTTTATAATAATATTTACATATATTTGAGTAGTTACCACTTGCCTTATCGACATATGTAATGACAAAATCATTTTGTATTTCTTTAATATCATTTTTAATTGAATTAAGCTTATATGAATTATTAATTTTCTGATTATATATATAATGATTTAAGTATTGCTCTATTAAGACTCTCCAGGGTTTAAAGGCTTCTACAGGGATTTGATATTTATAACTGATTTTATAGATAAATTTATTTAAGTCAAGAAATAAACCTTTACATATTAATTTATGTTTAAATTTAGTAGGTATACGGTACTTAGTACCCAGTAACTTCAGTGATCTTAGTGCATCATAATTAATAATATTTAAATTTCCCGTTATAACATGCCCATGGTGTTTATCTACGTAGTCTTTGTATTTTTCTAAATGACAGTGGCAATATGACTCTTTATCCAATTCATAGTTTTGATTAATATCTATTGATTTGGCAATTTGATTATAATTGAAAATATAACATCCTAGTGGTTTATCATATTTAAAAGCAATTTTAGGATTTACATGTTTGACTGGAAAGTAATTGGAAACCGATTTTAAAAAATTATTTATCTTCAGATTATTTAAGACAGAATTAGTGAAATTCAAGGTACAATATTCGTTTATTTTAGTATTTTGTTTTGATTCGTCATTAAAGTTTAAGTCTGTGACATATAAATAACCATTAAGATTTTTACTTCTGGTAATGAACAAATCATAGAATAAATGTTTAAAATGAACGTTATCAAATGCAGTACTTAGAAAAAGGTTATATACCATATTTAATTGCTGTTTTTTAATTGCGAAAATCCAGTTTATACATTGTTTCCAATCAAAAGTAATTTTAAAATTTGCATGTTGCTGAAGGATGGCATTTTTGAGTTCAGATAATGAGGGCAATTTTTTATTATATTTACTTGCTCTTTTAGTTCTTTTTGATTTACTTTTATGATTGTTGAAGGAATTATAAATATTATGGTCTTCATTAGGATAATTAAAGGACTTTTTAACTATATTATGATGATTAAATATTTGATTGAGTCCATATGGAAAAATAGTTTTGTGTGCACAAATGAATTCATTTTCAAGAAACAATCTGTCATAGTAATTTTTTTGAATACACAGAATACTAATTTCAATGTTGCCGAACCCATGTTTAGAAAAATGTTCGTATTCAAATTTTGATTCATTAAGGTTATTTGCATTATTTGAAAATTTTTTTATGTGATTCCTGTGTACGTTAATTCGGAGGTGCAGAGGGTTGCTGGTTTGACCTATATATGACATATTACATTTTTTACATTCAATTTGGTAGATACAATATTATGTTTTACAGAAGACAAGATTATTGCTACAATTGATCTGATTACTATTAGCAAACGGACAAGTTTTACATCTATGAGAATTACAAGATTTAAATTTAAGTGTGTTATTTAGTGATGCATGGCTGTACGATTGAAAGTTATATGAAGTGAACAAAGAATACTGGCTGGATGTACCGAATGAAGATGGAATAGTCATATATATATATATATATGGAATAGTATATATATATATATATATATATACTCTAAACAAAAATTCGACGCACCAGAAAGGAGTTGTCTGATTGTAATGAAATTTCGTAAGCAAAGACATTTTGAGCGAACATACAAGTGAATAAAATTTGGTGTCCAATGAATAAATAGCGCATCGAAACTGCGCATTCAGCAGGTGTATATCTGGTCAGATGTATATCTGCAGGTGGGTATGGTCTGGGGTGCCATCTCCTTTGAGAGCTGGACCCCTTTGGAAGTCATTTCTGGCCCACTGACAGGACAGAGGTACGTAGACAACATTCTACAACCGGTTGTATCCCCGTTCCTTTTGCGACACCGGCGACTTGCTTTTCAACAAGATAATGCCCGGCTGCCGCGGAACGTGTTGCTATGAATTTTCTTCAAGCATGCCCAACACTACCTTGGCCAGCTAGCTCTCCTGATCTTTTTCCCATAGAGCACATTTGGGACGTTATGGGAAGGCGATTGCAACCATCCCGGAATGTTGACGATTTAGCCCGACAGTTGGAGACAATTTGGCAAGACATTCCGCAGGACACCATCCGTGAACTTTATCAGTCTATGCCACGCCGGGTAACATATTGCATCCAGGCCAGATGTGGACCAACGTCTTATTGACTTCTCCTCTTTGTATACGGTCAAACTCTAAATCATTGTGGGCAACTGCTCATAATACACAGTAAGTGAAGATATAGTGCTTGAGTTAATAATCAGACTCTCAGATTTCTATAGATCTATATATTCTGAGCACCCCTGTATACGAAACAATCAATTTTACTTTCCCTACAATGGATGATAATCTATAGAGGAAGTTTTGGAATCATGCCAAAAATCGCAACTCAAGTTTTCAATCAATGTACACATTTCGAGCACTTTGGAACGCGAAAAATGTATTTGTAGCGTGCGTCTGTGTTTGTGTCTGTATGTGTGTATGTCATCATATTCGGATCTGACTGTGTGACTATCCGTCTATATGTCTGAGCAATATATGTATCCACTCTAGCAAAAAAAATAATTGACCAAATTTCAAAAGACGTCATAGATAAGTCATCTGCTAATCACTCTTGGTGCTGATTAAATTTTAGTACGATACGAAAAGAAAGAACCTGCCTTTTTTGTAAAATATACCACAAAAACTTATGCTTTAACTTTTGCTGAAAAACTAAATTAAACAAAATTTAGTAGAAAAGTCATCTGTGGAATATTTTAATGCTAGTTAGATTTTGGGATAATTCATAAAAAAGAGCCTGCTTTTTTTGCGAAATAGCCCGGAAAGATTGCAAAACCTGAAAGGTAAGTTATGCCCAAATGTATCAATTAAACGTTTAATATGTAATTTTTGACGATGAAAAGGATAAGACCAATCAAATAACTCTAGTACTAACCGTTCTCGAGATACTTTAGCATTTTTGTATTTTTGCCACATCGCCTTTGAGAATAAGTATAGTCGCCAAGTATAAGCGAAACATTAAATTAAAATGCAAATTCATGTATTATTTCAAGTAATTTTTCATGGAATTTTATGCTATTAAACTCAATTCATCGAACTATAAAAAAACGAAAGAAGAAATGAATTTCAATCTGTAAGGATAGTAATGTGCCGACCATATCAGATTTTTCATTTATGCTTATTATATATATATATATTAGCAGCTATTACCCAGCGTTGCTCGGGATTTGCGATGCAAAACTGTGATAAAAATTACATCGGAACATATAGGGCCGTGAATCTTATACATTGTTTTTTCACTATGAAAGAAGTAAATTCATTGCATTACGTAATAAAAAATCTGATGTGGGCAGCACATGACTTTCCCTGCAGACTTATATTCACGTTCTATTTATGTAAATTAAATTTAATTCATTTTTAATTCTATTTTCGTTCTCATTTGAAAACTGGACATATTTTCAAAAATGATGTAGGAAAAATACGACAAACTAAAATATCTCGAGAACGGCTAGTCCTAGTGTAATGGGGTTGGTCTTATTCTTTTCTTCGCTAAAAATTACGTATTAAACGAGCATTTAATGGCTATATTTGAGCATACGTAGTTCTTAAGTTTAGATTTTGATGATTTTTGCGGGCCATTTTGCAAAAAAAGGCAGGTTATATTTTTTCGAATTATACCAAAATCTAATCAGCACCAGGGTGGCCTACAAGCGACTTATCTACCAAATTTTGTGAGATTCGGTCCATTAGTTTTCCAGCTAGAGTGGATAAAATCTTTTGCGGGCCATTTCGCAAAAAAAGGCGAGTTCTTTTATTCCGACTAGTACCCAAAACTAATCAGCACTAGCCCCGCCCTCAAGTTACTCACTTACAAAATCTAGTGAAATTCGGTCCATTAGTTTTTTAGTTAGAGTGGATACAAAATCTGCCCAGACAGACACACAGACAGACAGACACACAGATACACAGATACACAGACACACAGACACACAGACACACACACAGACACACACACAGACGTCACGCTAAAAATGGTTTTTTCGGATTCTAGAGGTCTCGAAACGTGTAGATCCGTCGAAAACTCGAGTTGCGATTTTCGGCATGATTCCAATACTTTCCCTATACATTACCATGTATTGCAGGGAAAGTAAAAAAATCATTGCATTATATAAGTCATAGCTGCATAAGAAAGAATTCTCCTCATGAAATGCTGATAATTAAATAACTATTTTGATTTCTTAATAATTTTCGTTGTTGAGTACGTCTATGAAAAATAAACCATGGTGAGTGAATATCCATTTTAATCCATGTTTCAAACCTGCGATTTTCAAAAGTAACTAATACGTTCAATAAACTCATTGCATATATGCTGCAACGTTCGAACTTAGCGAGGTAAGCCCGCGAAGCTGGCGTAGATCTATGTTCGAATTGCTACATCACTCTATGAGCCACGGAACATCTGTTGCACAAAAAGCTCTTGCTACGTGTAACCTTCGAAAGCCAGCGGGCCCCGATTCTGGGTTGTTTTTTAGCGGGCGGGCGTTGCGAAGTAATAATTATTTGGCGACTTTTTTTGGTGCCAATTATCTTACTCCGCCCGAAGTTTTTAAAATGCATCTTTACCTTGTAGAAAGGCATTTCATGTAATTTTTTTGCAAATTTAACAACATTATAACGATTTAAAACACGCAACTTATTTTTTTTTAAAGTTGATACTTAGAAGAAATTTTATAAAAAACGATACTTGGAAGAAATATGATAAAAACGAAACTTAGAAGAAATTTATAAAGATTGATACTTAAAAGAAATTTAGGTACTTTTCGGCCAGTCGCTCGCTGTCGAAAATCGCTATGCTAAAACAATCATTAGTGCAATAGTGGATCCGTAGTAATTCGAATATGGTTCTACGCCCTTTTTTCGGGCTTTCTTCGCGCACTAAAAAACATCACAGAATCCGACCCCCCGCTGGCTGTCAGAGGTTGCAAGTTGCAACAGTTTTTGTGCAACAGATGTTCCGAGGCTCATAAAGTTATGTAGCAATTCGAACATGGATCTATGCTCGCTTCGCGGGCTTACCTCGCTACGCTCGATCGTTGTAGCACATATATGCAATGAATTTGTTGAACGTATTAGTCACTTTTCAAAATCGCAGGTTTGAAATATAGATTTAAATGGAAACTCTAACACCATGGTTTATTTTTCACTGGCTTACTGAACAACGAAATATATTAAAAAATCAAAATGGTTATTACATTATCAGCATTTTATAAGGAAGATTCTTTCTTATGCAGTTATGACTTATGTAAATCAATGATTTTTTTTCCTTACATAATGCAATGAATATACTTTTTTCACAGTGAAAATACAATGTATAAGTTTCACGGCCCTATATGTTCCGGTGTAATTTCGTATCACAGTTTTGCATCGTAATTCCCGAGCAATGGCGGATAATCGATGCTAGCATGTCCGACATTGTGCAACCTTCGACAGTCAGCGGGGCCGGATTCTATGATGTGTCGTTAGCGGGCGTGGATCCATGTTCGAATTGCTACATCACTCTATGAGCCACGGAGCATATGTTGCACGAACAGTTGTTGCTACGTGCAACCTCCGACTGCCAGGGGGGCCGGATTCTATGATGTTTTTTAGCGGTCGTAGATCCATGTTCGATTTGCTATATCTCTCTATGAGCCACGGAACACATGTTGCACGAAAAGCTTTTGCTACATGCAACCTCCGACAGCCAGCGGGATCGGAATCTGTGATGTTTTTTAAAGGGCGAAGAAAGCACGCGATGCGGGCGTAGAACCATATACGAATTACTGCGGATCCACTATTGCTCAAACGGTTGTTTTAACATAGCGATCTACGACAGAGAACGATTGGCCGAAAAGTACCTAAATTTCTTCTAAGTAGCAATATTTATAAATTTCTTCTAAGTTTCGTTTTTATCAAAATAAGTATCGTTTTTTATTAAATTTCTTCTAAGTATCAACTTTAAAAATAAATAAGTTGCGTGTTTGAAAGCGTTAAAATATTGTTAAATTTGAAAAAAAATTACATGACATGCTTTTCTATTAGGTAAAAATGCGTTTTAAAAACATCGGGCGCAGTAAGATAATTGATACCATAAGAGTCGCCAAATTCTGGACAGTACCGGTCTTTGGGAAAATGCCAAAAAATATGTTAAAGGAGCAGAAATATGTTGTATGTGACACTTTCAAAGACTACACAACTGTATAGGACTAGACCATGCTAATTGAAGAAGACAATGGGATATTTTCTGATTTTGAACAACATACTTTAGAAATGAAATTGCCGTATGAACTGCATTTAGTTGATATCCTAACGGCACCAACGGAACTACAGGTGGCATTAATTGAATTAGGAGAAAATATTGTCATAAAGATTTTATATAGTACTTATACATTAATCTTGAATAATAATTTAAACGTAGATAAGAACATTTTATTGAAATTGAGTCTTTTGAAAT